>VWZO01000732.1:3923005-4367651 GCA_013396975.1 Bucco capensis
CCCCCGCGCGCGCCCTCCTCACACGCGCGCTCCCTCAGACCCGCCCCTCCGCTCTGCCCGGAAGCGGCCGCCGAAGCCCCACTAGGGAAGAGCAGGGCGAGTCGCGTAACGTGACGGGGGAGGTGCAGACCGGGCATGAATGGACTGGGCAGGGGAGGGAGGAACGTGGGGAAAGCAGCTGTAGCTGTAGCAACGAGAGGGAATAGGCGTGACCCGTGAGGGTTACGTGATGGGGGTGGTGTTGCCACGGGAACGAGCCCCCGGACGGAGGGTCGGGCCTGGCAGCGGCTTAATGGTACCTCAGGGCTCAGGCATGGGTCCCAGGCCGGTGAGGCGGAGCCGGCCCAGCGGCAGCCGGGCTACCGCGTGTAGAGTGCACCCTGCTCGCTGCCTGTATTTATTCCAGTAATTACAGTTCTTACTCGTGAATAAGTCCCGCAGGGGCTGAGCTGGCGGGACGGTGGCTGAGCTTTCACAGCGAAACACGACAGGCCCAAGATGGGTGTGAGGGGAGGCTGGGCAAGGCGGGAAAGTGGGCAGGGCTTGTGGGAAGCGCGCGAGCAGCGCGAGTAGCTCGAGAGGGTGGCGCGCGGCTGGCCTTCTCTGAGGCGATGAAACGAAGGGAAACCAAGTCCTGGCTCTTGCCGAAAGCTCCTGCCCTGCCTGCGCTTCATAAAGTAATAGAATACCAGGTTGGAAGGGACCTCAAGGATCAACTGGTCCAACCTTTCTTGGGAAAATCACAGTCTAGGTGAGATGGCCTTGCTTATGGGTGGCAGCTGGACAGGGAGTCCTGGAATGGAGGAGGTGAGTGGTGGCGTTTTGGGCCTGGTGAAGCAAACCTAGAAGTTACTGCCAGAGCACAGGCTAAGATTGCTGCCATCACTGTCAGCTTCCAGATTTATAGCTCTGCAGAAATGGGTTGTTTAAGCATATAAGACAGCAAAAAGAGATTCAAATCCATACAGAATGAAGCAGAGTACAATCAGATAGGAAGAAAAAGTCTTTAGAATTGCTAGTACTCAAAGCAGAAAATAAGTTATATCTATTTCTTAACACTTACTGAACTCTGGTACTGCATGAAAGCCAGTCAATTTGGATCTCCTGGCAATCTTCCAGACAAAATGTATCATCTTGTTTTAACAATATCTTTTCTATGTCCAGAGAAGAGGAGGAAGGAGAAAACAGATAAAGGATTTGTCAAGATCAGTGCTGGTATCTGCACTTTGAAGGCTTGTGTTCCCTGCAAACTATTTGGTGTTAACAGTGGCTGACATCACTGAAAGCATCAGGGTTAGGAATCTGAAAATATGTATCTGAAGTCTTAGATACAAATCACATTCAGTGTAAAGGAAACTAATAAGTGTAGGGGACACCAAGAGTATTTGGGTGCCAAGCCTACATGAACTGTCAGAGCTCAGTGTCTGTCTCTTCTCCTGAATATGTCTTTAGAAAAAGAGACAAACAGATGGATCAGCCTGTTGTTAGACTGGCAAAGGGTTTGGGTTAATTTTTAGATTGCAGTATACCACAACAGGTGTCATATTCCTTACATACTGACCCAAAAGGTAATCACAGCTCCTTCTCCCTCCAGAGAGGGAGATGCTGACCTCTACTCTCTGGTGACCAGCGACAGGACCCAGGGGAATGGCATGAAGCTGTGCCAGGGGAAATTCAGGTTGGATGTTAGGAAGAGGTTCTTTACCCAGAGACTGGTGTAGCATTGGAGCAGGTTCCCCAGGGAGGCAGTCATGGCACCAGCTCTCACGGAGTTTAAGAAGCACTTGGACAATGCTCTTAGACACATAGTGTGACTTTGGGGTTGTCCTGTGCCCAAATAGGAGTTGGACTCAATGATCCCTGTGGGTCCCTTCCAAGTTGGGATTTCTGTGATTCTGTAATCTTGCTCATTCACCTTTTTTTTCCCCTGTAGGCTAGCATTCGGTGGAATGGAGGCAATACGTATATGACTCTGAACTTCAGCTTCTGGATCTAAGGAAAGACTTTCATTCACACTGATCTCCAGATAGAAAAGAAACTGTTATGGCTTAAGCTTGGCAGGCTCCAGAAGAATTCCATCACTCCAAATGCATTCAATTAATATGCTGAATATTGACTCACTGCTTACTCATGTGACCAACATTTAAATTGCACTTTCTCATTTTTGAAGCATGTAATAAATAATGGTTCAATCTGCACAGCCTGATGAAGCCAGTTGGCATCATTTTCCCTACAAATGGAAGAAAAGTTTGTAGGAAAAAGTAAGATCTTTATTAGAGGCCATTATTGCTTTCAGATTTATTTCAAGGAAGTGCTCCTATGAATTTGCACTGAGCTAACAAATGAAAACATACCAGAAGTAATGTAGGAACTTGTTGTAATCCCAGATGGCTAAGAAAGAAGAGAATGCTTTACCATTATACTACTTATGCTCTGTAGTCCAGCTGTCCTGAAGGAAGTTTGAAAGGGACTTGAATTTACCAATATGTAAGAGTAACACTTGGACACAACAGCTCAGCACAACTGACAGTGAGGTGTTGTGGTCCTAAACTTAGTTTTTGCAGACTTCACTGACAGCATCTCCTGTGAGACTGCTTAAAGGCCAAGATCCTACATTCCAGATTAATGAAGGAATGGGTGCATCTTTCTCTAAAGTTACTCAGCCTGCAAATGTTTTTCATGCATTGTCACTTCAAGAAAGTTGCAGAGAGAAGCATGTCCTAAGTAAGAACAAGAAAAGCAGTGAGTGAGTCTTTTCTCATGGGGCACCAGAATGTGCAAAGAGATAAGGGAAGGAAAAAAACTGAAGCAGGGAACAAATATCCTCAAGATGTGCCTTTGGATAACTTGGGAGTTTGTGCCTGTGTAGTTGCCAGCATGGTATGGCACATGTTTACTGGTTATTTGATCATGCTACTTTATGGCAGAATGCATCAATTGTGTATCCTTAAGCATCCTTGGACACTAGGAACCATTATGCTGTGGAAAAGAGACATTTTGGAACAGAAACAACTGTTTTGGTAAGTGGTCATGATGTGACATTGAATCTGGCATTTTGGGTTGACCATGGAGTTGCCAGGTAGCCTAAAAAAATTTTGATGGAGAATTGCTCTGCTCTGAATCACTTCTTCAGGGATGTTAGGACTGTTTGGTTAATTTGTCTTTTAACTCAAAATGCTTTTTATGCTTTTCTTCACATGCTTATTTTAAAGCCAATCCTGTGTTTACAGCATTCTCACTGTTTAAACAGTGAATGCAGCATTTCCCCTCAGAGAGAAACAGCTGTATTGTTCTGGTGGAATATACACAAACAGCCAAATTAGGAGGTGACTCTCTGGCTTCTTGAATTTGGAGGTTTCTCTTGTTGTTTACAGTTGTTGGGGAATTGCAGCCAAAATCTCAGATGTAACTGGGGAACATCCTTTGAGACCCTGATTTTGCTTTTACCTTCCCAGCCACAATTGTTGCAGATACACTTAAGAGACTTGGATAGAAGGGATTGTAAAGTTCATTATTTCGCCACCAAATCTTAAAGTTCATGTATATATTTTACTCAGGATAAGCGCCATAGGAATATTTTACCAAGGGAAGTTTAACGCAAGCTAAAACCTACTATTCATAAATATTTTATTAATAATGACTAAATATGGTAAATCAGGACAAAATTTAGTTACAGGCCTCTACCACCATACAGTACATAAGCACAGAAGGAATTGTATGAAAATTTCAGTTACAGCAGCTGGAAGAGATTCCTTTGCAGTTGTTGCATGAATGAGGATTGTGTGTGAGCATGGATGAAACCCAGCTCCTTTGTTTGGAAGGGAAGAATACTCTTTTTCTCACTGATGTTAATGGTTTGAGATTAGATACTTCATATAGTTGGATCTGAAGCTTATAAATGAAGCTTCTGTCCTGTCTGCCAGATGAACAGAAACAGTCTCCACAGGCTGTAGGGTAAAAGCTTTTTTATAGTCTTGAATCAGGCAGCAAAGCAAGTGACATTGTCTTGCAGGAAATGTCATCACCCAATGGAGACAAGAAGGTAGCTTGCTGGTGAGCAATATCTTGTCCCTGTACCCCCAAACATACCGAGCACTGACAAGAGGAGCATGTTTACAAAGGTTTCCCTAATCTTGTGGTTTGGATGGGCAAGACACTTCTTGCTTTTTAATACAGCTGGCTGTTGGGGCAAAGGAGCTCTTTACAACCTGATGAAAGAGTACCTGAGATACTGGAGAACTCAGCTTTTGTATAGTATTGCAAAGAATTAATTCAGGCTTTCTGGAATGTTTTTATCTTTCCTTCCTTCCTTTTATTCCTTGTCCCACCCAGCCTCTTCCAGTTTCCTGCTTCTGCTTTATTTATAGCTAAATGCAATAGGTGGTGTTTAAGTAAGTGCCTCAGGGACCAGATAGTGCAAATCACCCTCAGTTATTGAAAATCAGATTTCTTTTGTGTAGATATTGGTGGATGGTATTTGGTTACCTTTAGCAAAGGGTCTAAAAGCATTTGTGTAATGAAGAACTATGTGAACCCCCTGAAAAGTGCAGTTGCAATTGGACAGATAACAAAGCAGATGCATATGACTCCTCAGGTAGCTGTGCAGCTTCACACAAAACAAAGGTTTTAGCAGACACAAGAAGTGTGTGAGTCTATTCATAAGCACAGATTCATGCAATATACTCTCAGATTTTGTCTACACTAGTCATTTTTGCAGCCTTCACTGCTTTTGGCCAGTTAGGATGGAGATTTGTGCTGGGATAACAACCAAGGCACAGCCTGCTGTCAGCAGTGATTTGCAAAGAGGCAGTTTACCTTGGTTTCAAGCTGGGACTCATGTATACTAGTACTCAAAATGACAATATTTAGCTCTAATACAGTGCTTTTAGATGGGTATCTAACAAGCCTTATAGGGAGATGGAGAGATATCATTAGCTCCTCAACATGTATTAATTTTTACAACTGCTACAAATCGTAGTGAGGCTGAAAGGGAAAAAGGAAAGGTGAAGAGATCTCGTGGTGTGGTTGTGCCTCCTCCAGCAAGTCTGTCCCCATTGTTATTCTAGTGTCCAAAGGGAACAGAAGCTGAACCATGACCGTTTTTGTGCAGCAGAAGCTGGGTACCCGCTGGTCTCCTGAATACATGAATGAAGTTTCATACTGTTTCCCTTGAATGGAAGCAGCATGACGTGAGTGGGAAAAGAGTGGAACAGTATGCTAAGGGAAACACGACTGAAAGGAGAGAACAGCTGACTCCAGGGGCTGAGCAGATCTGCCCCCTCAGCTTCACTGTATGAGTTTGTTTCAGCTCTTCAACTCAGACCATCTTGTGGGTTCCACATCTCCACAGATCTGGGATGGAAAAGGAAACAATTGCAAGGAGGTTCATTCTTCCTGAAATAAGCTTCACAAGCTGTGGAAAATGAAAATTAAGGCTGAGCTTTAAAAGAAGCTGAAAGCAATGAGATGCAGAAATGCAGAGTGAAACCATTCAATAGAATCAAATTTGGAGCAAAGCCCTGAAAAAACCTGCAGTTATGACTAATCCATTTTTAATGTGTGTGGTTGTAGGTAAAATCACTTCTTTTAAAGATCATTTCTCTCCCTGTGTTGGTTACAATTCTTTACTGTCATTTTAGATAACTGACGTGTTGACATGTGAGTTCACTATTAGATGAACTGCAATGACAGAATTGTTTCTGAAGCTGGGGTGACACTGGCTGAGCTGCTGGCAAAGGGGAGAAACAATACAAACAGGATATTCAGTGTCAAGCTGCAGCAGCACTGTGAGAGACCTACCCAGAGGCAGGCACTTGAATGCTCGCTCTACTCTTCAGCCAAGTTCACCGAGAAAACTTGACGTAATAGGAGACTGTAGAGCTCAGTTTGTGCAGGGACAAACTCGTGCAGCGACATTTTAGAAGCGAAACGATCTGAAATGGAAACTTCTGGTGTTCCTGTTATGCTGAACAAGTCTGTGAGGCACAACACAGTTTTAGAGGGTAGCCTTTGAGTTCTTTGATTTTGTCCTCAAATTGCCCCAGCCTTGCTTGCTGATCCCAGGGACCCCTCCAATCATGTGATACAGAGCCACTGCAGTTAACACACTGCTGTGAATAGGAGTATGAATTCAATGCAAACAAGCAGGAGACTGGAGGGGAACAGCATGGAGACTCTTTAGGCAGCTAGGAAACAGTACAGTGAATCCACTGATGGCAGGATGTGCCCAATTTAGGACTACATCAGTCTAGCTAAGGGCAGTGCAGTGTGGTGGCAGTGCTTGCAGTAACATGCAGTCCTGTGAGGGTGAAGGCTGTTTTCTGTAGTGCACCTGTATCTGATATCCAGGAACAAAAGCAGTTGGTGTTTCCCCAGTGTAGGCTTAAGTGTGGTGCAATGTGATAGAACAACAGGGAACTCCTTGTTGGCATTGTGCCCTGTGCAGAATCCTTTTGAATTAGGTTTTGACCTTTAAAGCAAGACTCCTTCTTCAGTTTCTCATTGTCTAAACTCTGCATTGAAGTTTGAGAAACAAGTCAGTGAAGCTGGAGGAATTTTTTAAGCTCTAATTAGCGAAGCACAGAACAGGTAGGAAGGAGTTTGGAGAAGGAGAGAATCACCAAGTGGAAACCATTTCACAGATCTGCTGCCTTTTATTTTTTCTTTTACTCTGTTCAGTGGCAACACAGGCCTGTGGGGTGCCAGGCTTAAATCAGCACCAAAAAATGGTTTATACTAAAGACTGGTCCACAACTCCTCTCCTGTGCTCCTAATCAAAGTGTCACCTCATTTCCCCTCAGTGCTGTGGAAACCTGAAATTGTGTTCCCACTGCCAGGGTTTTGTACCAGGGCACAGCAGCTGCTTGGCACCAGCAGTCCCATGCAGGAGTTTGGAGGTGAGAGAGGTGAAAACCATTATCCTGACTAAAATTCTGGGGGTACTTAGGCAGAGGGGCTGTGATGGAAGAACCTCTCTCCCTTTTGGAATTTGTTTAACATTACCATTGCTTCAATTGCATTTGCACAGGATTTCTCAGTTTCTCATTTAAGTAGATTCTGTCATTTCATACAGATGAAAGTGCAGACTAAAGGGTAACTGAAACTCAGCTCTGGCTGGGAGGCAACAGCCATTCTGTGCCAGAGGAAGGCCTTGGTACTGTGCTTAGGGATCTGCAGGTGGAACTACGGGGTAGAAGCATGTAATTATTTCTTCTTCAAACACAAAGCATACATTTTCAGAAATAGGTTCTTCAAGGCTATGAGAGCCCTAAGCCTTGGATTTCTCCTGCTTCATCTGCCCACTGGCACACACAGCCATGTTGTCCCTTTTACACTGCATTTGATCTGTCAGTGACTCATTTGAAGGCTCTCTATCTTCACCAGCAAGGCGCTTCAGGGCAGAGTTCCACCCATGTATCAGCTCTGTTACTGTACTCTCTTATCAGCTACTCCTTTCACTCCTAGGGTGCTCCCAGCCTTTGATCTCTTACCATACTGCAGCAACAACTTCCCTTGTTTTTTAATGCTGCCTAACATTGTGCAAGGCTGTCATCACTCTATCAATGCTGCAGGCTCTGCTGCCTGTGTGCTGCTCTCCCAAGCACATCCATACTTTTTCTCTAAAGCATGAAATAAACTCTTGTTCCCCTCAATCCTCAAATAGCCATAGTGGAAATAACTTTACTACAAGATGGCATTTTCCATTAGATACTACATGGGAGAATATGATATTGTTAGTTCTTCCCTTCCTTCTCCCTGTTGCATTTATCTGGCTGCTGCTTTTAAAAACCTATGAGGCAGAGTCTGTTTACTCCATCCAGTACAGCACCTGCTCTTACTGATCTATAAATCCTAATGTTACTGAGCAGTGAGGAATCCTGCCCTGCAGCAGAAGGTCCCCTTTTGCTGTCCAGGCTGGATCTTGTTTAATTTGAAGTTGATTGTGTCAAAGCTAGAGAATCTGTGGAAAGAAAGGTGTATGTGCAGCAGGACTGAAAACACTTCCTGTGTTTTACAGTTTTTTTACAGTGACAAATGGGCAAAAGCAGAGACAACAGAATAATTTAAAAATCATTTGCTTGAAATCAGCTGAATTCCTAGTCATGCTGGAAGCAAGACCTGCAGCAGCCTCTGAGCCAGCCCTGCTGGAGATAGTGCTTATCAGATGACCTAGACTTGTAGGATTTGGGGCAGAAATTTCAGCATGAGAAACACATGCCATCTTACAGAGCAGTCAGTTCCTGCTCTTGAGCTGTGAGTCAATGATCCAGCTTGTTTCGTTTGTACACTCAAGGGTGGGCCTTGGCTGGGGTATGGGGTAGAGGATGTGTTTGCTACACTTGGTCATGCAATTCAGGGAAGGTTGTGGCTATGGTGTTTGTTTGGGTCCAGCCAAGTGGCACAGCACATATCTGCCTCTCTCCCACAGTATGATCTCTGCAAAACTGTTTGGCAAGTTAAAAGCTCTACCAGGCTTGTGGGCAGCTCATATGAGTTGCCCAGCCTCTTTCACACTCCTAACTGCTGATCTTTGCCTGTGTTTCAGGCCTGGCTTACAGTTACTAATTGTCAGTGTCCTAGGGCTTCTTCCAAGTTTTAATTATTCCTATTAGTATGATGGATACTGAAAATAAAGACACATTGAAGAAAGGTGGTAATGTTTTTGCTGCTGCCGTTACTGTTGCTAGGGCTGCTGCTAAAGCTACTTACTGGCATTTGGCCTCCTGTGAAACTTATAGGTGAGCTATTTATAAATGTGCAGGGAGCTCCCACATCTCTAGCTTGTGCTCTGATTTCAGGGTAATCCTCACCAGGAGAGGAGAATCTGTCCAAGAGTGCAAAGGAGGTTAGTGGCAGAGTTTAAAATAATCCACTTCTTCTGAGCCTCAGTGTTGTCTTTACGATGGGGTGGGTTTATGGGGGATGGAGTGGATTTATAGGAGCAGGAGTGGGAGTGAAGCAGCAGCATACTGTTTCCTTATTAGCTCTGCCTTTTAAAGCATGTTCTTCCATCTCAGGGTGGAGAGATGCATTTTTCCTGCTGCATAGCCCCCTCTCCTGTCTTACCCTCTCTTTGCACAGCAGATGCCCTCAACTCTGTTGTGGCTGCATTCAACCTCAGCCTTCATTTGCTTTTACTTGTTCTGCTTGGAGCAGATTCATCCTGGTGAGCAGGGGGGAATGGCTCTTTTCCTGGAGTGGTCCAGTCCCAGGCACATGGAACTTAGTCTCTGTACTTGTCAAGTATTCTTCTGAGAGCAGGTACAGATACTTGCTTTCATTATTCCTCTGCTGTAAAGTGCAAATTGCTTCACTCTTCAAAGCATGCAATTTCTGGAGTGGCAAGATTTAATATAGCTGGATTTCTAGTGTACTTGATTGTGTTTTACCTTTCCATATCAATTTGCTGGTGACTAATAATAGTCAAGCTGCTCTGCCTGTCCTCAGAGGGAACATGACTCTTCTGCCTGACTTCAGTTTTTACGAAGCTGAGGGAAATTATCTACCTTTGAGGCCTGCACCTCAGTGTCCAGCTTGGTTAGGGCTGACCAGAGGACTCAAGTAGGATTAGACAGACACAGATCCATACCAAATTGATAGTATAAGCCTAATTCTCATAAGAAATAAGACTGATGTGATGTGGTTGCTGCCATGAAATGAGACTCTTGCTTCATTCCCAGGGAGCACCTGGCTGTATGTGCAGGATGCAGTGCCCTCTCTTGGTCCACTGGGTCTGGGCTGAGGAACCAGCAGTGTCCAGGTGGCCAGGGACAATTGCTGGAGCCTTGGAAGGGAATCTAATAGGTGCTATGATTTATAAACTCAGTCAGAGTTACAGGCTTTATAGGTGATTCCAGTGTCCCCTCCAGGATCTCACGAGAGTGTTATGTGGAGCTTCGGCACTGGGTGAAATCAATTGTGGAAAAAACAACTTACAAGTTTGCTGCTAGCTGGATTCTTGTACATGTGGTGGAAGACTTTAATCTGTTTTTTCTTGTAAATGAGAGTTTTACGTAAATGCTGGGAAATCACAATTATGACAAACATTTCAGAGAATTTACACTTCCAGATGTGATGAAGCTTATGGCAGCAATCTGGGAACAGAAACATGTTTGAAAGAGGCATATCTGACTTGACCTCAGAGGTACCCTTTGGGAAACACTAGCTCAGAACCCATCCTTGGCTGCTACCTGAGCGAATTAGCATGAAGCTGAGCACTGGACTGCTCAATACAGTATTTTAACAAGCGGATGTAATTATTTCACATCTGCACATTTTTGCTGTGTGTTAGAATCACAGAATCATGGAATTGTTTTGGTTGGAAGAGACCTTTAAGATCATCAAGTCCAACCATTAACCCAACACTTCCAAGTCACTACAAAATCATGTTCCTCAATGCATCTACACGTCTTTTAAACACCTCCAGGGTTGGTGACTCTGCCACTTGCCTGGACAGTCTGTTCCAGGGCTTGACAACCCTTTCAGTGAAGAAATTTTTCCTAATATCCAACCTAAAACTTCCCTGGCATGACTTGCAGCTGTTTTCTCTTGAGGCCTTGTTGTGCTTGTTCCTGCCCTAGTGAGGATTGTTTTGTACTGGCAGTGTCTGACATAGTGTTCAAATTAATCTGCACTATCTCCTTTTTGGGTTACTGAAATTTTATGTTACAGCAAGACAGGACAGGCTAGGAAAAATTAGCTATTTTTCAAAGTAATTGTGTTCTTTTGTTTTGTCTTTTTAAAAAATGTTTGTTGTCAGCAAGAAAACCCAATGTGACTCTTGAAGGAGCAGCTGACAGAAACAGGCAGTGCTTGGGTCAGAGCACCCCAGAATGGTGAATGTCCTGGGGCTGCATGAGTTGATGGATCTCTGCCCTTTCATCTGTATGCACATGGAGCCACAGAGTTAGTTCTAGAAAAAAAACAACAGAAAAAAACACCTCAAGGAGACACTATGATCCCAAATGTCTCACCTCTCTTAACTCTCTTACTCAAGGGGTCACCTTCCCTCACAGTACAACTCCCATGTGGATTGCAAATCGCCCTGTATGCCTTTAGTACTGTTTCTACACTATCCTGGTACTGCCTGCTCTGTACTGTCACTGTCTGGCTCCCTGCAGCTGGAAAGTCCCCAGGGGCTATGCCCCACATTGTGAGTCAAACCCAAGTCAAAGTCTGAACACCCACTCAGGGAGTGGGAGACCTGGGTTTTCCGCATCACAGGGGAGTTCATACACACCTCCCAGAGACTACCTGAAACCACGAGCTGCCAGGGAAGGCCTGGACAAGCTGAGGGAGGGCTTGGGGCGCTCTCACTGGGAAGCAGAGAGATAGAGCAGGGCAGAATTACCCACGTGGGAAAGCCTTGTGTGCTTGGACAGGTGGAGCAGGCTCTGGGCTCTGTTCGCAGCACACATTTGCTAAGATCTGAAGGAGACATCGCTGTTTTAGGGACCTGCTGTCCTGAGGCATAGGGCACCTGCTGAGTGCTCTGCCAGGCTGATGCTTTGAGTTGTTATGGTTTTAAAAGGAAAAAAATCACTTCTTGGATTCACAATACCACACAGCAGGGAGTACCTGCCCTTGGAGAAGCCTGACAGCACATAGTGTTCAGAGGAAGAGGCATCCAAAGCACTGTCTCTGCTTTCTTGCCTTGACCAGTTCCCACTCCAAGAAATACATTATTTATCCCTAATGCTTACTAGGTTGCTGAGGGATCTCATTCAGGTTTCTGAAACCAGGGGAGAGCTGTAGGTGCAGAGAGGCTTTGGGTTAATATGGAGCTGGTTACCTTACCAGGTCTGATCGTCTTGTGACAGTTAAAACACAGTTTTGGGTGGGAAAGTATATGCTGGCTAACAGAGCTTGGCTGACATCTGCTCTCACAATGCTGTGGAGCATGGGTCAGCTGCAGCCCCAGAACAGTGGGGTTTCTTTGCACTGCTCAGACAATGTCTGATATGTGGGTTTGGTGAGCAGGAGAGAAGCCCCCTGCCCTCTTCTTGAGCTTTTACTGGCTCCTTGCCAGTTTTCCTCTGGCAACTCTTGGTTTTCCTCAAGCTATGTACACCTGGTAGTCTTGGCCTGTAGACCACCAGAAGTCAGGTTGTGGTGGGAGGAATTGGGGTGCCAAGAAGGGGAACAATTCCATGAAAAAAATTCAGCACTGATATGGCATCATGGGAAGAAATGGCTTTTATCTTGCTGACTCTCATCTAACTCTGCTTCTCTATCCCTCGTTTTGGGAGGGCGTATGTGTCACTTCTGTGGTTTCTGAGGTTTGTGACCTCTTTTTTGGGAGTCTGCCATGCAGTGACTGCTCATGTGTGTTGCGGTCTGCTGGCTGTGTTGTGATTTCCTTACTCTTGTGCTGGTGACAAACCAGCCATCTGAAAGTGGAAAGCTCCTGCCTTCCTGCCCAGCCTCACCACTTTTTCCCATGGCCTTGCAAGCTCTCAGCCAGCCGTAAGCTGCTCAGTGCTGGTACTGCCTGGCTGCAATAGCTCAAGGCCTCTCCAAGCCTAAATATGTTCACTCCAAATCACCACTTAGTATTTTTATAGTGATTTACACCTTGCTGAGGTTGGGCTTTTGAACTAAAATTTTCTTTAAAACCAAAATGAAAAGGGGAAACTGGGAAAACAGTCAAAGGATTTTTATTTTTCTCAAGTGCAACAAACCAGGTTTTGAAGATAGCCTCAGGTTCCTGCTGGCCAGCTGTACCAAAGACATTGTACCTGTGGCAGCCTCCTTGCTGGGTGATTATCTTGTGCAGGTCTGGCTGTTGGTGACCAGCCTGAGCAAGCCTGCAGGTAGCCACAGGCAAGTCTATGTATTCACATAGACTGCAATGCTCATGCTTCAGCTTGACCAAAAATATACCCTGACCTTATTGCTACAGGCAAGAACAAAATGACTTAGCAACTGTTATTTATCCACTTAGGTGAGTCAATCCTGTAACTGGGAGATAAAGAGACCTAGGTTTTTGACCTCGCCACGGCGGCAGCTGTGATTGCTGCCACCAGAGGGCACTGTTGGACAGTCTATAGACCCCTCCCGACCTGGCAGGTTCCCCTCTGGTTTGTCTCAGCTTCATCATGCCGCACTCCCAGGCTTAGCCTCCCTCCCTCCACCACACTCTGCTGAGCTCGCCCTCCTTGGCACTGCTTGCTCTGGCACTGGTTTCTTTAGAGATGTTCTCTGCTATTCATTTTCCTCGGGCAATTTTATCTTACAAGGTCACCTTGTTGTGGTATCTTGAGTTGTGTTCTGTCCCTCCTCCCCAGAGGCAGATAGCCAACACGCCAGTTTGCTGGGAGCGTGTCAAGAACCTGCATGGAGCTGCAGGACTTTGTATACTTGGGACCAAGAGACATAAGCCAGACACAACCTGCCTTGAAGTTTGGAAGCTCTTGGAGTAGAGATTTGGGTTTGGGCCTGTTTAGGAGATTAAGTTCAGTCTGGGTTCAGACCACTCCAGTTCCCCATATAAAAAAAATGTCCTATAATTCTATTCCCTGTAATAAGAGTGAAGTGTAAGGTTCATTCCTTTTGAAGTTACTGCCTTGATGGTTTGTGCAATAAGACAGACATGCCATTGCTTGCTTGAAATAAATAAAAAAGCTGTCAGGTTGCTTTTTCAGATGGAAAGAGGCATTCCTTAAGGAGACTGAACAGGTGGGCATGTGAGTGATGTGGGTTCCTGCAGGTTTCCTTCTGAGAAAGGCAAGCTGAATTACTAATGTGTAAAAAGGACCTCCTCTCAGGGCTGATTGCTGAGCCTGGGCTTGAGGTGAGGCAGAGAGGCAGCGTCCATCACAGCTGGTGAAAGGTTTCTCTTGGCAACCCACCCCAGGGAGAGCAGCTTGGGTGTGCTGCCTCTCATACAGGTGGCCTTGGGAACAAGGGAATGGAGGAGAGACTGTGAGTCTTCTCTGGGAAGCTCATGGTGGCAAGAATGTGTTTTGCTTCTTACAAAAAGAAGGCTGGTCCAAACTAAAATGGGCCAAGTCACTAGTGACTGATTCTCTGTGGTTAAACACATCATTCATGCTTTCCCTGGGGCCTGCTTCAGTCCTGGCTGCCCTGGTCCCAACTTCTCAAGACTTTTGGAGTCATGGAGAATTAGACCCTACCCCAGGGAATGCAGAGACATTTTGAAGGTCCATGTTCTGAATGTAAAACTGTGAGAAGTTTTGGGATAATTACCATTTTGAAGGGGAAGCTCCTCTGCTTTAGGATCCTCTATGGCGTGAGGTGTCTTCTGATTTGCCGCATCACCTGAAGATCAGGGCAGGATTGTTACCATCTACTGTTACATCTGTATACAGAGCTGTATCTCTGCTCATGTCATTTGGCATAGCTGCCTTGAATTCAGATTTTAGTCCAGCTGAGAATCTGGTCCATCTTGTACACACAGGGCTTTGTTTTATGTAATGATATTGTTGCAAACTTCTTCACCAAGTGCTTAGTTGTGCACCAGAGAGAAAATTCATGCTTGTGCTTTGGTGAGAGCTAGTGTGCCAAAGAGTTGCATGCCTTGTGCTTAGACCAACAAACAGGACTGCAAACACCTCTGTGGTGGAGAAGGATTTTTAGGTGACAGTTTCTTTTCTGTTCAGGGGATGAAGTGCCCACAACAATTACTGTACAGTACATTTTAATTTGAAGTGTTTAAAAAAGAGGATGGTTATTTTAGAAATGAAGAGTAAAAATGGCCTGGCAGTCAAGTGATGTTTAAGGATGAATGTAGTGTAGGCAATGTTCCCTTGTAATATGTCAGGAGGTGGGAGGCAGCACTCTGTGTTAATTATGCTTACAGTTTGCAGCCAATGCCTGTTCTTCAGCCAGGGCTAACTGTGCTGATTATGATTGATTGGAATTCCAGAGAAGGCTCAAACTCAGTGTGTCTTCTCAAAGGAGCAGGTAAGTATGCTGATAAGTATGCTGATATTATAATAATAATTCATTAAAGTTGTATATTTTTTGTGATGCTTTGTCCGCTGTGATGGCAGAAGCATTTCTGTAATCCAGAGCATGTTGGAATATTCCTGGAATATTCTTTCTTTCCTAAAGACTATTCTCATTGAGAAGGCTGCTTCAACTCACTAAGAATGAAACTTTCCTGCAGAGCCCCAGATTTCATGTCCACGTGGCATCCTGAGAATTGATGGAAAGAAAAGGAAGGTGCTGAAACTCATCAAAGAAAACTCCCTGCTTCCCTTCATCCCACATTGCTTCCTGAAGTAGCTTAGGAGTTTGGCAAGGCCTCCTGATTCTCGTACAGGCACTGAGGGTTCTTCATGTCACTGAAGTCTAGACCATGTGTTGGAAGGCTAGTTTTGTCCTGTAGTTGAAGAAAGAGATATTCTGACATGAGAATATGGGTTGACATTTCACTGCTGTGTTATTCCTAGAGAACAAATGGGATCTGTGGTAAGAGTGAAAGTGCTTGCATTTTTGATGAGTTATCCAGAGCAGATGAGTTGTCTTTATCCTCTTTTGCTGGAGGGAGACAGCAAAGTTCTGATCTAACCCAAAGCCTGCAACGGCAAAAGTTAAACCTGTGAATTTGGTTTGGATCATCACTTTTGCATCATGAGTTCTGACTTTTTTGACCCAGTTATTGGAAGTCCTAGGACTGAATTTAATATTTTAGGGTATGATGGTTTGGACTGCTACAGTTTTGAATCCTTTTCTATGAAGTCTCTTGTTTCTCACTGCCTCTTTGATTGGTTACATTGCTAAGCAGGTATGAAAATTGGGAGTCAGAAGTGGTCTGAATGCACCTGCCCAACCCTGCCTCTGCAACCTCTGTATGACAGGGATAAACCAGGAGCAAGGGTGGGGGTTTGCCAGTGGTAAGCTGGGATCCAATTCTAGTTTTTAGATCCATTGATTCCAGTGGATTTCCTTAGGAATTGAATCATCACTTCGTCCTGCTTGGATCATGTACCTGCTAATAGGTCTGGTGATAAACTTCTCTGGAAGGTTAGCTTGGAGATAGCAACTATGCTGTGGAGGACAGGCACCCTGCATCCCTTTGCTAAAATAATACTTTTTGCCTGAATTTGTCTCTTGCAAATATCTCTGTAAACATGCACAACATGGAGAGAGGGAGAGACCAGGGCCTTGTGGCTAGGATCTGGTGCAGAGGAGCAGGAGGGCACCAGCAAGCTGTTTTCATGAAGTGAACAAGTGGAAGCCAATCACTCCCATGCCTCAGTTTCTCCCTTTGCAAACAGAGTGACTTGGTAACAACTGCCTTGTGAGATGACTCCCACAGTGTGGCATTGGTGTCTCTCTGTAACATGGGGCCCCAGCAGAACAGCTCTTGCAGTAAGATATGATTTAAATTATTTAGGATGTTGTCATGTGATCGCAACTGATTGAGTTCCTGTGGCTTAACAAGTTGCCATCTGTTATCATCCCCATTATGAATTATGCATTAGCTTAAATCAAGGCTTAAACCAAAGGAGTTCAAGCAAAGTCCTCACCCCAATGATACCATAAAGCTGTCTTTATGGCTGTTAATGCTGGATCCAACACACTGCAGTCACATGAGAGAACATGCTGGCCTGGTACAAGCTCTCTCTGCTGCTTCAAACCATCCTGGCAGATTCTTTTGGTAGTGGCAGGCTTTATGCTGGGCCAGGTGTCACCTGTCCTGCTGATGTAGGCTCTGAAAACTGGTGAAAACTCCATTGCCTGTGTCCTTATTGAGTAGACAGAAATGAGACTGTAGTCCCACACCCAAGATCTCAGGATTGTGTGGCCAGGGAGCAGCTCCTGAAGAAGGCACAGTGACCACAGGCTGAATTGCTGGCTAATTTGATGTGAGGCTTTGCAAAGCTATTGGCTCTGGAAGTGTCATGAGCCCTCCTGTAAAACCTGAAAGTGTACATATGTGTGGTGATGTCAAACATTTCAAGCCTGACTCTGATATTCATCTGAGTCCTCTGGCCTGGAAGACTTGTGACCAGAAAGCAGGCTCTGCCAGAATGTTTCTTCCATTTCTCCAGCTGATCAGCAGTGTGTCAGCTAGTCAGTGCACTTTCCCTGTGAAAGAGAGGTGCCATGAGCCACCCCAGCTATGGCTATGGGCTACTTCCCTCTTAGGCCAAAGTGCTGTTGCTTATTCATAGCTCAGGAAGCACCCACTGGCCAACCTGTGAAGTCTCTCCCTTTTGATTGTGTAGCTTATATTAGGTCTGCAGTGGTGAGAGCAACTAGGACCTGCTGTCTTTCCAAGGGTGCAATTCCCTGATGTTCCATCATCTCTCAAGTCACATTTATAGGCCAGACATTCTCTGCTTAAGATACATCCATACAAGGTAGCCACCTTGGCAGCTCAGGCTGACTGGGACAAGCTTGGCTTTTGCTGCAGTTCTGGGGTTGGCTAAATTTATACCTGTTTGCTGAGCAGCAGATTGGGTTAGTGACCTTGTTCTGATGCAGAAGCAGGCTGCTTATTAGCATCCATTTGAGATCAGAGCCTATGAAATAAATGTTTGTCTTTGTGGGAACAAGCAGCAGAGATTACTGAAGCTAAATCAAGACTGAACTTGGCAAGTGTGCATAGTAGGGAACACAGGAAATTCGTGGCATCCACGGAAGCCAAGTGCTTTAACATACATTATGTGGCTGTCCTGAGGAGGGCCACTGGGCTCTGTGAGTCAAACAGGATGCATGGGCAGGGAATGGATGTCTCCTGGCATCAGCAATGGTTGCAGTGATAGTTTCTGTTTGAATTTTGGGTCATAAATCTGTTTGCAACCGGAAGGATGCCTCAGTGGTTCCAGATTTCCCCCAGTGTTCCAGAGCTGTGTTTTTTTACAGCTGGAGGGTGCTTGTTCCATCAGCTGGCACAAAAGCTGACTCCATGGCTCCCAGTTTCTCTCCTTGGATATCTGAGGGCAAAATCCTTTGGCTTCAGAGGGAGTTACTCACACAATGTTCCTGCTAGAAATAGAACTATATCCCTTCTCTTTAAAGTAGGGCCAGATTCTCTATTTTCAGCTTGATGTGCAAAGCTCTTCCCCTGGGAGAAAGCTAGCCTTCTTTTTCTCCCAAATTCTCAAGTGTCCATACCCCTTGTAGTATTAGAGAAGACTGAATGGTCTCTTCAACCAAGACAGGAATTAGGAGTCTTTTTTAACTTCCTTTGGAAAGAGCAAGGTGGACAGGAAAGCAATAGTGCCACCATTAAGATTTTTGTAAATTGAGTTGGTCATACTGGAGATGTCCTCTGATATTCTGTCCCAAAGACTTTGCAGTCTGAAGGTGAAGAAAAGGGATGGTGAAGGTCAGGATGGAAGGAATAAGAAATCAAAGGAGAAATAATTGGGATTTAGTGTGGACCACCAGGATGGGAGAAAAGTGAGACAAATTCTTGAACTAAGTCTTAAATTGTTCCAAACCACGGGGTATTGTGCAGGGAGGGCTTAGTTATGCAATTTCATCCTCAATCATGCAAAGGCAAATTATTGGACAAAAGGATTGTATTAGATATATTGCAGTTGGAGCCTAGCAGAGCATTTGATACAGGGTCTTACAAGATCTTGCCCTTCCTCCAAAACTGTTTGGCTTCTCTTGGATGGGAGCTCAGTCATGTGGATTAGTAGAAATGACAAATGGCTCTGAGCATGCAGATTTGTGACAAAATGTGACTGATGAAAGTTTTTGATTCATCTGTTTTACTGGGGGCTCCTCCTGTGCATTAGCAAAGCAGTAAAGAACATTAGAGTGACAGTTTAGATGTGATGTTTAACAAACATTACTGAGTGCCTTGTACATGAAGCATGGCAGAAACCAGGGAGTTTGGTAATTTGGGTGGGATAAAAATAATGAAAGCAATGGAACATTAGAGGAGGAAAAGAAGTTTTTCTATCTGAGAAAAACATCTGAAAGCAAAATTCTTTAGAAAGGAGGAACCCTGAAAGCTTTAATGTGAGAGAACCTGCTCTAAGTTATCCTGCACTTGCAGGGGGGTTGGACTAGATGATCTCCAGAGGTGGCTTCCAACCCCTAACATTCTGTGATTCTGTGACAGCAAAGTGAGCAGTGTATAGTTTGGACTTGCATAGTTGGGTGCATGTGGCAATCTAATAACAAAATAACTGAAGTCAGGTTACTGGGTCAGGCTGTAAACTGGAGTAAGAAGAAATAGCTTCATAGAAATCTGTAGGGATTTGGCAGTTTATCTGTGCTGAAGATATAGTTGGGTAGAATTTACTGCCAAAAAATTACCAATCAACTGGACTGATATCAGAACTGAAAGTAAGAGGATGAGGGTTTTTTTTTCAGGAGAGAACTGGGTGGTCATATTGTTACTTTAAAAAAACTTAGTTTTATGTCTTCATTTGCTCGTGTCTTTGTCATTTAATTCCATAAAAATAGCTCTGGGGTTATTAAAGGCTGTTCTTTTAGATAATGGCATACAGCAGAAAAGGCAGCATGCTTTAAGCAGGAGTAAGCAGCTAGGTTTCAAACACTCACTGGGCTTTGCTCTTTAGGTAACTCTTTAAGAGTTTTTCACTAACAGAAAAGAGTAGAAGAAAGGAGAAAGTGGAAGGGAGTGTTTATATTGAAATCTTTATTTAGTTCTAAAAGCCTAGAGCAAAGCATCAAAACACAGATTGCCTCACACAAGCTGAGACAGGGAATAGAATTTCCCTTTCAGTCCAGATGAGAAGTAGGTCTTGTTATGAAGGGTTTGGGTGAGAAAGTTAAATGTTCCTGAAATTTCTACTCTGACCTATTTTTAATTATTCATGTGTAGATTCTCTTGTAGGGTTAACAAGGAATTTGCCAGAAGCCAGCCCACAAAGGCCTGAGTTGTAGTTTTCCAGCAGACATCCTGAAAAAAACACTGTCACAGGCAATCAGCATCCTTGAAGAGGTGGCCTGTTAGCAGGGTGTTTACTAATTGGGATCATTCTGCAGCAGATAATTGTTTGTGACACCCATGCTGATTGGACCCACAAGATCTTCCCATCCTACAAATGGTCCATGACAGTTTTGATGAATTTGAAGTTTGGAGTCTGAATAAATCTAGAGAAGGAAAGAAAAAAATGCTTCCACTGGTAAATGTATGTGGAAGAGCAGAGCTCTGCCCTGGGTCAGCCTCCAAGAATGGAGCCCCATGAGCACACAGAAAGAGAGGCCACTCAATGGGTCTTGTCAGACTTTCTATTTTTTCCTCTTGTGTTTAATTAAAAGACTAGGGAAAGACCAGCCATGCCAAATTAAAAATGGGAGAGTTGGTTTAGCTTGCACAGGACAAGAATGTCCTAACCAAGGTCTTTGGGGCTTATTAGAAAACTGCAGTTATTGAAATATCCCTGGAATGAGTTCAGATGTAGGTCAGACCTTCCTCCTGGCAGACAATAGTGAAAGTGATGCAGATATCTCCAGCAAACAGGCAGTTCTCTGGGCTTGGGAGGAGGACATAAAGGTTGCAAGCATCATTTTGCAGAGGAGCTGTAGAGAGGTTTTTTTTTTGTTTCTAGGGACTGGAACAAAATGTATTTTATGTTTTTGCTACATTTGACTGCTACTTTGATATGTGCTAGAATTAAAAGTTCCCCCGAAAGCTTCTTTGTAAGGCTATAGTTTGGAGCACCTGGTACTAGATCAGTGCTGTCACAGCCAAACAAAGTGAAAGTGAAGTTCTTAGCAGGTCCCAAATTACAGTCTTTTCTCAACTGGGACAACATTTCAGCATTTTAAGAAAGTGTTATTTTCTTTTTTGGAGGAGTAGTATCATCCTGGCAGATTCCAGGTCTAGTGACCCCAGCATTTTATGGCCAAACAGAGGATCACAGAACTGTAAGAGCATTCTTATCCACTCCTCTGCTCAAAGCTTGTTTGTACTTCTGGCCCAAGCTTACATTGTGTAGCCAAAACAAGCATCATATCCTGTGTTTTCACTCATTTGATAGAAATACGGTTGTCATGCTTTGTCTGGTTTGCATCTGTATTGCACCAAGGTGAGCTGGAGTAGTGGCAGGTTTAGTCTTTGCAGTTAAGAGATTCTGTAAGCTCCATGCCATTGCATAGCATTTTCCAGATTTCAGGTTGAGGATGAAGTTGCAGGGCTGATCTCAGGCCATGAATCAATGATATGATATTCTGGGCTTCCCTGCATCTAAAAGGTCCTCAGTGGTCTTCAGAAAGACTTTGGCAAAATTAGTACTGGACATATATTAGGTCTAAGAATCATTGCTACAATTCCCACATCTGCTATCTGGACCTTTAGATTGGGAAGTAAAGAATTAAAGAAGCATTACTTTGTAATAAGCTTGGCAAGCCAGGAAAGTTACTAATGCTGTTAGGATAAGCCAGTATTCATGTCCTGGAGTCATAGGGCAAGTAGTGGCTAAAGGATAGGAGACAAGGAATCAAAGGTGTCCCAAGGCAACAGATTTCATATTCCTGTTTTGAATGAAGGTCAGTCATCCTCCTGAGCCAAAAACTGTTTCTGGAGACAGAGCTCTCCTTCTGTAATCGCCTTGCTCCATTCCACAAGCAGGTAAAGTTCCAGATGCAAATCATAGAATCATAGAACAACCGGAGTTGGAAGGGACCCACAAGGATCATCAAGTCCAACTCCCATTTAGCCACAGGACAACCCCAAGATCACACGAGGTGACTAAGAGCATTGTCCAAGTGTCTCTTAAACACCACAAGACTTGGAGCCATGACTACCTCCCTGACTGGATGGTTTCATCCAGAGGGTAGTGAGTGGTCAATGGCTCGAAGTCCAGCTGGAGATCAGTGACAAGTGGTGTCGCTCAGGGCTCTGTACTGGGGCCTGGACTGTTCAATATTTTTACAAACGATATCAACAGCAGCATTGAGTGCACCATCANCTACTAGTGACTTTCCAGTACCTAAAAGGAACTTACAAGAAGGCTGGAGAGGCCTGTTTACAAAGGCCTGGAGTGAAAGGACAAGGGGCAATGGTTTTAAGTTGGAGATGAGTCGATTTAGACTTGATACTAGGAAAAAGTTCCTCACCACAAGGGTGGTAGAACACTGGCCCAGGTTGCCCAGGGAGGTGGTTGAGGCCCCATCCCTGGAGGCATTCAAGGTGAGGCTGGACGGGGCTCTGGGCAAGCTGATCTAGTTGGGGATGTCCCTGCCCACTGCAGGGGGGTTGGACTAGATGACCTCCAGAGGTCCCTTCCAACCCAAATGATTCTATGCTTCCCAGGAGATCAGAATCATAATGTAGAGTAAAAGTGTCAGGGCATGGAACTGTGTAGCTTCCTCATTTGTGCAGACATGTTGTTCAGTTCTGTAATGAGAACTCCACCTAGCACAGCAGAAGGCTGGATGAATGAAGGGAAAAGCACAGGATTTACAGAAGGAGATCCATTACTGCAAAAAAGCAAGTAGTGCTTGTCAGATAGCGGCCATTTGACACTCTGTAAGATTTCTCCAGGGAAACCCTCTGATTAAAACATAACTATAGTCCCTAAAATAAAATTTGCAGGTGTTTCTCAGCACCTTTGTTACTCTTATGTTATGTTGTGGTAAAGTCAGAAGACTTGCCCAGAGCCATACAGAGAATGAAAAAGTCCTGAGTGGAAGTGTTCAGGTGCACTTTGCAGTTGCCTTTTTAATGTAACAAATGGGGTTAATTAACTGTTTCTAAAAATAAAGCCTTCCCCCAGTAGTAAAAGCCAGGATAGCTTCTGGTCATGCAGCATTCCACTGAAGCCAGCAGGATCATACAGGACTGGTGTGGTCCAGCTTTCTGGCTCCTATCGGAAGATCATGACTTAAATGGGATCAAGGACTCAGTCTTTGAGTCAGAGCACTGGTTACAAGAGATGATCATTTTTATGACTTAGCAGGGGTAACCCGTCTCCTCAAACTCAGCATCCTGCACATTAGCTTAACTCTGATAATCTGGAGCTTTAGCAGAGTCACAGGAAGGGGTGGACCTGGAAGGATTCCTGGAGGCTGTCAAAGAAGTATCCAGTGTTTCAATTGCAATGAGCTCCAGTGCATCTTCTCTAAATCTGTTTCAAGTTGGTTTTTTTTCGGGGTCAGTGGAACACAGTATAAATCCTGGCTCACTCAAGTCCTTCAGGCAGAGAATTTGGGGAATACATATGGAAATACTTTTGTCTGGTGTTCTCTACTCTGCACCCCTCCCAAACAGAACATACATTTGTGTTTGAGTATAAAAGGGAAAAACCTCCCAGCCTGGAGTAATGTATACAATTCAATAATACATGAAATTCAAAGCTACACATTAATCACGTTCATGTTTAACTTTCAGATTTAAAACCCCGCAGGTTGGCTGCCCTTTGTTCTGCTAAGTGGAAGGGGCCATTCCAGCCTCTCCATGAAGAGTTCAAAAGCTGCCTCGGGTAACAAGTGCAATTGGCTTTATAGGCCTCATTGTATTCTCCCTTCAGGGTATAGTGAGAAGCTACTGCACAGGTTGGCCCCTTATCAGGCTGTTCAAAGCAAGAAAAGTTTGGATAGCAAAGGTTTGGCAGGTCACTGCGAGGGACTGCTTGCAGGTTCAGGAGGCCAAGACTGGAAAAGTGATGATGCTGCAAGTCAGAATCCAGCTGCATTGGCAGGTCTGGGCAGGAGGAACAAGTTAGACAACAAACTCTCCTTTCCTCCCACCACCCTCCAGTTTCCAAGCCCCTTGTTTTCATTTGTGTTAGCTCATTTGCAGAGTTTTGTGAACAGCATTTTTTGTTTGAGTGCTTGTCCTTGCTGTGCCCTTGTGTGTTGTAATGTTAACTGTTTTGAGTGATTACCTTTATCAAGGATAGACTCACTCATCCAAGTACTGCAGCTTCCTTGCCTCTGTTCAGACCCACATTCTTCCCTCCACTTTCTGTCTACTCAAAATGCTGTTGCAGTAGGCCTTTATCTAACCCTTTTCCCAGACAGCCTGGCTTTCCAGGTCTCCACAAAGGCAAATTAAGCCACAAGTAGCAAAGACTACTCTGCCCTTTAGCAGACTTCTGACACAGGAATCTCTCTACTTGCTAATATCTACACTGGCCATAGTTAAACACCACTGGAGTGCTGTGACTAACCAGAGAATAGATTTAGTTGCAGTAGCTGATTTGCATCAGAGTTATAACCTTGGGTGATCCAAGCATCCCAGCAAGATGTGGCAGTAGTGATGGTTGTGCTGTGGCTGCAGATATATTGGAAGTAACTTTAGGTGGACCAACTTGGGGGTGCTAGCAGTCCAGCTGTGGTATTGTGGAGGTTAAGAAGGTAGCAAAATCCTCACCAGAAACCTGGTAATTGGCAATTAATAAACAATATTTTTGCCATTGAGTAGTTTAAAGTGAATCCAAAGAGTGGTAACAACATGTCCTCCAGCTTTCAAATACCAGCGTGTCACTCCAGGTAAGATCTGACCTTAAGATGTTCTGTCTGAATTAGAGACATGCAATGAGCATCCCCAAAAAGCTTATAAACATCCCAGAAAACAGGATATGGGACAGACCTTTTAGAAGTAAACACCCGAGTGACTCAGTGAGACTACCCATCACTAACAAATGAGCCTGAACTTTGAAGTTAAATGGCCTAAATTCAAAAAAGTCAAAAGGTTTTACACAGTAGAGTGAAATGCCAAGTTCTGCAGGCATATCAAAGGTATAGTGGTGGATTAGAGCTGTATATATAGAGATGACCTCTTGCTGGTGGGTCATCCAAGGACATTTTCTGTGCTAAACTCAACTTCTGATGGTGCAAATCATTAATAGCCATCAGAGTGGTAGAAGAGTTTGATCCTGTGAGGTCCTTTCCAAAACCTAAGCAGAAGAATAAAGAGGTCTTTTAACAGGGGATGGAATTTAAATGCCTAGTAAGATCAAGTGGTAAATTCATCACTCTCACTTGCAAAATTGTGGGCTGACAAACTGAGCCCACCACCCAACATGAAAGACAGCATGGCCTGAAAGACTTTCACAGAGAATAGAAATATAGAGGTGCAGCAGAGGGCATAATTTCCCCATGCTGTCAGTTGAGGAGAAAATATTTTATGCAACAACACAGAATTTAACTTGCAGTTATAAAGTATCTACTGTTCTTGTAGGGCCATGATGGGCTTTTAATGAACCAAATGGCAAAGCTCCCACTAACAGGGTTTGGCCTTCAGCAACTTCAGCTCCGGAAGTTATTCTGTTATGTATTATAAGTAGAAAGAGGAAAGTTTCCAACCTATCAAGCTTTGATGCAAACAACTTTTCCTATTTATGTCAAAAGGATGAAGTGTGTCGTGTAAGCAGCATGCAAAAATTGCCAAAAGGTTGGATTGTTGAATAGTACCTTAGAGTTTTAGTAAAAGATCACACAAGTGACTTTCCAAACTTACCCCCTGTGTTTCTGCACTCTCCAAACACATGGCAAAATGTAGAGCAGACTTTTCAAAGCCATTAAGCATGCTGCCCCCTTTTGAAGGGCTGTGCTAACTTGAAATCAGTATAAAGCCAGGTGTCTAACTTAGGCAGTCCCCAGCGTTTCATACTAAAAGGTTGCCATAAAGACCAGTGTTAGTTAAGACATAGTGAAAGATCTCAGAGAAATTCTGTTGACTTAAAAAGGAACAGGACCCGGCTCAGCTTCTGATCTAAAGGGTTTGACACACAAGCAAGCATCTGTCAGCTGCCCAGTAATAACTTGCTGTTGGTATATTCTGACCCTGTGACAATCCACAATAAATGGAAAATAATTAGATTTAGTGCTTTTCTCCTCAACTCATGAGAAAGCTACACTGTATTTGGAAGAAAAGGTCCCCCAGGGATACAAGAGTGCATGTGGACTGAGAGAAGCTGGTGTGTGGTAGTATGCTACATTGCAATCACTCAGTTCTGTGTCAGAGCTCTGTGATACAGCAATTTCCTTTTTTCTTTCCTAACTTCTCTTGTCTTTTCTGCTGCTTCCTTTCAATTGCTGTTTTCCCTAACAGAAAGGAGGAGAGATTTCCGTCATGGCATTCATAGGCCAATACTGAAATTGTGAGTTTGTTGCCCATATACCATTTCTTCTCTGTTTTCCTGACTGATGCAAATAAGCTGTATCCCATTTCCCTAAGGGAACAAGACCTACGATGGTAGTATGCTGCTGCTTCTCTCAGGTTAGAACAACATGATGTGAACTGCAGCTTTTGTTTACATCTTTAAGGGTTAGATGGATGCTCACACAGCTACTGGAGGCTTCTGTGCTTTAAGGTGGGTTATAGCTGGAAGATGTCTATATGATCAGCCAAACTGATCCATCTTCTGCAAACCTGGCAAGCACCCTCTGGTTTAGACAGTGGAAAACATTTGTACACCAACAATGGGAACATCCAGTTCTTTCCTATCTATTTTGCTTTTAAAAATATCATTCATTCATTCATGTAAGGAAGGTGTCAAGTTTGAAGTGAGACTTGTCCAAACAAAATCCCATTTGCAATGTTGCAGAGGCTGTGGTGGCTCCCAAGTGAGTCCAGCAGGGATAGTGTTTCCAGAAGCCTGAGAAGAGTAGAGGTGATTGGAACACCTACAGAGGGAAAGAACGGGGTCTCCTTTCTTCCAGTTCTTGACATTCGAGTGTCTACTAAATCTTCTAATGGGTGGACGTGCCCATGGTGCTGCACATGTCTTTTATCTCTCACAAAGCCTAGTTAGGTGTCAGAGGTTCTCTGTGGAGAACCAGCTGCCTGGTGAGATCCACAGCAAGCTTGCACGGCAGGGTGTCCTGGATGGAGATGTATTCAGGGTGGTTGAAGACACTGTCCACTGTGAGCATTAGCTCTCTATGCTGACATTAAATAGCAGGAGTTGGCACATTTGACTCAAAATTTATAATTAGTGAACTGTGGAGTACAGTTCTCATTATACAAGGGGATAACTTAGAAAATAAGATCTTTTTCAGTCCAAGATATGAGAATATCAAACTCTTATGGCATTCTGGAGAGGAGAAACCAGTGGCTCTTTGCCTTACAGCAAGACAGAGGTGTCTTGTACCTTCTAGAAAGCTCTGCAGGCCTTGCTTGGTCAGGCTCTGCTCCCTGGGTTCATCACAGTGCTCTGTTAGAGCAGAAGATCCCACTATCCCAAACTGTTAAAAATATAGTTAGGATAGTCTTTGAGGGAGCCTGAAGTTAATGTGAGGCAACAGGTTGTATCTAAAAGGACATTTTCTTAGCAGTGTCTTATGAAAGACTTGCAGTCTCTCTTCAGTTCATGTGATGCAGAAAAAAGATTTTAGCCACACTACAGGCAGCCAGATAGTTCATAAAAAGATGCAGTAACTTAACATGATCTTACTTGTATAGAACTTGCTGTTCTTTGATCCAACTAACTCAGTCCAGGAGGGCTTAAAAAGGAGAGAAATAAAGTGTTTCTAATTAAAAATTGGAAAAAAAGTTTTCAAGAAAAAAAAATAAACAACAGAGAAACATCAATTGTAGAATTACTTAGTTTAAAAAGTTTCCTAATTCTCCCCATGTTTTGACATGAAAGGTGGATCCATGGCCAGCTTGTTAAATGGAATTGCTTGGCTACTGGCCCACACACATGGGGAGCAAGCCAATATCTGCCCTACCTCCTGACTGCACTGCTGATGTGCTGCAGCGTGGCAGGAGGAGACAGATGGACGGGAGCAGGAACGCTGCAAAATTGGCAGAGTCAGCAGTTGATTGGATGCCATTTTTACAGCTGTTAGATGTTTGAATTTGGGAAAAGAAAGCCAACTCATGATTTTAAGACAAGGATAATTCCGATCTTTAAGTGCCTCAACAGGAGAGAGACCAGGAGTGACAAAGTCTTTGAGATTTTGCAACTTGTGTGCACACTTCTCCTTGTCAGCTTCTTAGGGTGATGAATTAGGAGAAAGGCTTTTGTTGTTGTTAAATCTTTGGGGGTAAAAGCGTGTATGATGTTTCTTAAGTAGGCTTAGGTCAAGGCAAAACTTATTTGATCTGGAGTTTCACTGCAATTTAGATCATTCTCTCTGGCATCTGGTGCCCATTTATAAGGTACAAAATAAGGAATCACTTAAAAGCATGCACAAGCAAATGTGAAATTTGTGCTAAAACAATGCACTTGGGGATTTTAATGCAATAATTGACCCCTTCCATGTTTGTCTGCCTAATGCTCACTTTGTTCTCCCTAGATCTCACAAGATATTGAATTTACTGGCTAGAGAAAGGCTGTAGACTAGAGAAAACAGAAAAATTTGCTGAGAAAGCAGAAGTTGTTAGTGGAAAAATCTTGTTTTTTCTGGGCAAATAGTACTTATTCTCCTTGTGATCAACACCAGATACTCTCCAGCAGTGGTTTCTTGTTTTTCACTCCACCCTGAAAGAGTTCTTCTAAGCAGAACTGTTGTGTTTTACTGATTTTATAGATCTGATAAAAAAATTCAGAACACCATACAATCCATTTGAGATAACAGCAGATCAGTATGAAAACCTGCCACCTCACAAATTCCCAGCTACCAAGGAGATAAACAGACAGTGGTGACAGTCCTAAGCTCTCTTGCTCTTGTTCTGCATGTTTGTCATACTGGAGGGTTCTTATTTTTTTGAGATAGAGCTTAAATTTGTAATGGAAAAGAAAGCTGGTGAGTGTTTTGTGGCTGGCAGGCTGGGACGGAGAAATGATGTGCATCTGACCTCTGGGTGAATTGTTGTGCTCAGTACAAAACAGTCAGTACTGCAAACCCCCCTGTGCTTCTCTGGGACATGGACACCCTGAAACCTGCATGCTGCCACCACACTTTGAAGTGTTTGTTCTTTGGACCAGAGCAGCACCTCTCCCTAGTAACTAAGAATTTAGGGTGCTCCTTATGTATCTAGTCCCATGTGTCAACACAGGGAGAGAGCTGGTGGTGAACTTCACTGAACTGTTCTGAAAGTGGAAATGGGGACAACAGCCACAGTTTGAGTGGCATTTTTTTCAGTGATACCTCATTTTCTACATCCATTGCTTGTGCCCAGTCATCCCAGACTCTTCCAGGCAGATCTCCCTGTTCTGGGTAAGGCTGATTCAATAAATTAATGTAATGATTTCAGTATTTCCTATTCTAGCTCTTAAACTACTGCTTAGGTCTCTGACCTGTGATTAAGTTCCTTGCTTCTCAGATGCCAAGCAGCTATTTGAAATCAGGCTTTCACTGCGCTGGCAGAGCAAGATACCAGCATGGCCACATTCCTATCAGTAGCCATGCTTTATGTAGCCTCTTTGTTTTTCAGCCTGTTAGTTATACCTGTCCCCAGGAGCAAACATTCAGCAAAGAAGGATTGCACAGCCAGGCCTCAATGCAGGACATCCATTTGTCTCACTTGGAAATCTTGAATTTTGAGGTCTGATAATTAAGTGTTTCATTATGCTTGATGCTGTGGTGGAGCCTGCAAAAGTATGTGCTGTGTGTTAGAGCACTTTCACATGCTGGAGCACAGGCCTCTCTATAACAAACAGACACTGGGGGAAAGCTGTGGCTGCTGTGTCATATGCAATTTTGCCTGCAGAGATCTAGCAGGTCTCAAGGTGGGGAAGAGGTGCAGCTAATGGCAGCATGTCTCAAGCAGCAGGCTGAGCCATGCACATGCTGCACCACCTGTGGCCTCTTCCCCAGGAACCTTCTGGGAGGAAGCAGAATAGGCCAAGATGAGAAGAGCTGTCCTTGGGGTAGGAGGAGACCGAGGAGGATGTTGAGGAGGGCCAGAAAGTGCTGAGGAGCTGGAAGACTGTCAGAAGGAAAAGGCATGACTGGAAGGTCCCAAAGACACTAAATGTGGGAAGGACATCTTCTCTGCCTCTTTAGATGAACTGCAAGGCATTTGAGCATGGCTGGCTTCTTGTCAGCTCCATATCATCAAGTTCAGGCACCTCTCCAGAGCCTATCAGGAAAAAGAGGTTTCTCAGTGAATCATTTGCCTTGAGTAGTTCTGCTGCAGACACCATAGGTGTAAGTCACTCTTTGGTCCTGTGGTTTGATGCAGTTATACTGATCTAAATCACATCTCCACTCAAAATAATTTTTATCCTGAAGGAAACACTGCTCATCATGATCAAAACAGTCATATTTCACAAAGAACAACAAAAAAAAAGACTCAAATGGCAAACAGTTCCAGTAAAGGGACTTAAATCTTAGAAAAAGACTTATGATCCCAGAGTATCTTACTGCTATCAGGTTGTGCTGGAGTCATGTCAGCATTGCATTGGCCAGTCTGATTTCCTCAAGTGCCAGCTGGGTTGATGGGTGGTACTTGTACAGGAAAGAAAAACCTTGTATGATGCTAACATCATAGGTGCCTGTGCATGGACAGATGATATATGCAGTCCTAGTTAGAAGAAAGGGTATTCTGCAGCTGGAAGAAAACACTGTATAGCATTTGTTCTACACCAGTGGGAATGACCTGTGGTCTCTGCTTTTCTATTCAGCATGCTGTTTATTGCTCACAAACAATGGAAATAGCTCACATTTAAAGTGTTTGCTCATCTTAAAACCAAGACCCAATCAAAAAGGAACTCTTTGAAAGAAGTTTTCAGCAATAATTTACTTCACTATAATATGAACAAGCTTGAACTGAAACTTTTATGACCTATGACTTGTCAGATATTTCTTCACAGACCTTACCCTTTAGCACATTTTTCATGATAATACAAACCAATCTGTTTATTATTTCCAATTTAAAAAAGTAAAAAAAGAAAGGATTGCATCCTCATGAAAATTGCTTCATTGTTGGGCTGTTTGAGTGGTCAGTGTAATATATCATTGTTTCATCTGGCAGAACCATCTATTTATAAGCTAGTATGTGTCAAACTATTTTTTTGGCAAAACTGGAAAACACCTGGTTTAGTTTAGATTCCTCACTATGTAATTCCAAACATTGCTCAGTCCTCTTGGATTGAAAATGCAGGCTAGGGTCCAGACTTAAGAGTGCTGCTGTCATTCACAAGATGCTCAAGGGCCTCTGCTCTCAAGGTTCATGAGATCATAAATTCTTTTTTAATTTTTATTTTTTTTTTGCTGTTCAAGTGTAGGCACAAACCCAAAGTAGGGTACAGACGAAATGTGAGGCACAGTCAGTCAGAGAGGGTTGCCTGTATTGACCAACAGAGGTAGCAGCAAGGCAGGTAATGAAAGCTTGCTGATGAGATCAAGAGTGGGTCACCTTTGCAGAGCTGCTGTAAAACTTGGGAAGACAGCACAACCCTGGACCATGTTGCAGTTAAATAAGTTTAAGGGATCTGCTGATTGACTTGTTGAAAGGCACTATTCAATACCAGTGTAATAATGCCTTTACAGAGTTTTCTGTAGTTTACTAATTTCCTGTTGTTAGAGATGATACACAACATATATATTTTAATGCAGTTCCCATTTTGAGTCAGCTAGATCGTGCTATTAGACAAGATGCAGGCTGTACATTGCTCCTTGGTTGTCAAGTTCAAGGGCTTGTATTGATGGGTTTGTATTGACTTCAACTATAATTATTTACAGATCTCATAAAGGACACTGGGATCATCACTGTCATGTGATTGGTATAATAAGAGTTGTAATGTGCAGTACTATGTGCATGTTCAGCACTTACATAAATGTAGTAGTAAAGATGAGAAAGAAGACAATGTGAAAGAGAAAGAGAAGGGGATGAGATAGGAAAAAGAAAGGTGAGATTCTAACCATAGGCTGTGTTCTTTGTTAAGCAAGTGAACCTGCTCCTTTCTGTCCAATAACATCATACCATCGTATCATTGCCACATTCAGCCTTTAGCAAGCTCTGTTTTTCCTCTGTGGTGGATCTTCTCTCTTCTAACTGAGAAGGAGTCCTTTGGAAGGAGCTGGCCAGTTGTCTAAACAGGCTTCAGCCCCTCTTGATTATTTTCTTTTCATTCTCCTGGTGAGGGAGATAGGTGGTTTGGAAAACAGAGTCCAAGTGGAATGGTTCATGCCCAGAGCAGCTAAGCAAAGCTATGCTTTGAGGCTAACTTATTTTTCATAATTTATCTTGTAATGTAAGCCAGTGCAGTAGTTTAAGATAAATTTATTTTAAGCCTGAAAGGGCAAAGGACTTGTATGTTTAACCACAGGCTAAGTTTGACTTAAGTACACTGAAATCAGCAATGACTGTTACCTCAGTGACCTCCTATCTTCTACTAGGCAAAGTCCTTCTGTTTCTGCAGCCCATGTTTAGGTGATCCTCAGTAATACAACCTTGACAGTGCTGTGGGAAGAAGAAGTGGAGCTTGATTGTGAGTGGATGAGTGACTGTTAATGGCAGCTGAACGCTTATCAATGTAGTGAGCAGCACTGCATCACCACTTCTAACGTGTGTCAGGTACTCAATTGTGCACTGAGTGAAGGGTTAGGCACCTGAAACCAGCACTGACATTAGCGTTCTTGCTGAGAGGGCTGTGAAAGGCTGCCAAGAGAAAAAACAAAGAGAAAAGGGTATCTGAAATATTTCCCCTCATGTTACTTCAGGCCACTTGAACTTAATGAGACTGTGCATCACAGCCCAAAGCAGTCTGGTGCATGGTGGTGCTGCGTTGCTCTCTTGGACAGGCTGTCTGTTAAAATACAGCAGGTGGGGGTCACAGACTTCTGTAACAGACCTCAAGTTACATCACTTGGCCAAGTGGAAGAGGTATGCTTTAGACAGTCTTCAGCCCAGATGGTTTCCAATCCACCTCTTTCCATTAAAAGGATGAAGGAAGGGAGATTCTCCAGCTTTCCTGTTGGAACTGCTGGGGCCAGAGGGAGCATTGCTCTAGCCACAGAAGATATTTCCCTTCTTTTCCAGTCCTCTCTGTTATTAAAACTCTGTACATATTTCACTGGGTGGCTCTTTAATGCCAAATCCAGAAACTGTCTTATTATATGGGGTGTGTGTCTTATCTTCTTGGATTCTGATATCTGAAATCCATCCAGCTTTCACTGTAAGTACCTAAGTGGTTTGCTGGATCTGGCCTGAAATCTTTCTTCTACTCAAAATATGAAGTGTCATCTTCCTAGTAATGGAACATCTTCTCTGATAAAGCCATTCCTTTTCTTAGTTGTCTAATACCAATTCCATTCTACTTAAATGGATGGAAGTTACATGGATATCCATGACAAATACCTCCGTTTAAAACCAAGCAGTAACTGTTGCAGTCCAGACTTTGGTCCTGGAGACAGTGAGACATTTTCATTTTTGTTTTTCCTATGCTAGTAGATCAGTGTAGAAGCAGCACTTTCCATCTTCTTAAAAAGTAAGAAAAATTGTGTACATTTTTCACAACTTTTAAATGTAATATTTATTTTTTAAACAGTTCTATCTATGCATTAGTAGATTAATATTCCTTAATAAATATGGACACCTTGAGCTATTTCTTAGAGTGTTACCAGCCCATCCTTGAATGATGTGAATGTCCTTCAGTTCCCTCTAAGGGATGGCATTTTATTTCTTGCTATACTAGTTTGAAGGATTCCAAGGATTCCAAAATCTTTTATTATCTGAACTTTGGGTTTTGGAAACACTATGTTACCTTTACCACTGTAAGGCTTTGTTGAAAGCTTAGTATTTCTTGGACATAGAGTGCTGACACTTAACCAAGAGTTAGAGAACAAAGATTCATAGCAATAGGAATGTGACTCAGAGTACTTGAAACAGGGTGAAAAATGTCTTTTTACCCTGCAGTCAATTAAACATCCTTGTTCTGCTCCCTTAATATTTCTGACATCACTACTTCCTATTGGGCCTATTAATTACAACTAATGACCACAGTTTTTTATGTTTGCCTTCCATATCACAAGGTAAAGAGAATGCAGGATGTTGGAATAACTGAATTATTTTGTCTTCCATATGCATCATGGAGTCCCAACATGGGATCCTTACTGCTCTTGAATGCTTGTTAGCTGAGCCCTGACTATGAATGCTACTTTCAGTTCTGTACATACCATAGTAAAAAGTATGGCCTGTTCCAATGGTGGAGGCATAGATTTGTTTTATGAGTGTGTTATACAAAACACCCCAAGCTAGTAGACTCTGATTTTTATTTGGTGGTAATCTTGATCAATAGCAGCTAAATCATTTACAGAAGAAAAATAAATGGGAAGAGAATTTCACATTTATATTCCAGCTGTGCAAAGGGATCTTGGGTTTTCCCCCATTCTCTCCTCACAGAGCTTGTCAGCAGTAGGAATTCATAGTAATAAAAGCCAGACTTATTTCCAATGCAGGTGTTTCTGAAGTGATTGTAATCTTTCTGATTAACTGCATCTGCAAAAGATCTCATCATTATAAACAAAGCAGCAGTTATGAAGGAAGGTGCCCCTAAAGCAGTGAACTGGCAGTTAAAATAGTATTATAGGCTTTGAGATATGGGACTGCATGGGGAGTTTGGATATGCAGTAAAGATAGGTCTGAAGATGTCATTATGCCACCAAAATCTTTGAAGCCTGCAGCGGCATAACGGACTGGCAAAGGCAAAGGAGCCCAATGCGATTAGGCAGTGCTGAAATCCAGCTTTTGGAGATTAAGCTGCATTACTAAGATCAGGGGCCCTTATCAAACTCCCTCCCAGCAGACTGCTGTAAGTCATCTGCCCTAAGTCGTCAAGGAAATGGCTGCAGAAAAATAAAGTGCTGATCTTGTGAAAATAGCATTTTACTGCTTGTGAAAGTCCCTAGGATGACAGCCTTGGAGAATGGTGTCTGATTTCTTCATGCAGAGCAGCAATATAAGGTTTGATACATTACAAACTGAGTGGTCTCATGCTGTATTTGGAACAACAAGGTTTAATTGAGAGGGAGATTCATTAACAGTTGCTAATCAAGGCCACATTTTCTTCTAGCCTCTCAGTTGGGGCATGTGAAACATTTGTGAATGGTTGTCATTCCAAGCTGAAGTTTTAGTGAGAGCAGGATAAATTTACACATGTAAAATGCATATGTTGTAACCTGCCTTGAGATTTTCGTAGTCTTTATGGCCAGAGCTGTCAAAAAAGGGTGAGACTGAGAAAGGTGGAGTGGACCTCAGCTTTCTGATGGCAACATTTTCCCCTTCTGCTCACCCATGCTGCTGCTGGCAGATCTTATTCCAGATCTCGCTTGGTTGCCTCGGACTCAGATTTCTTTCCACTGAGCCCTCCAGTCACAACAGGATACTGTCCCTACAGCAACCTTTTGAGGTGAGAAGTTACTTCCATATGATCAGATCCAAGAATAGGTGATTATCCAGGACATGTGTCAGGATTTGAACCCTTGAGTGCCAGTCCAAAGTGCAGTTTTTGAGATTATCCATCCTGCATCCTGCTTTATGGTGTAAACCCAGCTGACATGTGGATATGTGGCACAAACAATTAAATTGTCCCTCCTCAGCTAGAGGCATGGCAGCCCTTTCCTTTTCCCAACATTACTTGTAGAGAGGCAAATACAAGGAATCCCTTAGTGTCATACAGTCATGACCTTAAGTCAGAAAGCTGTCTTAGTTGTTACTGGAGGAGATCCAGTTGTAAAAAAGAAAAATTCTTGCCAAATCAGCTAGAGAAAATTGACTGAAATATGTTTGAACAGACAGATTGTTCAGCCATCTATGCAGCTGCCTCAGTAGAGGAAACAGTTATTCCCAGGTAATTGGAAGCAACTATGCATGTATATATATAAAAAGGAAGAAAAATACACAGTGGACAATCTTTCTAGTTGTCACCATTTCTCTCGGTAAGAAGTCTGAAATTCAAGGGTAGGTAGTAGTAGGAGAACTCAAACCTACAAATTTAGTATTGGTCCCCTCCCCTCCCACCTTCCCCAGTAATACCCTATTTCATCATAAAGAGTACATGGCTCTGGATATTGCTGAGCACTTGTTCTGTGCAGTGGGAGATGGTGTTTCAGGCACTAGCCAGCTGTCCCTATTCTGTCCTGCCTTAACAAGTCTTACTAGATTTCTTTTGCTTCATGATACATTGTTAAACAGGGAAAGCCATTTGCTTTAGTGAACCTGGTTGCTAAATCCACTGACGAGATTTCACTGACAGCTAAAGATCAGTGCAGAACCATGGCATGTGCTTGTTAGCTAAACATTTCAAATGGCCCCATTCTGTATTAATTTGCATTCTGGGACTTGGCAGCAGTATCAACTACTGTATTTGTTTTCAGATTCCACAAGAAGAAAGTCTGTTCCCTTTGAAGCATTTATCCTTCTCTGCCAACCTGTCTCTGTCGGGCTAACAGCAGGACACTGCTGCTTGGGACCTGGCCTTTCTAGTGGCAACTGGAGGGTTAAACTGAGCTCCAAGTACTTGTTCTTCCAGCATACTCTGCACTCCTCACTCTCCAGGATTTATGGTCATCTAGTCACATGTTAAAAAGACTATTGGAAAAATATGTAAATGAAAGTTACTAAGTGTAGCAGAGTGGTGTAAAAGCAGACTTATTAGCAACAGGATGCAGGGCTCTGCACAAGCTACATTTCTCTTGCTGGAAACATCATCAAAGAACTTTCCAAGGCTGCAAGGTCCAGATGGATTTTACATCTTTATGCATCAGCTCTGGGCCAAAGCCGAATTCACAGGTGAAGCTGATACCACAGCACATGAAGAGATGCCTGGGTTGCATGTCTGTTCCTTATCTGGGCTCCAGTTCTGGCTCCCAGGGAAAGCAGAGGTCTCCTCAGAGAGGTGGTTTTGAGGAGAATTTTGCTAAAAATAACAATAATGGTGCAAAGGACAGCTTTGCTTCTGCAATGGGAATTAATGGGGCTTTGTCCTTTAGGCTGCAAATACACATCACAGCTATTCCCTTTCCTGGCCCACTGGAGCTTTTCCCTCTGTAGATGCTACATGTCTCTTTGCTAGTAGCCCACAGGAGAGTGCTTTAATCTTGTTCTTTTCTCCCACTGCTGGTAAAGAAGTTTTAGACTCAAATAGCAAAACATTAGTGCCACAAAACACGTGCCTTCCACATCCACATGGCTTATGGCTAGGATTTCTGTGGCAGCTAGTTGCAGTGGCAGTCAGTCTGGGCAGCAGGGCATGGAGCAGAAAGAGCAGAAACCCATTTCCCACAGACTATCTACCTTCCCTGTTGCAGGCTTTATTCTGAAAGAGCAATCCTCATCCTGGGTAACTCCTGGAGAGGTTTCACACACCCAGTACCCCAAGGGGAGAACCGAAGCCAGGTCTGTAGGTATACTTAAGTTTTCAGGGGAAGGTCTAGATTGCATAATTTAGGAATTAATATTATTTAAATACCTAGCAGTTAGATATGCTTGAACCCTACCCTGCAGAGCCAGTCTTGGATTCCATAACTGTGAGTGGAACAGGCTGGATCCCATTCTGTAGCCTAGAGGTGTAGCCAGAGCCCCCACTAAATTCCCTGTCTAAATTGGCATTTGCTCTCTGATTGCCCAAGCAATGCTGATCCCTTTTGCATCCCAAGCAGAGCGTTTGGGGCTGTTGCAGCAGTCAGTTCTGCACTGCTCCCTGTCTGCTGGGAGGACAATGCAGCAGGCCAGCCAGCCCCATGCCCAGATCCACACTGTGCATGAGCAGGCCAGGGATTCTGCTGTACAAATCTATCCTCTTGATCAGGAACCAGACAAGCCTATTCAAGTCACCTTAAATCTGGTCTTTGGAAACCTCAAACTTAAAGAGCCTTTAAAAAAAAAAGCCCTCAAACAATAACAACAAACCCAGCATGTGACTAAAAGCTGGAACGAGGCACTGCCAGGATTTCTCTTGGCAACCCATCATTCGAAGAATCTGCTTCTTGCCACACTTGTGCAAGGCACATTATTGAACATTTCCTGACTATTTGCCCAGGATGCTATAAATGCTGTCCAAATAGCAGGGTCTTGCCTGCTGCTTTGATACATCTGGCTAAATTGCATTAAGCAGCACGCCAGAGGCTGATGGAGTCCCCACAGGACGTGCTCCATCTGTCAGGCTCTCCGAAGAGCCTGGGTGATGAATGAGAGTGCTAACATTAAACAGCCTGCCTGTGATGGTTTGCAAGTGTCCCTCCCCAATAGCTTGCCTGCTGCCCTGTCTTCTAGGAGATAACCCAGCACAACAGAACATTACCTCATTAAGAAAGCTAGCTCTAATTAAAAACAGACAGGGCATCACCTCCCTTCTATTAGCTTGAAGGGTCCACCCTGACATTTAAATTCCTTTTTGGAAGATTAATATCCATACACATCAGGATGAGTGATATTCTTAGAAGTAGGCAGTTTGGAGCAAATTATTGATGTGATGAAAGTGAGCATCAACAACAAAAATTGTAATCACAGGGTTTTCAGATATTTGTGCCATACTCTGAGGGGTTATGGATGTGAGGGGAGAGTGTGTGAGAGAGATCTCTCCATCCCTTGCTTAGAAGTAATGGAGGCACATGATTTTGTCCAAACCCCATGTTAATATCATCCAGATGTATAGTTTAGGAACAGATTCTGTATCACTACATTGTACCTGTCTGTACCCAAACAAACAGCATACCAGCTGACAATAGCAAAAACAATTCACAGGACACCCATGGCAGAGCTTTCTGCAAACATCCTGTCTCATCAACTCCTCTGTTCCTCCCATTACTCTGAGTTTCAGGGTGAAGAAAGGCCAGGTAAGAGATGGATTTGGCTGGCCCCTGAATGGATGGAAAGGGAAAAATGAATCATATCCATAAACTCACAGCTCAATTTTCATGGCACTCAGGTTTTTCTCCCCTGATGGCTCTCTGGTTTATTTTAAACCAAAGGTTTTAAGTTCAAAAATGACTTAATTTGGAATAATTTGAAGCAAGCCAGTAGCATCACTTAAGTCACCTACTACTTATTTTGCTTTTATTCCTACAGAACATTTGGCAGAGAGCACTGCCATGATCTGTACAGAGTTCCCGTTGCAGGAGCAGCCTGACACAATGGAAGCACTTTTTACTTCAGTATTTTACTGCCACCACCTGACTGACAAATCTAAGGTCCTCAGGCGATGAGCATTGTCCATGACAGCAGCCCAGGCTTCAGTGAGCCCATTGCAGGCTGCCCCTCAGGAAGGCCAACACAAGCAGTTGTGTTGTCTCCTGATGAAACACAGTCTGTTTCTTTTCACATGGATCTGTTTCCTGGGGTGGTTTGCCACTCCACCATCCGCAGCAGTGGTACTGGCCTAAGTCTGGCTGTTGAGATAAAAGTACAGAAAACCCAGCCCAACCCAACCAACCTAGAAGCAGCAATAAGTATAAACCTAATAAGTGTAACCTCTATATAAAATAATAACTCTGCATCTAATCTGTGGGATACTTTTTAGCAGGGCAGTAGAAGGAGAGTAACTTTCGTGTAGCCTTGGCTGTTTACCTCTAACCTTACAGCACTAGGGCTTGCTGCTTTGCCTTCTAAAGGCCTCAAGTTCAAACTCCATTGCTCGTGGCCTGCCTAGGATACCCTTGTTGGGATAGTATATTCAGTTCATACTAAACTGGTCAGTAGCCAAGATACAAGAATACCTTTGCATTCAGGGAGGCCAGAGCTCCAGAAGTGTTGTGGTTCTATCCAGTGTGTGTAAAGCTGGCAGTAACCTATTTTAAGACTATGTACTAACTGTATCAGGTGCTCTCTGCTCAACTGAATGAGAGTTTCCCAGTTACTCAAATCACAATTAAAATGATTTGTGTACTAAGCAGCTTTCTTTTCATGCTGTTGTTTCATTGATAAGATCCTTGAAGCCATTAAAAGCTTGCTTAGCAGCCCATTGTACTGGAAAAACTTTACAACACAGAAGATGCTTTTCCAGTTGTCAAGCATCATCTGAACAGTCAAATGCAGCTGTCTCTAGGTGGAAAAGCTGAAGTGGTGTGTTTGGGAGGCATGACAGAAAAAATGTATGTGTTTAGATGTCTATAGCTACAGCCTAGACTTTGTTGTTTACAGTGTGTAATTTCAGTACAGACTTACTGAGCCACCTTCTCCCACCTTGAACACTCTTTGGAGCAACTCCTCCAGAAGACTTAAAGTCTGTGACCTGAGGAATGGCTGTCTGAAATGCAGATGGCATGGGCAGTATCAGGTCATGGTGCCACCCACACTTGAGCAATATAAAGAGCACTAAACAAAACCCATGCACTTGGTCAAGGCATGAGCACATTGCTGCTTAATTACTTAGTCTCTTGGACAGAACATTCAGAACCACTCAGTATAATCTGCAATTTCATCACAGATTTAGTAGAAACAGGTATCCTGGAAGAAGGCTATTCATCTGCTGTGCATGTCTCTTCTGTATCAAATGTTTGACTCAGAACCTATGCAGGGGAATTGAGATTTAAAACTGAAACACCAGACTTAATGCTCACCTTAATGTGCATGTAGGGACATAAGAATGGATTTCATGGTGAAGAGCCAATTTGGATCCTTGCCTAAATCTTAGTCCCTAGAATCAAGGCTCAAGAATGATCAGGTGCAATAAAAAAAAAAAAAAAGGTTTCTTATTTCTATGCTCTCCAATTTCTGGTTCCTGTCAGTGTTCAAAGTGAGATTATCAAGTACTCCAAGAACATCTGTTTTCTAGCAAGACCCAAAGTTCAGGAAGATGTGGAAGTGTACCAAGAAAACCTGTTATCAGGAGATCATCAATCTAGTTACAGAAGGTCACCTGGAGCGGGCAGGAAGACTTAACAAAGCTGGAAGACTTCTGAGGTGCTTCTGTCAGTAGTTAAAGCACAATTTCACTAGGTTCTTAGAACAATAACTGACCTTACAGCTCCACATGGACTCCTAGCCCTCCATTTATAGTGGTATTCAGACTAGCAGACAAATTCTTTTGATACATTAAGTATTGTCCCCGTTGTGAGTATGATCCAGAACTCTTCATGATGCTTTGAAGTGTTACATGTTTAAAATCCAAAACAAACCCAGGCAATAAATGACTTTTTTGGTTTGCTCTTGAATAACCTGCAATAGTCAGAAAATCAAAGAGGAAATAATAAACCCCAATAGTCACACATGTTACTAACAAAGTGGAAATGGCTTTTAAAAACTCGACCTCAGTCTGTGCTGCATCCTTGGTAGTACCTTAAGGAAGCCCTTAAAAGATAGAAGTGGTAAAAGTTCTGATAGAGTAGGAGCAGAGCAGACTTCTCTGCTTCAGTGGCAAGAGCCACACCTCCACCCTAAAGCTGCCTAGTTCCATATTCTCACCCTCACTTGCACACAAGTTGATAACTATGGATTAAACTGCTTACAGCTGTAAGAAGGTAGCATGTGCTGATCTCAGAGCGTTCTGGCAGATCTGTTTATTTGGCACTACAAGTGTTGCCTGTCTGTCCCTCAGAAATATGTGTATCTTGTTTCCAAATTCACCTTGGGTTACTAGTAAGCTGTTGCTCCTCTCCTCCATTCTGCCCATCCTATCCTTTTTAGCCATGATATGGCAATTGTTGAAACATCCTACTTTCTTCTTTCGAAAACTAGGTCATCTTCACCATTCTACTCCTTTATGTGCCAAAATTTGATGAAAGCTTTTGATCAAGGCGTTGCTGCTTCTTTGCTTCATCAGTTCCTCTAATAGATAATTTTTTTTCTCAGTAACTTCATACATTACCAAAGGACATTCTTTCAATGTACCCTTTTCCAAACTGATTACTTACAACTCTGCTCGGTTACTGGCACACTTTCCCCAGAGCACTTATAGCACAAGAAGTCTATAATTCCTGAATTCTGGCTCTGTTTACATCTAGTGTAATGGATTGGGTCATTTGACTGTTCTCCCCTCAAGGAAGGCTGACATGTGGTCCTGCATATATAGCACACTTAAAGGTTGTGGAGTCTTCTACAGTTAACCCAGATCCTGTTTTCATTTTCAGATAACTATGCAGTAGCAGACCCCATAAACTGTCCCACCACCATACAGTGGATTTGCAATCTCAAAACTAAGCTAAGGAATATATTACCTGCAGATTACCTTCCTGCTGAAGATCACATTACAAGATTATCTTATTGCAGTAGTCTTCAGGAGGCTAGCACAGTATCTTAGAATACTTAAAGGCTGGAACAAAGCAAATGTTGGCTGACAAACATCTGACAGCAGGACAAGGAGGATGCAAAGAGGAGTCTAGCGAGTCATGGCAGGTAGTAGGTCATCTCATTTAGATTTGTCTTGACAAAAGCAGATGTTGGCCATATCTAACTTTCTAATACACTGGGAGACAGAGATTTTTTTTAGCCCTAGTTACTTCAGTCATCAGGATAATTGGTTTCAGCTTGAAACAGCTACACTCCCTCATGCCTGCCTCTTGGCAGCCCAAGCAGACACCTGCACTAACTAGGGCTTTTAAAAAATAGTTTTGCCTTTTTTTTTTAAATGCTTCTGTTAATACATTAGGCTGCTAAGCAAGATCCAAACTTTTAGGAGTTCCATATTACCAAAACCTCCAGAACTTCTGTTTCTCTGTAAACTCTCACCTGAGCCTCTGGCACTTCGGGGCTGTGTTTGTCACTTTTGATGGGAGCATAAAAACACCTATGTCTTGGCCAGCACTGCTGCATGAGGATGTGTCAGGGCTGTCTGCATCTGACAGATGAACTCCTGTACTTCTGCATTACATTAATGCAGAAGCTGTTCCACCCTGCTCAAGAAGGCTTGTTTAAATGTAGTCAGATATTTGTGTTAACTTCTTTTACTGCAAGCTGAGGCCTTTAAATAAGACTTGCAAAAATTGCTGAGCAGAGAATGTTTCTCTCCTTCTCTAAAAACTGGGATTCTCAAGCTTTTCCCTGCTGAGAGTCATTACAAAACCAGAAACATCTCACAATAGACTAAACTTTTTCCCCTGGGATGTGGTAAAGCCCATCTTTCAGCCTGGCCAGGCCTCTTTTGGGATATTCTAAGTTGTCTTGGCATTAAGTAAGATAAATTTCTGAAGAGTTTTCACTAAGACATTTTCCAGCAGAAGACATGTCCAAAATGGTCCTAATCAAACCTTACAATAGAGTTAATCAGTCATAACATTTTGGGAGGTTCAATGGTTAATTCCAGCTTCTAGTTCTGTTGCAGGCAGGATTTGACACAGCTGGGACTGGTTAAATAAGAAACTTAAGACTTGTGATGACACTCTTGCAGGCCTAAACATTAGCCTGGGCTAATGACAACAGATCTCTCTCCTCTCAGCACCAAAGGTAACAAGCAAAATAGTCTTGGATGTGTCTTGCTCATTTGCAAATCCAGAGTGTTTCAGGCTGTGCAGACCCACTCAGTTGTCATCTCTACTTGCTGCAAGTAAACAGGGCACACTCTTGACCTCAGTTTCTCCCTGATGCTTAGACTCCCTATTTTAATGCTAACCTTTCAATTCCCAGAATCCCTTTCCAAAGGGGAAAGGCCTCTAATTCCCCACAAGCCCTCCAGAACATAAACACAACACTAACCTTCAGACAGAAGAATTTATTTGCCTTAGAAAGCTTTTGCAGAGAATGAACTAGTTCCTGACTGTAGAATTAGAGTTTAGCCATATAAACTCACTTTGGGGTCTGCAGTACAGGATATGAACATGAATGAAACATTAAAAATATGAGTTGAGAATAAAAGCTCTCCCTAAATCTCCCTTATTGTATAAGCTGCTATGAATTAAAGCCCTTTCAGGCTGATTTTTAGTTATCAACATAATTATTTAGGAACATTTTCCAGACCAGTGTTTTTTACAAGTATTTTAACAACCTGCAAATCAGGAAACTGTAAATCAGAGAAATGAACTGAAATCAGCAATCACAAGGCAGGAGGCCCCTGGCTTAGGCTGTGGCAGCATGCCATGCTCCCTAGCTTGCAAACACTGGGAGTGATTGCGAGAGCTAGGCCTGAGCTAAAAGTCACTGGAGCCTGGGACTCAATGAGGTTGAGAGCTTGACTCCAGTGCTCTGAGCCAGAACATACTCTGCCTCTAAGAAACAAGGGTATAGCAACACCCTAGGTTTGGATTCTTACCTTCCTCCTCTCCAAGCAAGAGAAACCTAGAACCAAAAGCCCTTTGCAAGCATCATAGAATCATAGAATGGTTTGGGTTGGAAGGGACCTCTGGAGGTCCAGCTCCTTGTAGGAGAGGTGTTCCAGCCCCCTGATCATTTTTGTGGCCTCCTCTGGAACNCTTCTTCCTTTGCCCAGAATTAAGTAGTTCCACTTCACTTTCATATGGCAGACTCTCTACAATGGTGCAAGATACAGGGAAGCAGTTCCCTACGAAGAAAATGTGTCTATGCTTATAGTACCTTCCCTAGGTTGGATTTCTAACCTTTCCTGTCAGACAGAAATGATACATGAATGAAACCTAAAATCACTAAGGAAATAAGTTTTAAAATGAGATGTATTGGTCTAGCAAGATTTGTGTGGGTTGGTTTTTCACAAGCTCACAGCCCTTGAGTGTCCTAAATACAACACAGATCTCATTCTGTGAGAAGAGTGGGAAATCATATAAAACCTCAGGCCTGGTCTTCATTCTTGCAAGTACAAGGATTTGCTCACATGGTGGCTTCTCTGGATGCAGTCAGGTAGTCATCTAGTAGCTCATCAGATATTGTTCAGGACACTCTTACTAGGACAATCCACAGCAAAGCTTCAGTTATCTGAAAAGTCTCCATAAAGATGTGGTACAACCAAAAAAAAAGAAAAAAAAGGCAAAATAAAATACTTATATTTAATTTCCTTCTTAGCTAGTCCCTATCTAAGGTGTCAGAATAGTTCTCCCATTCACCCTTTCACACCCCTCCAAAAAAGCTTTGCAGAGCCACTTATGTAGCTGGATTAGTGGTTGCTTACACTGGGCTGTAACCACATCCAAGGAATGTATAAAAGGTGAGTTCTAGGAGCTTCTTTCTTATAGAAGGAGGTGGGGGAAAAAAGGATCAGAGGAAGATAAATAGACTGTATGAGTCTTATTCTTTTCTGAATAATAATATTTCTTACATGAGTCTGAGAAGAATCTTTCTATTGTTTCTGCGAGGCCTTGTGGGTTTTTTTTGTCTTTCTATCTCCAGAGTTTCCCCCTAGACTTTGCAAGTTTCTGGTTTAGCACAGAATAGGTTAACATTCTCTAAAGCAAAGTGGTGGCTCTCCTTCCTCAACTTCTTTCAGCAAGGAAAATGCAGTGGGGTTACCAGGAGGGCGGGCAGCAAATTCTTAACCAGTCTATTGAAAGTTTGAAAAAAACCCAAAACGTAGCAAATAATGCAGCCAAAGATATTCAGTACTCCCATCTCCTTGTGCAGCCTGTCAGAAATGCTGGCAGCTGCTGTGAGGAGCTGAAAAAAATCATCATTATACTCTAGGCAGCTTGAAATCAAATAATACATGCACACAAAAGGTTTTCATTTTGGAGCTATTGTGCCTAGCTTGTTTTGGAGGAGGGGAGAAAGAGACCTATTGTCTATTAAAAAGCAAACTAGTGGCCTGGTTTTAGTTCTGCAGGAATGGAGTGATCTGTGTGCTATTAGCTGACAGTAAAGACATCCTCTTTGCAGAGCCTGCTCACTGCTCCACTTAGTTTGCAACTGGTAACTGCCAAATCCCCACAGGGTAAGAGGCCTTGCACTCCAGCTGTTGGAGAAGTAATATCCCCCACTGCTCAGCATGATAGGAGAGTAATAAAAACATCATTTCTAATGGGAAAATGATGCTTGCAGAAGCAAAAGGAGACTGGCTGGCTTAGCAGAGAGGGGGCTTTAGGAAGGACAAAGCCATCCTTAGCAAACTTATGGATGAAAACTAGAGGAGACCAAGAAGTGTCCCAGAATCCCTCAACTTTAAGCAGACAGTCCAACTCAATAGACATTTGTGATTGCTATCTAAAGTCCTTCAAAACTTCAGGAAAAAAAGATATTTAGGAGCTTTCTAGAAGAAATATCCCCCATGTTCAAGGAATTACCGCAACTTTTCTCAGAGCCTCCCTTTTGTTCCTCACTCTGCTTTTCTAAACAAAACCAATTATTAAAATTACTGGCTGTGGGCGCAAAGTATCCACAGTATTTGAGTTCTGTCTTTGTTAAGGAGTTAACACTGATCACAACTATGGATACAGAGCAATTGAATGACAGTTTTAGAAGTCAGTTTTTTGTTATGCAGTCTTGCTCACGCCCTCTTTAAAAATATAAAGGAAAGATTGTACCAACGTGGTAAACTTTATGATTATTTCATCATAGCCTATCTTGGTCAAGCATGAACTTAGAAGCTTTCTTCAGAGTCCAAAGAAATAGATTTTTAAGATAAAAAATTGCAAGAGAAAGGAGAAAATCTGAGTTTGTTTCATGTGCTTGGTACAAAAGCTAATTCTAAATGCTAATTCTAAAGCGATCTCTCTCCAGCTGCCTCATGCACTGAGCTGGTGTCCAGGAGTTGCTTAACATCCATATGTTTCATCAGTTAGGCTTTGGAATAACAACATATGCAGTAGGCTGCTTTACCCTTATCTGCCCAGGAAGTCCCTTTGCAGAGTATTGCTCTTGGCAGGGAAAGTGTCCTTATTGTTCATGCCGATGAGATCACTGCAAATTACCCCTTGGCTTTGGTGGTCTCCCATGCTGCCTTTTGCAAGAGAAAGAAGAATTGCACCCACTGCCATTTCTGTTGGTTTTATACAAACAGGTTAGATAATAATGCTGTATTAGTATCTTGATGAGAAGGAAGTATTCAATGGGCCTTGCTCTATAACTACCCGAAAGGAGGTTGGAGTGTGATGGGAGTAGGTCTTTTCTCCAGGGTTAACAGTGAGAAGACAAGAGAAAATGGCCTCAAGTTGCACCAGGGAAGGTTTAGATTGGATGTCAGGAGGAATTTCTTCACTGAAAGGGTTGTTAAGTCTTAGAATAGCCTGCCCAGGGCAGTGGTGGTCTTATCGTCCCTGGAGGTATTTAAGAAACATATAGATGTTCTACTTAGGGACATGGCTTAGTGGAATGGTAGTGATAGGTATGGTTGGACCTGATGATCTTAGAGGTCTCTTTCAACCTTAATGATTCTGTGATTCTGAGTATTTTTTTAGGTAAAATACAATTGAAAATACTTCTTGAGCTTTTTCACACTCTAACAAACACAGAGAACCTTAGATTTAAGGTGTTTTGGAGATTTTGAATGTACTTTTCTTTTGCAGTAAGTACTGCCTTCTCAAACCTCATTAACTAGGAGGTGCCACTGAGTATAAACAGAAGTGATACTTTGTGAGTCTCACTGCTTAGATGCATTTAGTGCCAAAAGCATTTTTAACATCTCAAAAAGATATTGCCTTTTCCCCATTTAAATAATCTCAGATGTAAATAGATATGGATCTAATAATTAAGGAACAAAGATACTAATCCCTTCAATTTGTGTTCACCTGGTTTTAATGAAAAATATTAAGGGTAGTGTCAGAAACAATTTGGACTTCCTTAATATCTAAGGATATGGTGTCTTTGCAAACAAGGTTCAGAGAAGCTTTCTTATTTGAAGCACCAAGACAGCAAAAAACAATAATCCTGTAAAGAAAAGTAAATAAACAGAAGGATTTTATATATTTTTCATTTGTTAAAATCTCTTCATAGTAAGAAGATGGATGGGCTGAAAACTAATGTTTCAATCTTCTCAATATCAGGATAGAACTTCTTTCTCTGAAACTGTAGGAATTTGTCCTTTGAAACAGAAACAACTGCTTCAGCAGTGAGCATTAAAGGCTCTATTATGATACTGAAATGAACTGGTCTGCTTCCATTCAGCTGAGCACAATAGTATAGACATGCACTAGTTGTTCATTGTAATGTTGTTTCTAAACCCAGAGCCATGTATAAAATGGTCTGAAACATCCCCCTCGCTTCCTTCTGGGATACTGCTGCAGAGCTGTGCCTTTTTCACTTAGGGAGAATAAAGGAATCTTGGTGTACTTCTGACATCTAAGGAGAATGATGTGAAAATATCTTTGGATCAAGATTGTCACTCACTTGATTCAGATTGTTTCAGATTCAAGTTTTGTGAGTCTTGGATCAAACATTTTGCATTTCAGACTACATCTATGTTGGCATTCCAAATCTGCTCTGCAGGTACCCCATCTTCCCTGACAGGTGCTTCTATGACTGCAAGAACAATGTGGTAGTAGAGATGGGACCAGAAGCATTTCTTAAGTCAGATTTTTTAATACTAAAAAAAACCCCTCAAAACAAACAAAGTCCCAAAGAGTCAGTTCTATGGTGGGAGTACCTGCAGAGAGAGGTCTGGAATTTGGAACTTCTGAGTTGATGTGATCAGAAAGCCTCCAAACTATGTGAAAGTGTGAGTGAGGCTCATACATAGCCTTGATTGTTGAAAAAGCAAGTATCTCCAATTTAATTTTATAATACAGGAAAGGAACATAAAGTCAAAGGACTGGACCTCCATAGTATCCTGTCATGGCAAAAAACCCACAAGGCATAATTATCTCCAGAAACATACTGAGCTGTAAAGATTAAAAGCCATGAAATGGGTAAAGTATTTGTGAAGAGTGCCAGTATTCAGAAGTTCTTGGTTTTGAAGCTATCAGTGAATGTCTTTTTTTTTTCCAGAACAGAAGGATAACATGCAGTTTGTTTTGTCATAATGATTTATGTGAACTTCCATTAGAAGCATGGAGTGCACTAGAACATTTGTAAGATTAAATAGAGCTGATATCAGTCAGTTGGACACTGTATTTATTTAAAGGGCAAAGTTATATCCAGAGAGTCTTCAGACTGTTGTATCCAGAGAGTCTTCTGACTGTTGTTCAGTGTATTACTTTAAAGCAGCAGTGCTGAGAATGACCTAACACAGTAAAATGCATAAGCCCATGAGACAAGAAGAAATAGTTGACACATCCAGAAAACCCAAGTATGGCTGATAAGAGCTGAGGTTTTAGAAACTTGTGGATAGTCAGTGAGAGATTTTACAGAAACACAGAGAGGAAACTTGCAGCTGAAACTTTATGTCTAGAAGCTGAGAGGGCTAATGCAGAGACAATTCTTTGTCTTCAGGATGAGAAGCCACCTGATGCTAAGAATTACAATGAAGCTGAAGGATGAGGTAAATGATGCACCAGACAGTAAAACACAGTAGAGATGACAGAAGTATTAATAAAGTGAATGCATTTTACAATAATAGCCATGTGTGGAGGGCTGAGTGAGTATGATTAAGAATGAAAGTGGAAATTATAGTGTAACTATAAAAAGATAGAGAAAATACTGTGATGTCTTTAATAGTGAGATGGAAAAAAAGAGATCCTGGCTATAATCCAGACAGCTCAGCTGTTTTGTAGAAATACCACATTTTGAGGAGCTTTGAGAGACAATTACAATTCTCAGGACCAATAAAGCACCAGGTGCTGATAGTGTTCCTGCTGCATTATTGAAAACAGGAGGGTCTACATGAACTCAAAGACTTTAGAAACTGATTTGGTTGGAAGCTTGAATAAATTCCAAGTGAAAATGCGCAATTCTGAAGGGAGAAACTGGAATGGAAGAAATGTTGCAGCATTTTCACTTCTCCATCCAGCCTATGATGTCCAATCTGCTTTATAAAAGAAATGCTTTTCAAAGAGGGGAGAGACTTGATCTGTTAAGGTGCTCAAGAGAGGGCAGGAATGCAATCAAGGTATAGATATCTCTGTGTGTATGTATATATGCTTACCCTGTAGCTTTTAGAGAGGCTTAAGAAAACTTAATTGTCACAAATTGACTTTCAGCAGAAAAAGGTAGCTTGAAAGAACTATTAGAAAGGGGCAAATACCAACTGGTTGAAATTGCAAAGGTTACATATTCTGCCTTATTTGACCTCAGTGAAGGATTAAGCTAGAGAGATGCTTAAGTATCATTCCTGATACTTTTAATGTGACTGTATAGGGATTAATACACTCATTGGGAAATTCTCAGAATGGCGTGAATTTAAATGGTTTACATTTCCTTTTTGACCATACTGGTGAGTTAACTATCATGAGAGAGGAGAAATATAGCTCAGAAGAGAGTTGGAAACCAGAAGGTACTGCAAATAAAAAAACCAGACTCCAAAGTGTGCTTAAATTTGAAGACATTAAAATCCAGTTGTTAGCTTAAGATCATCTTGGGAAAGCTTTTCTGGGAGCCAATAAATACACTAGATTACGTTGATGTTAAATGGTTTGAACACCTCAGAGGAAACAAAGACTTGTTAAAAGTGAGAATGACGTTACTTTTTCTGCAGGTAACTCTCAAGTCCAAAATAGTGAGTGAGACCAAGCTGCAGAGTTCCAGGTTGTTGCACCTCTTCTTAGATGGGAGAATGACCACTAAATAACTTGTATAAAGCCCTGAGATAGATTTTTGGAGAATGTAAAGGAAAATGTGTGGAGAAGATTTAATAAAGATGAGTTTGAAGTCTATAAAGAACCTAATATAGTAAAGGTAATGAATTCCCTAGCCATTATGTTGGCAGAGCCTGTGTTTAGAAAGATGGAAGACAGAACAGCTGAACATTTCTTGGAAGGTATTTGACCTGGGTGCTGATCAAAGAAACAGCTATAACTGAGCATGAGCAAGGGCCCTTAATGTGAATTAGTAGCAACGGAGAAAAAAAATGCCCTGAACAGTTTTAGCAAATTATGAAAAGAGCCAGGGATTTTTTGGGTCTGTAGAGCTAGTAAATAAGTAACTAACACTGTCTTAAAAGCTGGATATCATAACAGTATATAATAGCAGATACAATGCAGTAAAAGTGCACTGAGGATTTTGTGTGGAGTAGTTTGGAGGGTAGATCTGACCCAATTATTATGCATTGGTGGAGGTATGAACATCAGGGCCAATATGCTTGGGAGGATTTTAAAAAGTTAGAGCTGTTGGACTAACAACTGTGACAGAAAGCAGTTTGGCTGGAAGTCTGGACAGTGATTATTGAAAGGATTCTGATGGCTGTGGTTTTGGTTTTCATGTGAATGCTTAGATAAAATGTGTCCCTGCTGTAGATAAGGAGCTGTAAATGCATGAGACTTGGATAATTCTGGTATGACTGTTTGGCCTTAATCTGTTTCTTCACTTAATTTTGTATTCTAACCTTCTCAACTGCTAACACAGTATTTTTATGACTTGGACTTACTCTTTATGCTCTTCATTTGTAGGAGCACTTCTGTCCTTAGCTTGACTGAAAATAGCTGTTCTGGGATATCAGCCAAAGTTCTCTGCAGCCCATGGAAAGACTTGTGGATCCAGCTCTGTCATAGGGCTAGTTCTCTGGACCAGAGATGTTCATAATTCTCTGCAAGGTTCAACTCTAGATGTTGACCTAGTTCAGTAGAACTGACCTCTTTATTTTTTTCATTTTTTAGCACTTTTTATTCTATGCTGACATGTAGTCAAGTCAACATCAAGAGATCACTTGGTATTGTGAGAGTATATATGATTACATCTTTTGGGAGCTGATAAGTAGATATTTCCTAACTCCAGAAATGCTTTGGTTTAAATTCCTTGATGTTCTGGGATTGTAAGTCAGTCTTCATTCTTAGTCTCTTTGCTTGGTAAAAAAATGCAACATATGCATGTATATATTTAGGTACATATACAAACATTTTCATATATATTTATGTGCACATATATGTACACACACATATATATATATATGCACACAAGTCTCCATTCCACTCAGCTCACCCTGGCCCTCTGCTTCTTATCTGTCACAGTCCCTCTTGCAGTGGCTTTTCAACTCAGAACCTTTCTCTGCATCCCACTTCCTCTTTACAGATTTAAAGGACAAGTTGTTCTTCCTTCAATGGCTTTTGTTCCCATGACTCTTTCTCAGACTTTTGCACTAGCCATTAGTATCCTGTGGCCCCTGATAGCTCATTGAACTTGGTCTTGAGTCAATGGTCTTGTTTTGAACAGATTAGAAAAGATTTCCTTTCCTTTATCAAAGCTAAACAAAAACAAGGAAATTAAATGAAATACAAAACTATGTTGAACTAACAGTAGGGTTGTGACATGAGGCAGGAAACTCATAGATAAGGCTGATGATCTGCCCGGAACATCGATGTGGAGAGGAACTGTTGCAGGAATGAAGGCCAGAATGTTGGTCATCTTACAGCATTTTTGTGAGGTTTAATCAGTTGTCTATCAGAGCTGTGACCGTCTGGAGTAAGTAAAAAGTAAAAGAGCAGCTATTGACTGGGTTGGAAGGAAGGGGACATGTAATCTTCCATTGCACTTAACACCAGCACTCTCTGCAGGCTAAGATGTGACTACCTTGATGCAGTGTGCAGAGCATATGCACTGTGGACAGAGATGCAGGAGCCATAGTCAGGGGATTTTGAAGAATCATAGAATCATAGAATGGCCAGGTTGGAAGGGACCTCAAAGATCATCTAGTTCCAACCCCCCCGCCACAAGCAGGGATGCCAAAACACTAGACCATGTTGCCCAGTGCCACATCCAGCCTGGCCTTGAACACTGCCAGGGATGGGGCAGCCACAACCTTTCTGGGCAACCTGTTCCAGTGCTTAATCACTCTCCTGGTAAAAAACCACCTCCCAATCTCCAGTCTAAACCTCCCCTCCTTCAACTTAAAACCATTCCCCCTGGTCCTATCACACTCTGATCTCCTAAAGATTCTCTGTCCCTCTGTCCTATAATCTCCCTTTAGGTACTGAAAGACTGCTATCAGATCCCCTCGAAGCCTTCTCTTCTCTAGGCTGAACAACCCCAACTCTCTCAGCCTATCCTCATAGGGGAGGTTTTCCAATCCCGTAATCATTTTTGTGGCCCTCCTCTGGACTCTCTCCAGCAGCTCCACATCCTTTCTATGCTGAGGACCCCAAAACTGGACACAATACTCCAGGTGGGGCCTCACCAGGGCAGAGTAGAGAGGCAGAATTACCTCCCTAGATCTGCTGGCCACACCTCTCCTAATGCAGCCCAGGATGCGATTGGCTCTCTGAGCCGCAAGTACACATTGCCGACTCATATCCATCTTTTCATCCACCATGACCCCCAAGTCCTTCTCTTCCTGGCTATGATCAATGAGTTCCTCACCCAATCTATACTGGTATCTGGGATTTCTCCTGCCCAGATGCAGGACCTTAAATGCAGGGCCTTTAAATGACTCTCCTCACTGTGTTGCTTTCATGAATTGAGATAATGTCTATTAGGCATTTCAGGCTACTTCTAGGGTAAGAAACATAACTAAACTATGCATCTATTGCTGACATTGCTCAACAGCTTTATGGCTAATCCTTTTCAGAGGTTTACTTTTAAAGCCTGGTACAGGGAGAGAGGGAAGGCATCAGTTTATTCTATATTTTCCTTAATTTCCTTGTTGAAAAGAGAAAATTGTGTCTGCAGTTGATGTTAGAAAAGTTGGGTTATGGCTATGATTGAAAACTTCTTATGTTAGTAACTTGAGTATATCTGTTGTAGAATACTTCAGATTACAAATTAGAGTTCTGAAGTGACCATTCATACAGCAACTTCCAGTAGTTTCTGTTAGAATGTATTGCAGGTATTGTGCCATGGAAATATTTTTCTGAATTAACCATTTTGGTAAAATGAATGGATCTGAGGGAACTATGTACAAATTAAAACCTTATATAAAAGATATATATATCTTATATATCTATATAGATATATAAAAATGTCTAAAAAGTGTGAAATGTTGCTGGAATGCTGGCCAGTCAAAATACCCTAGGGCAGGTTAGGTGAAGAGATGTCTGGCACAGTGAGAGGGAACTCTGATGTCCCCATCTAGCATAGTCCAAGACCCTGGGAGTGGACACAGGAAAAAAACCTCCTCTGGCTCTGCAGCAGTGGCAAAGCTCAGCCCTGCAAGTGCTGACAATGCCCAAAGACAACCCCCCTTGGAGCTCTAACATCACCCTGTGCAAAGCAGGTGTTGTCAGGAACTAAAGGTTCTTTACTCTTGTTATCTGTGGCTGTTATCAGAAGATGGATAGTATAAAAGAATACATACCAGTGACCCTTAAATTATAAAAATGCCTAAAGCTTGGGACCACCTGGAAGACGATGTTTGGAGAGAAACAGAGATGTTGGTGATTTTCTCCTCTTTATTGTTCTGGTTGCTGTTGTCAGTGCAAATGTCAAACAGCCTTATCCCGCTCCATCTTAACATTAGTTTAACAGCATGGATGGTTTCCTTTGCCTGTGGCAATTTAGGGCTCATCCATCTGGAAAGACCTGCCACAATGTGTGTGAGAATTCATCTCAACAGGAAGGAATACCAGTTACTTTGCCTTAATGATTGACAGAGTCCCTGTAATTATAGCTACACAAGCTGATATCCTGTGTGTTTCTCGCTCCTACCTCCAATTGGGATGCATCCCGTGTGTCTCTATTTGCAGTTTTCCCCCCTCACTGGAACAGAGGAGAGAGTTGTTAAAAACCTGTTTTGATTTGCTCTTCTTCCTATGCAAAACACTGTCTTCTCCTTTATGGTATTTGTTCACAGAAGATCTTTTGAAGCTGAAGGATAGAGGTGTTTTTTAGAAGATAAAGCCACCTTGGTTTTGTTTGCTTAGCTGTTTCCCCTGACTCCAGTCCTGGAAGAGACTGATCTTTCTCCTTAAACCTTCTTCTGCTAGTATTGGATTTTCTTTGCATGACTTGAAATTCTTTCCTGCTATTCTTCTTTGAGTTTTTATTCTCTTTTGGGCACACAATGCAAAGAAGAGACCAACCATGCCAAGAGGGGACCAACAGCAGAACCACCCAATGGAGAAGTGGAGGTGACTGACCAACCCAAGCAGCAAGCATGCTCCTTTCTCTGTCATAGCCAAAAAAAGAGAGAAAAAGAAGGGAATCACGTGGAAAGTATCCCAAAGCAAAAGCAGAGAATATTTATGAATTGGATTCTCCAGAATGCTCTTGCTGTGAGGTAGTGACCAAAAAAGCTCTTTAAACAGCAGTGCCATGTGACAAACCCAGAGCCTGAGACTGCTCCCCATTTGGTTTTCGTTATGTAATAGAAGTTAGATTGACATAAAGCTCTTTAATGAAAGGGCTTAAGAAAGAACATATTGTTGATCTGGAAAAGCTGATAAACAACTGGCAGCCATGCATGGTATTTTCATGCTAAACCAAGATAAAAAGATTCTCTCCCCTTTCCCCTCCCTGCCCCCTTGTTTCTTTTTCAGGATAATGTGAACATGTGTTTTGTCCCCATGAAAAGGACATGATTTTGATCAAGGCTTTGGCATGTCCAGTGAGCCTAAAGCAATTTTTGTATTTGCAAATAACAGAAATGATCTTTTTAAGATTGGCAGCCTCCCACCTTCACATGGAACAAACCACCTCACAGCTTTTACTGTGACACACAGGCTGGTGGCTGGCTTCCCAGTGAGCCAGAGGGAGTCTGCATAGCACTGCTGAAACTTGATCATCTCCCCAAATGAGTTTTGTAACCAAAGCAATGGCTCACTTCCTCAACTGGTGTCTACAGTCAGGTCCAGGGACCTCTAATGCTTTACACCAAGTAATAATTAGGCCACCATGGCCTGTGTAACACCTGAAAATGTATCAGGAGCTAAAGATTCATCATCAAGTATATTTCCAGTTTAAATAACTAAACATGTAGCTAGCCAATATTCACTGTCGGGTTCAGATGCAAATTATTGCACTGTGCTGTTTGTCAGGCCTTGTTCTGGTGCATGTTGCTTATGATCTGCCCATGTGTTTGTTACATTTTCCTTGGTAAGACTGTTTAGGATATTTCATCCATGATGCAAATGCAGTTCCTTTGTCATCTTTTGAAGAAGTAATGTGGTTTAATTTATAAGAACCATGTTGAGAACGTGTTTCCTTTTAAAAAGTGAAACCTCTTCTTACCAGTTGTTCATCTGGAACTGGCAGGGACTGAAACAACTTTAGCTGCTCTTAAGGACTTTTCTCTGCTTCAGAAAGCTTATCAGTTCTGCATACAGCCAGCCAAGGCAGCCTTCATAAAGAGGTCAGTATAGGAATTAGGTCACTGTATATGGATGCCACAAAGTGTAACTCTGACAAAGTTCAGGCATAAGCATATGCTTGGAGATTTTCCACCATGCAGAGATGGAAAGAAGCATTTCAGTGATCTAGAACAAGCCCAGAGATACTCAAGATGATTTTAAGGAAGATGTGAAGGAATTCCAGTGTTAATGCATCATCCCTACACGGTCTGGGGGTGCCTGCTCCTACATATTGTGGGGGCAGTTTTGTTCTGCTTTAAGTCTCAGACAACTTATTCTAGTCTGTTATTTTTGCAGCTTCAAGGGGTCAAACATCAGAATCTCCTCAATCAGAGCTGTTGCCATTATCTCACTGCACGTGCTACACTTCCATCAAGAAGCTAGTGACCCAACCTGTCATAATCTTTCATGTCCTTTTCCATGCCCAGCATCAAGGGACATGAACTGCTCATGAGACTGGGAATCTCCATGCTTCAGTTGTAAGTCTAGATCTCTGTGTAACACAATGGCAAAGAACTGGGCTGTGAAATCTCAAGCAAATCTTACTGACATAGTTTTTCAATTCCAGATCTGCTTCACCTGTTTGGTGAGAGGATTGTAAAGAATGGCTTTGAGGGAAATTATTGGTTAAGAAATGGACTAATGAGGTGCCTTCACAAGCAATGACTGTGAAGCTTCTCTGATTGTTTCTCTATCTTGACTGATATTTCAGTCTGGAATTTGGTGGAGAACTGGGAAGAGCAGAAATAGACAAAAGGTGCTGTGAGATGCCACATGGCTTGGCACATGGCATTTGATATTGGCATTGAGACTGGGAGGCTGTGGCTCACATCACTGTAGCTGCATGAGCTCATGTCTATGTTGTTCACATGCTCCCACTTTGCAATGAAACAGGAGAGGGTGCATTGGCATCACATGAAGAAGCTTTTTTGTCTCTTTCAAATGTCAGCTCTCCCTCTGGAGACTTCTTAAGCAAAAAATGACAGTGTCCCCAGGTCATGTATTACTCAGCAGCAACATGAGGCCCCCAGATGTGCTGTGGCTCCAGTTCACAGGATGTTCTTTGTCCGCGGGACATTGTTCCAGTTTTTTGGGTTTTTTGTTTTAATACATCTGCCTAGAAAAGGCAGGAGCCAATGTACTGATTTAACTTGAACTTGGGGCATCATTCTCAATGACAAAGAACCACCCATTTCTAATTCTGTCTTCAGCTCTTGAGAAGAATGAAAGACATGGTCTTGCACTGCTGTCCTTCATGCCTGGAGTCTGCAGAGAAGTCAGGATGTATTCCATATCCTAAGTAGTCATTGGTGTCTTCTCAGGCTGTAGCTGATCCTTAGAGAGCAAATGAGTTACAAGAGATCAAAGCTGAAATCAAACTCCACTCTGACAATATCACAGTAATTTTCCATGTTGAGATGGCTTTAAGTTGTCACAGTTTGCCAACAGAATAAGTGAGACTGAGACGTGGCAGTTTTACAGAGATCTTCTTTCGCTTCCATTTGACATTGTTGTAGCATATGGGCATGTTTAGGAATTGCAAGAAGGATCACCATGCTTTGCAATAATTGTAGATTTTAAAATGGAGTTTTCTTCTAGTTGTACATGTGTGAAAGGCTGCTTACCACTGCTTACCAGTCATAAGAGCACACAAAGGGGTGTTTGTACCCCATCCAAAACTTCTGATAAAGCAGTTTATTAGCCCAACTCCAAGCTTCTCTCTGAGTTCATATGCCTAGGGTACTCTGCTTCATATGCCAGTTTAAGAACATTGATTTCAACAGAGCTTGGTTGTTTTTCCTCACACCAGCACATCCATATAAAGCATAAGCTTTTTTTGCTGTCACATAAATATAATCAAGTAAAGACTAGGAATATGCCAGAGAAAGCCTTGTATGAACTCAAGATGTTAACTGTCTTTTTGGAAAAAGAAAGATGGATTTTGGCCCAGTTAAATGTACTCTGTTAACAGACATATGAGGGATGCTGCAGAATTACTCTAGGATACCATTGACAGAAAGAAAAGAAATTGGCCTTCTATAAATGCAACTTTTCTGTGAGAGGATGAGTCCTGAATTCCTAAAGACCTAGAAATTGCTTCAGACTCATTGGAAAGTACCCTCATTGGTAGCATCAGCCAATAGAAATCACTGGCTTCCTGTGTAACAGGTTAGCAGCTTGGTCTGTGTGGCTGTCAACACAGGAATACTTGAGTATGTGACTAGCTGTTACTGTGTGAGTAGAACACATCTTTCTGCAGAGGACTGCAATTGTAGATAGATTTTTATAGGTCCTTCTTCCAATGAAGATGCTATTGCATTGCCTGATTTAGGGCTCTTTGTAGGCATCTCTCATCACTCCTGCTGGTCAGCTTTTGAGACCCTCAAGTATTTATCTGTGATGTGTTGAGATCTTGTCTAATAAAAATCACTGATTTGGATAAAAGAAGCCATCAGAGGGGCTCCAGTCAGTAGAATCAGTCTGTTTGTGAAACCTCATTGCAAGGTTGACCCAAAGAACTGTACAACAGCTGCAGTGATCAGCCACTCCATTGCTGACAGACTTCAATGTCCTAGCATTTGAAAATGCTCAGCTATCTCAGTGTTCCTGACTGGGTGACAGACTTGACTTGTGTTAGCAGAAATCTAGAACACTTTTGAAAATCCTGTAAGAAAAATTAGTTATTTTTCAAGACCTGGGTTCCTAAGGAATATGGGCCAGGGATCATGTCTTTGTCATCCATTTTATCTCTATAGAACAGTATTGTGAGACAGCTTTTCTGTCTCTTTACACATCCCCAAAATGAGAATAAACACACAGATCTAAAGTTTTGGAAAGAAAATGGACTCTTTCCTGTTAAAATTAATTACTACAAGGACAACAACAAAAAATCATTAGCCTCTCAACTCTTTTGTATCTGGTTATTAATTGACCAAAGTAGCATGGTACTGTCACAGAACTAAGGGTTGTTCTTTCAGAATGTCCAGTCATAATTGGATTGCTGTGCTAGAAAAGCCCATGGGTTTGAGTTATTTTATTATTATCCAAAATAATCTCTCCCATCCCTGCAGCATCAGGCCCTTTGAACTATGAAATGCTCAGTAGGGCACAAACTGAATTTTCCTCACCGTTTCTATCAGGTTGATTCCTGATGCTTATATCCATGCAGGCACAGTCTGAAAATCACTTGTGGTNTCCATGACAGAGGTAGTAACTGCCATCTGATATGCCTGACATAGGGATCTCCAAACTGAAATCCCAGTGAAGTGGACATTCTGTCCTGTCTTGTCTTCTGTTTTCCCTTCCAGGGCATATGAGGGCTACAGAAGCACAGTCTGCATTAGATATGGGACATTAATCAAGATTTGCTTTTGAACATATTGGCAGTAAGAACTCAACACAAACTGGTCAAATAAATCCTGGAAGCCATTGGTGCAGCTCCTAGAAACATTATAATAGATGTCCTCCACATGAAAGACGGGTAAACCAGAAGGGGTTGGCTCCCTTTTTTGTAATGGCTCTAATTCTGAACTGAACCTCTCTGAATTTAACCACTGTTGGGATATGTTTGGTTATAAAGGAGTTTCATCCCTTTCCTAGATTTTTTTTTTTTTACTTTTTCACTCAATTTTAGTTTCATCTTTGTGGAAGCTAGATTGGTGTCACGGGAGCCTGCTGTAGGTCTATAATTTCAGTGCTCCTACAACTGGTTTAAGGATGGAAATTGAGAGTCAAGGATGAAAAACAGTGGAATTCAATCTCTTTCTGAGCCTGAGCTCTGGCACTGGTGAAGTCATACACAGAAATTTCTATGAAATAACTCCTCTGTGAGTGTTGGATTTGCAAAGAAACTCTGACAGTGCTGCCATGAGAAGCATATTCAAGCCTCCTCAGGCCTGTGTAGACACTGAAGTTTAGTCTGAAATCTGTGCTGGTATTTTTTTTTAAAGCCTCTCCAAAACCTACAGGAAAAGTTAGATATTTTAACAAATACTTTAAAACATTTTAAAGGGAAGAAAAGAGCTTATAATTAACATCTCTCTCCATCTCTGGTTTTCCTTTTAATTTAAAAACATCTGGACTCCAGTGTTGACAGATAAACTCCTTAATCTCTTTACTTATGTTAAATGTTCACTCCAAGTTATATTTTTCACTTCTAATTTAGTGGCATCTGAAGAGTGTGTGGGGGAAAGTGAGCCAAAGGCTGAAATATTTGCACGAGAATTGACTATTATTGGAAACACACCTGAACATTGGATGAACACAGACCAACCTCCTTTTGGCTACCTACATCTGTCTTGACAGCTGGTGGTGGGTGAAATCTTCTCCAGTCACAGAAACCAGACTGCAAGCAGGCTGAGCATGCAAGGAGCAGTTGTGTCTAACATTGTTGAAGGCACTGAATCCCTGACTGTTGGGTTTGCTCACATCTGTTTCCCTCCTGAGCCTACCCAGCACTGATTTAAAAGCTTTATAACTAGGAGTATGTTCAGTTCATGGTCCTTCTGTAGATTTCTATGAAAAAAACTAGTGCTGTATGGACAATTCTTTGCTGGCCTTCAGTGAACTTGAGCTGCTGGGGATGAATGCAAAGCAGCTCCATCCTCATGGGAATCACTTGGAATGTTGCCAGGAAAAGCAAACTGTTAGTTTAGTAGCAGTCACTTCTCAATGGTTTGTGAAAGGCTGTTTGGCATGTGATGCTATTAGTATCTGAGGTTTAATGGAAGGTTGGATGACAAAAATCTAGCACATAATTGCATTTAGAGCTGTGAAATCCAAGATTACTTGCTAAGTATCAGCCTGTTTTCTGAAAGATTTCTCCCATGACAAGCAGGCAGTGTGCCTGTTAGGAACCTCCTGCATCTCTCAAGGTGGATTTTGTTTAGTCATGTTTGCTTTGTGGCAATTGTCAGAGGCACTTTGAATCAACACCTCATCCAGAGTGAATCTGCTTTCTCACTTTAATGGAGAAAGGCACAAAAAATCCTGAGTGTGCCGTGAAATATAAGGTACATACCTCACTAGTATTGGTAAGGGTTTGGATCTCCTTACCACTTTTAGAGTTTTCTTTCTTAAATCATCATCTCCTAGAATTTAGGTCTCCAAAAGCATCTCTTGTACTCTTGGGTTTTGGAATTAAACATTTGTTGTTCTCCAAGTTGCAGGAAAATGCTTAAAAATACAAGCCCTGTGAGCCATATAAAACAAAAGGCAAGAATTAAGAATATGGCCATTATTGGTTTTGACTGGTCTGTAAACTGAATTATGTTCTTGGGAGTTGCAGAAGGAGAAAGTTTTCTGACTCTTGAGTCCTTGGAATTTCCAAAGCTGAGAAGGCAATTCTTCATGGTATAAGGGGATAGCAAAAGTCTATATGCTTGGGATAGATGGTAGAGGATGAAGACTGTCAAGACACCTGCACTGACATTTTTAAGGCAGTCATCTCAATTTTCACTGTTCTGTCCCACACTTCATAAATGAATGATTGCAAGACATTATAAACAGTCTTCATTTCTACTTCAAGTCAGATGGCATGTCAGTAAGGAATGGTGACTAGAACTGAGCAAATAGGAAAAAATCCTTATGGATATTATTTCAAATTCCAAAATGGCTTTGCTTGGCCTATGTTCAAAAGCCTTGTATGTTAGCTTTGTGGAGCCACTTGGGTGCCAGCATTTTACTAGCAAATAAGGGTTTTAAAGCTCAAAGACTTCAGTGAGTCAGTTTGAAGTGAATGAGTCAGTTTGGAAGTGAATTTGGTCATTTAGACCATGGTCTAATTCAAATTTTGCAGCATGGTAAGCACCACATTCATTCAGGTGGCAGCATCATGAACCCAAGATCTTTGCATTTCCCTCAGAGAAGAGTTGAATGTTAGTCAGTAAACAGTTCGGAGGAAAAGCACTCAGAATACTCTAATTTGAAATAGTGGAAGTTTTAGACAGTGAAGCTATTCCAGGAAACAGTGAGCTACTGTAATATTTAGAATTTAATAGGGTTAAGAAGAGTACTGCTGGTATATCTAAAGCTGTTACCAAGGAGCTGACAGTGAGAATGTTAGAGAAGCTGCAGGCAGCTCTTGTTTTTCGTAGAAATGTTATGTGTGCAAACATGTGTCTCTTGCTGGTATCCACACAGCCCAGATGTGAAGTACAAGGCTTTGCTCATCCAAAGGCATCCTTCTCATATATTTAGTTCTGGATGGCAGCAGATTCAGTAGGGAAGTTGAAGTTTTGAAAATTCCAGGTTTATCAAGCAACTAACAATCCATGCCAGCTGCCTGTGGTTTCCTTCCTGCCACTGCCAAACCAATACTAAATATGGGTTTCATATTAGAAAGAAATCTTTTTAGTATATTACAACATGGTCATGTTTCTTGAAGTATACAAAAGGATGAGGGATCAGACTAAACTTTGAGCATTGTGAACAGTTTTCTTTCAGAGTAAAATGCTGTTTATTTTTTATTTTATTTTTTTGAATGTGGGCCTGCCTTATAGCTCTTTGCCACCAGCCATGACTTAATTGTGGGGTGGGGAGAAGACTGGAGCAGGGCCTGGTATAGTGATAAGGGTGTATATGGAAGGGAGAAAGAAAACATAAGTAGCAGGTATATAGTGATTAGATATCTAGAAGTTTGGTGATGTAGTGGATGAACACAGATGGTTGTTGAGAGCAGAGACCAAATCTAAGAAGTACCCACTCCAGTCTCATCGTTTTCACTTACAGCTGACCTGTGTGTACCAGGTGGCCTAAAGAGTCCTTTTTGTCTCTACTCCTCATGAAAAGTTTTCCCTTTTGCTGTCTTGGCCTGAGCTGAGCTAACTTTAGAGTCCAGAGCTGAGCTCTCTTTTCAAACCACAGCAGCTCCATGCTGACCAGGAGTGATAAGTAGACATGTGGTGAGGCGTTAGAAAAGATGAGAACTAAGAGTGTTTGATCAGGAGAGCTGCTTCATTCTGGGGTTGCCAGTTATCAGAACTATCTCACTGCCCTTTCGGCAAGGAGGCAGAGTTTTCCTTTGTAATTTCAGAAACACTACCACCTGCCTTCAGAAGGGGTGGACCTGACACAGGATCTCTGTGATGGGACGTGGGTGGAGCAGGAGAGCCACGGACATCATTGCCTTTTGTAAATCTCTCTGTGGAGCAGTGTGACTGCAGGTTACATAATTGTTGTGAACAATCCTGGTGTTTACAGCATCCATTACAAAGTTCTTTGGCAAGTGCCCACCTGCCACAGCTCAGCCAATGTAACCAGCCAAATACTGATCTCACATCTCCACAGTCCCAGCGAAATGGCTATAGAGTTATACAGAGCTGAATGAGGTCAGGACCTGGCTAAGGATCCACAGGAATGGTCAAAGTTGGTGCATGGAGCTGCACACAAATCCCTGCCCCTGTGCTGGTCACGCAGGCTGTGAATCCTTTGAAGGCTGCATTGCCATAACTTTTAGGTTGATCTAACAATTGAAAAATATTATTCCTAGTTGTCAAAACAGAAAAAAAAAGACAAGAAATATGGATTTCACATCCTTGTACAGAGCTTCTGGCAGCTAGTATTCTTTCTGCACTTGTAATGACAAATAATATTAACCTTAGCCATTTTGCTTGGCACTTGGGATTGAATTTTTGCACTCATTATTCCTCCCAGAGCAGGGAACAGTCTGTAATCTCTGCTTCAGTTTTTCACCAGCCTCATGTCCAAAAACAAGGCTAAAGCCAAGGATTAAATGCTTTTTTGCATGGGAACAAAAGCCACATCGGTCACTGTATCCTCTAGACCATAAAGCACCTTGCTTCAGAAGACAGTAGAAAATATGTCTATTCTCTCACAAAAATAACTTGTACTTTTGCCCTGGCAGATTCCAACACCAGGGATTTTGGTCACCCAAGCACTGCCTTTGGTTTCTTCAAAACTGACTTATGTTGCTTCTTTACTTGACATCTGATGATCTGAATTTTGCTCCTCAGCATTTGTTTTGCTAAGAGCTTGCAAGCAAATAAGAACAGGGAAGTAGAACAGAATAGAAAAGAGTAATTCCTGAGTTCAGGGTCTGCCTGACTGTGGTGTTAGTGAGACTTTAGAAGTTTTAAAAGTAGCCCAGAGTAATGGTCATATTACGACAGCAATATAACACAGACTGTGTTGTCTACTACTATGTCATTTGTCACCTTCCTGAGAGGCCTGAAGTAGCCCTTCTATCTCAGAGCTCTTAGTGTATTCTTTTCCACAGATGCAACCACAGGCACATCAGTATTGGTTAATCTTGTAGATGTGATCCTTAATGAACTCAGTGAGCAGATAGGCTTGCAGCACTCGAGAGGACCTCCTTGGTCATTGGGTCCAGTCTCTGCATACTACCAGGAAAACAGTCATGCTCTGCAATTTCATTCACCAATTCATCAAGCCAAGGTCAGTGTGCACAGTGAAATGATAGACTGTGTTTCTAGAGCAGGGTGGTCGTTTTAGTTTTTGGAAGAATACTCCAGAGAGCTTTTTAACAAAATGGATGTGATATAAGCAGTTACTACATTGAATATTTTATTGCTAGACTTGTAAATATGCAAACCCATCTGGTTTGACCATATTTTCAGAGAATATGGGTGTAAGCTTATGAATGAGAATGTTAGGATATGCTGTAAATTAAACAGTGAGATCCTGCACAGAATACTCTCCTTCCCCATCATGTTGTAGGTGATCTCTAGGAATGCTTAGTACGCCAAGAAGAAAATAACACAAATGCTAAACCTAGAAAACCTTCACCAAAATTGACCCGTCACCTCCCAGCTATCCTATTTTGCAATAAAGCAGAAGCTAATCAAGTGCCATGGAGCTGTTTAGGGTGCAGGGAAGTCTCCCATGTACCACAGATATTTACTGAACAACCTTAATATCTCAAATCCAAACAAATGGGGAAGCTTTATCAGTAGACTTTCTCTGCTTTTCTAATGCTCTTTCTCATGCAAGCTCATTGTAATAATCCAGGCTGGATATTGTCCAGGCAGCTGGTGGATGTTGTCATTCTTCCATTGACTTGACAATGGAGGTGCAGGCCAAGAGTGAGAACCTGGAAGAATAATTGCCTTGACCACAGAGGGGTGGGAAAAGGCATCGCTGGCAGTTTTGGAAGCAGCAATTGCTAAGGGTCGTGCAAAATCCTCTCCATCTCTTTCTGGATGATTGGAAGGATTCAGCTCTGCATGCCATCACCAGGGTTTTTTGGCTTGCAGAGGTATTTGGAGGTTCATTCATTACTTGCTATAATCCCTCCCAGTTCAGCTGTGCTGAAAGTGAAATATTTACATTAGAAATAACATCATCACTGCCAATAACTGAACTGCCCATTGTAGAACCTGAGAGGGAAATGAAGTCTTTATAGTGCACTTTGCTATGCCATTCTCTTGATCACTCAGGTTTTGCTCCCCTGGTACTATAATGTATGTGTGACCTTCAAACTAAACTATAAGCACAGCCAGCTTTTTACTATATAGAATTAGATTTCAAATACTTCCCTTTTGAACTACCTACCACTTGAATCTGTGACCAGTTTTGGAACTTCTTGGCTGGGTCTGCTCTCTTCAGACTTTTGTCTTACTCTCTGCAGATTTATATTGCCCTGTTAACACAATCCAAGTCCAAATACTACATCACAACTGTGGGCTTTTGGGCAGCTCTCCAGCAGCATGTTGAATCTTTCCCTTTTGCCTTGCTTTTAATAATTCTATTATACGTGGATAGAGCTGCTGCTGCTTTTAATGCATGTCTTGTTGAAGCTTTGCAGGCTCCTTCAGATTTACACAGGACTCTTGCAAAAGGGAAAACTAAATCTCTTATCCATTCCACTCCCAAATCTGTGTGTTTCTCTTATTTCCAAACACTTCATTTAGAAAGCTGGCCAGAGAATCCTGAGCTAATGCCACGTGCCTCATGCAGTTCAGTTGTTTAGTCCAGGCAAGCTTTGCTTTTGTAAACCTTTTTAGAGATACAGAATTAAATATGAAACATGAGCCAAACAGTTTTTGCATGTGTTTAACTTGGAACACTCTGTAGTTATGCTGTCCTGATTCCTTACAGGAGAATGTACTTTTTTGCCCTCAAACAGCTTTGTAAGATGGTTATCAACTGGATAGATGTGTTCTTACTCATCTTGCTCTTGATCCATTTGCTTTGGTTACTCCATCTTCAGCAAGGCAAGCCAAGAATCTTTGCCAAAGAAATTCACGTTTGTTTCTGTGATTTCAAAATGAAAAGAGAGCCCAGATCTGCAGGAAATATTCCCATCCTTGAGAGTGTTTAGAACAGGCAGGCACAGGATCTGCTTTTGGCTGCCTCTGTAGCAGAAATGCTTCATGCAGACCAGGTATGAGCGAATGGTTAGGTAATCCTTGAGCATATCCATGTCATGAAACTCTTATCTAATCCATAAACTTGTTTAATATCTGAAAGGCCACCTGAGGATTTGAAAAACCATTTGGGCCAGGTTTGAGTAATTCTTTACCCTGATTCTTTCACCTCAAGGGTCTCTTTGTAGCAGACTACTCGCAGTGATACTCTGGTGTCTGCTATACCATTTTGCAGCCCTATTGAGAGATGCTGCCTTATTCCTCTGGCTTCATCTGAATGATGTGAGGTTTACTCTTTCACTGCCAGGCTTGCCTTACAGACCTCAATACGTGCAGCAGGTGAACATCAACAGAGCTTGCAAGTCACTTCTGGTCAACTTTGCTTAGTATTTAGATGCAAGGGGACATCCTAACTTCTGAAGAGCTTGGTCGAGGCAAAACTTCTGTTTCACCAATTGTTTCACCATTGGTGACTAGTTTGAGGAAAAGAGGCTGTCAATGCAGATCAGACCATGGCATGCAAAACCAATTCCTTTTGGTGGGAAGCAAAATTCCCTTCTTCACCCCCTGGCATGAGTTTTTCCTTTTTGAGTGTGTGTGCACTTGTTTCCTAGCTGAGCTCTCCACCCACAGCTCCACACCCATGGCCTGGTTCACCCTCTCTGTTTTGTGGGCTGTGGGCACTTCTGTGGTTAATGGCTTTGCACTAGCCAGGTGCTAGAGCAGGTGTCCATAGGGTGTCCTCATGCTGGGCTTTCCACATCTCTGTCAAAGAGAACATTACAACCCTATTGACAATTTATCTCTAGTGGTTCCCTCAGTGTCTCTGGAGCTTGTCTGTGCTGGATCAGGTAATGGTGCCAATCACTGCCTGTGCCCTCATGTTAAAGACCTTTGCACTGCATGTAAACATTGCTTATCAGTGACTTCCTGTCTTGTGAGCATGGCACAAAGAATTAGTTTTGGCATGGAAAAAAAATAGTTATCTACAGCTGCCATATCTGTCCTGTATCAAGGTCAGAGCATTCCTGACCCAAGTTCTGGCTTGGGTGGCTTGGAGCTCTGTGTGTGCTGCATGGTTTAAAGGTTTTCTGCAACAAAAAGCTATTCAAAAGTGAATGAAAACACAGAAAAAGCAAGGCATGGTGTGTTATCCTAAGTCAGCTTGTGGAAACTTGTTACCAGTTGAGCCAATATTTTCCACTCATATGAGATAGTGATGGAGGTCAATGTTCGTTTATTACCTCATCTGGCCTAAAATGCCACCAGTGGTTGTTTATCTCAGCTATGCACCTCATGCAGCTACAAGCTGTGGCCTTGGCTGCTTGTCAGTGCAAAACCAAGAGAGACTCTGTCTGCAGTCATGTTTTATTCAGTTACCTCTGGCCAGATTTGTTCTGTTACCCTTGCATGGTCATGTTATTTGTAACAGTTGGCCAAAGACTGGCCCATGTACATCAGGAAAGACTCAGAAAGCCACAGTGGAAGTGGGATTATTAGTAGAGACCTGGTGTCTCCACCAGGAGAAAAGAAATTGTGTCTGTATGAATGGCTCTGTATTAGCTATCCCCAGGTGCTGGGTCCCCTTGTGAACATTTGAGGCTTTATCCAGGGTGTGCACTGTCTGTGTGAAAGAACAGTGCTAATCTGGCCAGCTCTTGGAAGTTAATAAGTCAGACCTCTTGTCATAATCCAGACTTTGCTTCAATAGTCATTTGGCTCTCAATAAACTAGTCTTTTCTGTGGGAACAGAGTTTATGTGCTACAGATCCTATTAAAGCCTTTTTAAAAAAAACAACAAAACAACCAAAAACCAACCAAAAAACCCAACAACCCAAATCCTTTAATTGGTGTTACAGTAAATTATTGAAATCCAGATTTCAGCCTAAAAACGGGCTTAAAAACATTACCTTTAGGAATTTTGTATTTCTTCTCCCATTGGCAAACACAGATTCCATTCCCTCAGCTCTGGACCCAGACATGTTTTCTGCTCATTTCTGGAGCTGTAGGCACACTCCAGGCTCTGAACAAGCAGTGTTTGTTCTACCCTGGAAGTCTTCAGACGTGGATGAAAATGCTATCCATGGTTCCTCCAGATTTTGTCAAAGTTTGGATTTATGTACAGACAGAAGAGCTGCAGTTTTGCTCTTGTGGTTGGGTGCTGGTGTGCATTTGACCTATGTTTTGGAAACAGATCTAGAATTGAGGAAAACAGAAACAGACTTTACAGGCTGGACATTCCTGAAGATGTTGTTTGGGGTAGAGAGGTTCACTTGTTCTCTTGAAAGGAGTCCAATGTGTTTCCTGCTTGAAAAGCCTTCACTCCTCAGAGAGCTAAGGGTGTTTGCCGTTATCACCTCACCAAGTTCTACCTCTTCATGATACTTTCTCATCATACAACTGAGTGTTGACTCCCTGTGACTGGTATGCAAGACCATTGCTTTGCATTTGTGACTGCCACTCTCCAAAATTCAATTCTTGGGTTTTAACAGCACTTTTATCTCCTGTAGTTTATTTCCGTGTTCATTTTAATATCTTTCTTGGTTACTCTGAGTTTAATCCCTTCAAAGTTTTTCTTTCTTTCTTCCTTTTTCATGTTATACAAGTGATACATCAGTTTATGATCAGCAGGAGAACAGATCAAGCCATCATGTAACCAGCCCAGGGTTCTAGATTTATAATGTACCTTCATTATGGAAAGTAATGAGCTGCTGAGCAAGCTGTAGAAGGAATTAATGGCTATTTATCAGATCAGTCTCAGCTACTGGTTATGAAGGGATGTTTTCTAACCCATGATAGTTAAGTCATATAGCCTTTTGTGGGTATGTCTTGTTTGTTGGCTAGGATATTGATTGTAGCCTTGTTTTCCCAGAGACCCCACTGCTCAGACATGTACAAAATGAAGGGATATGAGAGCACTTTCCTTTGCAGAGAGAGAAGGGTTGATCCAGTTGATACAAGGTGTACGTGCTGAGATGCTGAGAACTCAGTGGAGATTCAATCCTCCAGGATCTTCTGAGCAGCCCATAAAAGACCATGGGATGCTCCTTTGGGAGTTTTTAAGGAGTGGGTAATCATCTTTCAAGTAGACAGAGCATCTTTCTCTCGTTAGAATTATAGTATAAATATTCAGTCCAAATCATGATCCTATTTCTTTTTCTCAGTTGTTTTGGGTACAGAAGGGGAAATAATGGGAGAAAGCCAGAACCAGAATAGATACCTCCTGCACTGTGTGGTGACCTAGAACAAAGCTCAAGATGTTGTAGGAACTCAGGAAATTTCAGGTCAAGACTGTAGTGCTCTGTCTTTTTTCTTCCTCATGACTACAAATTTATCTGCTACCTTTAACTGCAGCAACAGTCAGAATAACATTTTTCTTGGTGACAGTGTATATTTGTCTCATGTTTTGCTTTCACTTCTTCCTTCCCCCATGTATTTAGACAACTTGCAACCACAACCACAGGGTGCAAGCAAAGATGTAAAATACTGAGCTGTTTGAATGGTGGCTGTGTTTGGATAACCACTGATTTGTCTCAGAGCCTTGTGTCCGCACTTGTTCTCTAAGATAAAGCCATGTAGAAATCCATCCCTTTCCCTTAAAACTGTACCTGTCTGGCTAATGCTTTGGACATGGGTGCAAAATGAAAGCATGTATGACATGTATGTGGTAAATAAAATGTGGGTGTACTGACCCAAATTCAAAGTGGAGCAAACCTCACATCTTCTTTCAGCTACACCGCTGCTATTGAAGTGTGGTCTGTCTTTGCTGTAGTAGTCTTAATGGTGAGGAACTGGGGAAGTAGGGAACTGTAAACCCATTTGGTTCAGATAATCTGTTACATGAACTCTGTTGTTGAGGAGAAGGAAAAAACCATAAAATATTTATTTAGAAAGTGCAGCTTGTTCCTATTTGTGAGCAAGCAAATTAAGAAGATTGAGCTTTGTGGGGTGTTTTTGAATGGGGAAGGAGAGGACCCTGTAATCATGGAAGCATGTGAAATGAGATTATTTTTCCTAAGGAATAGAGCCTATTAAGAAAATACAAGCCATATAGCACCCTAATATTGAGCTGTCTGCTCTCAGCCTCTTCATCTCCCCCTTTCTTGCAGAGTTTTTTACCTCAGCATCCACAGCTCTCCTCTCATAGAGCATCCTCCCTTTACCTATCTCCTCTGTCTTGGGGTATGAGGAAAATGAGGTGAAGAGTTCTCCTTAAATATCCAGCTCCTTGTGACCTCCCACAAGACTGGGGTGGTCTCTTACCTCAGGCTGGCAAAGAGGTAGCTGTCACCTCTGGCAGTGGGAAGGAATCGAATTGGCAGCTAGGTGCAGGGCACAATGAGCTGGACCTCTGCACCAAAAGGAGAGGTCCAAGTCAAGCCAAACCTGTGACAGTCTAACCAAAATTCTTGAGATTATAGCAGGAAATGCTAGGTAAAAATTTATGCTTTGGATTGTACAGGAAAGTAGAGTCTGATAGACAAAGTGTTTCCTTTGGTCTTAAAACCTCCAAAGCTCTTCACTTACTGGGGTAGAGTTAGCTTGAAGTAATAGATAAAATATTAACTTCAGGGGCTTTAAGAGGAGCTTAAAAGAATTAGATTTTCAACTGTCAAATCATATCTGTTGGAGGAAAATGCTGTTGAACAATTTATTTTCTAGCTGCTAAATTTCTCTCTTACACTATGGGAGGGAGTTAACATTTTTAAGTTGGATTAAGGTGTTACATACTAGAGAAGAAATATATGGGTCTCATTCTTGGGAAATGCACTCCTCTGTGCCCTACAAAGGAGTCAATTCATTTAGACTGAAAGTGCATAGGTGTACTTTGGTGACACACATCCAGCATGAAACTCAGCAGAAATATGGGACTGCAAGAAGTAAATGTCATATTGAGTAATTACCACTGAAAGAGGGGTCTCTGCTTTTAACCTAGTCAGGGAAATTGATGGTGCAGCGTGGAAGGGGGAAGAGGACATTTCATGAGATATTCCTAATAGTTTTGGATTGGGGGGGGGCTTTTCAAAGAAACTGTTTTAACCAATTTCCTCATCCCCACAAACATTACATAAGAGCCATTGGCAAAACTAACACACACACACGCCTCTTGTACAAAGAACTAGAAAACCAGCCCAGATGTTTACAAAGCAACCACAAAAGACCGGAAGAAAAACAAGCATACAGAGATGTTTTAAATGCAGAGCAACCAACAAACACAGGAAAAAAAATTTCCATGTTCCTGGCAGTAGCTTTTGAACATAATGAAACCATTTGGGGCAACCCTCCTTAAACTTGCCCCATGGCAGGTTTGAATTATCAGCTATGTTTTCATTCATCACTTAAGGTCAAAGACTTCATCTTTCAGTATACATCTACCCTTCTCTAAAAAGGCAGATGGAAAATGTAAGGTAGTTCTTAATCTATTTCTTGATGATTAGCCCTAATTGTTTTACCCTACTTTACCCTACTTCTCTTCTTCTGACCGAAGTTCTACAGCAAGGATATAAAAGAGGGTACTCTTGTCTTCCTTATCTTCCTTTTCTGGGGACTCCTCAGTGCTTTGGAATGTGAAAGGAGAACTGACTGGTAACACTTTCCTCCTAGGTTGAAATGCTTTCCTGTGTCAATCAGGATGGTTCTCTGAACAATACAGGCTCTTTCAGAGCTGGTCCTGAGAGTATGTATTGCATGGCAGTGAGAAGTCTGGTTTCTGGTCCAACTTCTTGGTCTTCTTTGACCAAAGTCACTTCCCTTGTGATTTTTTAGTCAGAAGGAAGAGTTTTTTCCTGGGAGGCACTTCTCCTGTCTCCTTTATTTGCTAAGGGAGAATACCTTGGAAATGTATTGCATTTGGACAGATGCTTGAATATGTACAGTCACTCCTAAAATGCAGCTTACATTTTCCAGATGGCTTAATAACAAAGGTGATTTAATGTTCTTTGCACATATATAAACGTGTTGAAGGATCTCACTAATTCATGTGCCTAGGTGAGGTGGTCCTGAACCCAGGACTACCAAATACAAGGCTAATTTGGTTCTGTACATGAACTTCACAACTTTGACCAGTTGCTAATTAGTGTATCCATTAGCTTATAGTGAAGGTACCAGAAACAGTGCTGCTTTTTGTGAAGACAACTGTGTACTTTACTCCTAAACACTACAAAACACTGTAAAAGCTGTTTACTTTGGCTTCTTGTGTCCTGAATTTGCTGGAGAAGGTCATGGCTTTTGTCCTTTTCTACCTACAAGGCAAAATGCTTGAAGAGAAGAGGAAAAATGCTCCTTTCAGGTTGGAATGTTAAGGTTGCAATTTATTGTATGGGGCTTGAAAGAAGCATTTTCAGTTCCAACTTGTTTGAAGAGGAATGGGCTGGTGAAAGAATTTAAGGGCACTTCTGAAATGCAAAATGTTGCCTGTCTATGGAGTGGCCAAGAAAGGAAACAACCGTGAGGATCTATGGTTCAGATATTCCACGCTGCCTGGATAGAATAATGAAACACTTCTCTGGAGATTTACGAGCCTGGAAAATAGACTGCAGACTTCCATCAAGGCCTGAAAATACTACAGGCTGTAGCTGGAGTCTCTAGTACATCTCTTTTTATATAAGCAATACAGGGTGGGAGTATTGGAAAGGAATCAGAGATGAAGTGTAAATGCAAAGGCAGAAAATAAATATATTCTTTACTGTCATGAGACTCCCAAGCTGCATTTGTGAAAGAAGTTTTATCTTTCTAACACAAATTCCCTGTTCCTTTTCTTTTGTTTTTTGTATCTAAATACTACCTCCAGCTTCCTACTGTTATACTCCACTGATGGAGGGAGCATGAATGCTGTTGGAAGCTTCTCTCACTTAAGCAAACAGACAGGCGATGGAGTTGGTGAGGTCAGGCTGCTTCACTTAAGTGGGTGGAGGCCAGGGGCTGTCAGGAGCATACTGTGAATGGTTTAATCTCCTAATGTGAGTGCTGATCCACCCCTTCCTGTTGAGTAGAGGAGTGAGGAAGTGACTAGCACCGAGTAGAGGAGTGCCAATATTTATTAGAGAGTGGAAATCAGAGGATCATAGAAAACAGGATCTCAAGGTTAACCAGACCATATCTGCTCCATAGTCATGCCAGCCTGAGAGTTTTATGGTGGTTTTTACTCTGTTACTCTGTCACAGAATCACAGAATGTTAGGGGTTGGAAGGGACCTCTGGAAATCATCTAGTCCAACCCCTCTGCAAGAGCAGGATAACCTAAAGCAGGTTGCACAGGATGGTGTCCAGTCATGTTTTGAGTATCTCCAGAGACAGAGACTCAACCACTTCCCTGGGCAGCCTGTTCCAGTGCTCCACCACCCTCAAAGGGTGTCCTGTTCCTGAAAAGTTGCAGTGTTTGAGATTGCCACCCCCAGCTTGCGCTAACTGCAGAGCTGAATTTTTTTCCTTGACTGCAATGCCAATCTCTTTTGCTGCAAGTGTTTTATATCAAATGTATGTCATAAACCATGAAGAAGATAATGTTGCTTGACAGTCACATCTGCTGGTGGTATTGTTGGTATTATGATTTTATCACTGCAATCATTTTATCATTTTATGTTTTTGAAATGTTCAACCTACAAGTTTGAGAGTGATTTTGGATGTGAGAAAACCTTTGTTGCCTGATTAGATGTGTCAGCTTGAGGAATGAAATCTCACCCATCAATCCCAGATCTCAGTTCTAGGAGCAAGGACCAAACCCTCCTGCATACATGCCTAAAGAAGGACTTGGCGTGCGCTGTCACCTCTCAGCCACTTTTCTTGATGCCAGACTCTTAGTAGAGCTTTAGAGGGCCAGCTTTGAGCTCTTCTGAAAGCCCAGCTAGTAACCTATGTGACACAGTGTGGAGCTGAACTCCTTCAAAAATCTAGTGTTGAACTCCACTATAATGAGAACCTGCTCTGCAAGGTTTCCTCATATGCACCCCAGAAGAGCTTATGAACTAAGCAAGTAAATTGTCAGTCCTGGTCTATAGCTGTACAGCTGAATAGGACTTGGAATAAAACAGGAAAGAGTGTGCAAAAACCATGAAGGGGAGTGCACACTCAGCACCATCACTCTCATATGGTTAATAGATGAGGTTAATGTATTTTTTCATTCTTTTCCTAAGACATCTACAGAGGAAAAGAAATAGATTTCAGTGGCTGTTCGAAAGAACTGCGTGTTAAGGGCAAGGATCAGTCCATAGATAACCCTTGTCCCTTATTCCTCATATCAGTACATTGTTAACAACCTAATGCAGGCTTTTTTTCTCTTGATGGGAACTGACTGTGTAAACTCCCTGCCTATGTGGCTTAACTGGTGAGTTCCTAGTAAGATGCCACATGCAAGGACAGCTCTGGTTGCATTCATGAGGAACTTTTCTGCGGGTAGAGGATTAGAACAAGTACTTTGTGTGTGCTGATTGATACTGCCAGGCAGACAATAATTATGATTTACACATGATTTCTTTATTCTTGAGGGGAAATCCCAGTTGCCAAGTATGTTAACGATGTATGTAATGGTGTGTTAACGGACACCATTAGTTTGCTGGACAAAACTGAGACCTCTGCCAAAACAAACCTTCTCCAATGGTACCTTTTATGGATCAGCAGATTCTGAAAACGCTTCAGAGTGGAACTGAATTGCACATGCTTGAGGAATAGCTAACAGTTTCCTAACCACAAGTTTAAAGGTATCTGTTAGTAATTAACTGCACTCGAGTGTTTTGTTAATTTCAGCATGGTACAATTTCTCTATGAGGTGCAATAATTGCAGTCCGGAAATAGTTTGTTTTAACGTTGTGACTAGATTAGTGTGGAAAGTAGTCCCAGCTTGGGGCAGTTGGTGTTAACTTCCATTGCCAGTACTGAGTGGCTTGCTCATGCTCAGGAATGTGCTCGTAGCCCAAGGCGTGCAGGGAGCTCTACCTCCCATACCTCCCCAGATCCTCGCCGGCGCCAGCAGGACCTGGTGCCGAGGTCATGGGAGGTTTGTGGGAGACGACCCCGGTGTAGCTGCAGTGAGGAGTCTGTCAGAGCCTCTGGCTTAGGGTCATTTCTGAGTACTGAGGAGCATCTTGGTTCAGCCACTTTCGGCAACACTGACAGCAGAGCAGGTCTGCAGGAGCAGCTGAAGAACTCATGCACAGATTAGTCAGGGTGGCTCAGCACTTTTCTAAGGTGTGTCAAGGTCACAGCAGGCTTTGGGCTGTACCTGAGCAGAGTTAAAGATGCTTGTGGATGTTCTCAGTGGGAGCTGCCTGCAGCTTGGCAAGAAGAGTTAGTCCCGTGAAAGAATGCTATTTCATGTACTCCTAACCTGCACTGCTTTGCCTGATTTTAGTTTCCAATCCGAGTTCAGAAAATTCACAGAAAATTTTCTTGACTGGAACTTTTCTATTTCCAGAAAAACTGATTTAATTCAAATTGTGGGAACTTCTGAAGTGTCAAATGTGTCACATAGCAGAAGCTAGTAACATCCTGGAAGTGTTGTGCTGTAGTATTTGCCCCAAGGTTTGGATCAACAGACAGCTGTGAACTTCCTGCAATCTCAGAAACCTCCAAAGCATGTTTTGTAAAAACCAAACCATGTGACCCATGTACTCCAGAGCAGAACTTCTAGGCTTTCCCTGTACTTCTTCCTGCTCAGCTGTTCAGCTTAGATGTACTCAATGAAGCTCATTAAAGCAGTATTGCCTCAGTTATGAACCTTTGGGTACTCATACAAGAACTTCAGAGGACAAATATGGACTAAATAAATGGCTGACAAGGCTAGAGTGATCGAGCAGTGATGCTGGTTCTTCCTTTGAAAGGTTTCCATTAATCTCAGACATGATAGTCTAATCTTTGACTGAAACAAAAGTTTTACCTGGATAGTTTCCAGTGATGTTAATGGGAGCTGTGAAAACCCAGTGCATATCAGCAGAAGTGGCCCCTTTTTCAAAGGGAATGGTTTGGGTTGTTTCTTAGTGCATTACAATAACCAGCCACCAGACTTAACTGCTTTTTGTACTACTTTCCCTCCCCTCCTCCTATCTTTATCTCTTCATGCCACAAAAATACAGCATTTAAAAGTGAAATGAAGGAGACAGAAAACAGGAGACATGTTTTTTCATAAAAGAAGAAACGTGTTAGAAATAAAGCCTCAAAATGGGCAAACATGTTGAAGACACACACGCCTTCCTTCTCCCCTGTTTGCACCCTCACAGGCAAGCAGGCGTGGAGCTGCTCTGGTGTCTCACCTCACTGGGAGGGGGCTTAGTTATGCCTGCAAAATCAGCCAACCCAAGAGAGGGGTCAGGAAGGCTTAGAGCAAACTGGAGAGGTTTTCCACCTTGGGCTGTTCTGTGTGGATGTAAATGTGTTCTAGTAGTTTTGTTAGAGCTGAACATGCTGCTGACACCAGCAGGTGAAATTCCTCTGGCAGAGCTGGAGATGACCCTGGCTGGTTGTTCATGGGAGTGAATGGTTCACATTGCTCCTGGGAAGGACAGCGTGGCCTGGGTTAATCACATTCATCCTCTGTGGTGAACCTGCTTAGGACATTCAGTTTATGCTTGTTCTGTAATCAGACACAGGTCAAGTGAACTACAGACGGCATGGATAATCCAGCATGGATTGCACAATTTTCCCATGAAAATGTTCAGGTGACTCACAAAAACCTTCACACTGCTTGCTGACCTGCTTCCCTCACCTGACCTGGGGTCTCAGCTGTGTCTGTGCTGTCCTGCAGTGATGCCAGGGGAGGCAGAGCTGAAGAATGAAGGGCTTTCAGGGAGCCTGACTCCACCTGAGCCTGCTCCTTCTTTTCGTCTTTGCCAAGAAAAATAAAACTATATTCCCCCCACCAACTCCTTAAAAAGGGGGGAAACTACAGAAATATTTTAAGTACTTGTTGTTTTTCCTAAGGGGAAAAAATGCAATGTGGTTTCATTCTAGCCATGCAAATATTTATGTGAGCAAGAGAGAAGCAAGATCAGAGAGAAAAACTGGGTTTGGTTGTGACAGAGTCTTTGGTGCCAGAGATGTGGATTTACTCTTGGCTCTGCAAGGGGTTGCCTGTGTAACCTTGAATGAGTCATGTTCACTTCTGTGCCCACAGCTGCCCATCTGCTAGAGCTGATCAGAACCCCCCCTTTTTTTGTATGTATGTATTAGCTACATGGGGCTGGGACAGCTTCAGGGTAAAAAAGGAGCTTTTCAGCTCCCCAGGAACATCTAAGCGCTTAGGTGATGTAGTAATAGTGGAAAATTATGGCAATTTGAGCTAGGGAGGGTAACTCCAAAATTTGTACAGTACCATGCATACTGTGCTGGATTTGCTGGAGTCTTCTAAGTGCTACTGTAATGCAAACAATGGTCTGCATTCAGTAAGTAGCTCCTCAAATTTCCTGTGGATATCCCCAGCAAATCTGTATTTAAATAAGCAATAGTTTCTTAATCCTGGACTGCAAGTTGCTGGGGCAATTTGTACTCAAGGTGAATGCTGAGGTTAGGGAGATGTTGAGATGTATAAAAGAAGCTTGCCATCCAAATTGTTTGCAGCTGTTTTCATTATGCCCCACTCCTGCAGAATAAACCAAACATTTTAGCTTTCAGCTTTTTCCTTCTGGACTCTGTAAAGCTACCTGTTCTCAAAAGCATTATTTGCTAAGTGCTTTACTCTGATGTTTTTACAGTTGTATTCAGCCAGTGAAGAAAACTTTGCCTCTAAACAGATAGGAAAGGCAGCTGAAAAAATTGATTAAATGAAAAAGTCAGTTCAGTTTGAATTGTTCAAAGCATAAAATATTATGGTAATAGATTTTGGATATGCTGGAATTTCTTGACAATTGTGTAGTGCTGTAGATCTTTTTTTCAACTTCTCCCTTCCCAAAATTGCAAGGGCAATAGAATTTAGTAAACCATATATGAGCTTGTTCCCAGTTTCCTCTATATTTCCTGTCATATCTAACTGGACACTTCAGCCTAAGGCCAGAGCAAAGCTCAAAGCTGTGTTGCTGGGGCTGTGGGTGACATGTCTACCCCCTACTTCTAGCAGAAATAAGCAAAAATTTGAAATCTCTGCATTTACTTCTTTAGCTAAGATAAATGTCAGTCTCAAGGAAACAGCATTTTGCTAAGTATTGTCATGTAGAGGAGTGGTGCTGGGGCAAATTATGTCAAAAGGGCTTTAAAGAAATGTTTCTGACTTTTGCTCCAAAACCCAAAGCAATGAAGGGTCTGCTGCAGTCATCCTGTACCTTCCTCAGACCTTAAATTCCAGAAAGAATCAGATCTTTCCTCCAGAAAGGCATCTCTCTGGTAATTGAAAATATTTCTTCCCAGAAAGGAAAATATTATACTCTTTTGAGTTAATCTATTTGTGCTTAGCTCTGAAGAGTGATTTTTATGTGCTATTTGCCCAGTTGCCCAGATGTATATGTTACCTTAGAAGAAAAGTAATTGATTTTTAGCCAAAAGGACAGGAGAAAGGTTAGGAATGTGCAACAGAGTTTCTCATAACTTTGGAGGAGGCAGATGTTTCTCTTCTAGTTCCAACCTTCATTTTCTTTGCATGAAGAACGAGTTCTTTAAAACCAAATAAATATCCCTTTGAGAAGAGCATGGTTCCCACTGTTATTCTTCACATTAACTCTTTTGTAGCTAATGTAGAGCTTAGCTTGTTGATTTTTTATTACAAAAACAGAATGGAAGAGAGACTATAGTGTAATTTTTTCTATAAATGTCTTCAATCATTATGCTCAAGAACTTGTCAAAAGAGTAACAACAGCAACAACAACAAAACCTCTGACATCTGACACAATATGGGTTCTCATTCCTCATTCTAGGTAGTATAAATATGACCAAAAATACCTTTGTCTTCAATTAAGATTTCATTTAAACATTCATTATTAAACATTCATTATTTAGCAAGTTGATAGGGCTAGGACAAAGGCTGGACTCGATGATCTTCAAGGTCTCTTCCAGATGTAACTGTTCTATGATTCTATAATTCTATGATTCATAATTGCCAACCTAGCAGCACATATTTCACATTTATAAAGATAGTGGACAGATGTATCTGTTAGCAGAAACCAAGAGCAGACTTCTACTGAGGCAGGCAGAAAGGAAAGACAAGTCAAGGTTGTTATTCATGGTAAAAGTGCCTAGGATGGACATTGCCTTTCCCTACCTGAAAGGACTTGACTGTGCATGCTGGGCATGCCATGCACTTCTTGGTGATGGAGAGAGTAGAATACCATTCACCTTCTCAGGCACTGGGACCAAAGTGGCAGGTAGGCTTAAAAAAATCCACAGCATAGAGAAGATGTGGAAAATGTCCAATTGCAGGTTAATATCCTCCCTATGGGGATGCCTCTGAGACTAATGCAACTAATCCCATGCTCTGCAGCCCCCATTTCCCAGGGAAAAGGACCAAAATGTTTACCAGGGCAGACATCCTGACAGGGGAGACTATCTGTGTGTGGCTGGGAATGGACACTCTGAGATCTCTAGGGCCTACTGAAGCAAGGCCAGAGGCTGGGGGTCACTGATAAGGTAACCTTGGTCATAGTTTGGATTTAGTCATTTGTCTTCATGGAGTCTGACTGATGGGAAATGTGGACAAAAGCCTTTGTGAAGTTCTGCTTGCCATATGGAGCTGTGCAAGGCTACTGGGGAGGCTGGCCTGTTTATCCACCAAGTCTGAGAGAGGTGTTTGGTTCCTAAGTTTATAAATCAACATGGTGACCCCTTTCCAGAGGATGGTGGAAAGGCTGAGAAATTACAGAAACCACTGTCTGAAGTTTATGTGTGTTTGGCCACAATGGGATCAAGGAACTCCATCGCCTTCCTCTTGTCCCTGCTCTGTGCTGAGTGCTGGGCAATAAGGACTTTCAGAAGTTCCCACTGGGAAATCTTGGGAGGAAAGAGAAATGTGAAAAGCAGAGCCAGGTAAAAAGTGCCAAAGAAGGATGAGACAGCAGTTGCCTCTAAGGAAGTCTGTTGTAGGCAGCGAAGCAGAACTGATGTGCTGAAAGATGTGACATTCCTTGAATGTACTGAGTCGTGGTGGGAATTTGAGGCTAGCCAAAGCAAGATCTAGTGGTGCAATAGTCAATGGACAAAATGTAAGCAGAGTTGAGACTAAAACCACATCATCCAAATAGGACTAGGCTTGAGTGTTTCAGCCAGTTATCTCACAGACCCACTGACTTCCCTGCCTAGGGAGAGCTTTATGGATTGCAAGACCCTTCCCAAGAAACCTATGATGGCTTGAGATTATGATGGAGATTTTCCCAGAGGAGAAAGAGGGCTTTTCACATTTAAAAATCACAAGTGGCTCTTCAGGGCTGCCTGTGATTTATTGTTTCCACATTGTGTGAGTGGGGGGCTCTCAGCCCACCCACACACAAACTTTCTTTCCTATAACAAACAGAAGAACACAAACCATGTGAGTGAGACCCACATGTTTCTATTCAGCTGATTTTTGCCTCACCTCTATGAACAGTACTGTCCATCTCCTGCTCAGCTCCATTTTCAACTGAAGAAACATTAGTAGCAAAGTACTGAGTCTACTGGGACATATTGGGGTATTTATGTGCCCTTGAAGAGATGTGTGGCACAATGAGATGAAGTGGTTCAATTCCCCATCCAAATGCATCTTCATCTCATCTTTTCCCCTTATAGAAGGGGTTTTCATGTTCGTCATAGTTCTGGAGGTTTTAGGGTAAATGTTTGTAGCATTTATGCCTGCCCTCTCACTTTTCCTTCTAGACTCTCCTAAAGATCATTATTTTGTCCCTTTGGCAAGGTCCTAGCAGTTGGCTATCAGCCATGCTGATCAAGGGGAGCCTGAATCTCAGCTGCCCCATTCTGTGTAGTGTCAGTATTTTGTATCTGGGGCTTTCATGTGTTCTCACCTGAGCTTTTGGCATACTCTAGCTGCATGCAAACAGAGGCATTACTACCACTTCACAATGATATTTTTCACTGAACCACTTGAAAGTGAAGAACTTGTTTCCTGTTTAGAGCTCTAAGAGCTCAGCCCAGCCATTTCCTTGCTATGGGTTTTGGAAAGGAGTACCATTTTACATCCTTCCAAGCACTCTGAAGGCATCTGAGTTCACATCTGACTAATTGGTACAGATAGGTCTGCCTGTACCTGCCTGCATTCTGCCTGAGGGGATCCTGCTTGGGATCCTGGCCATATCCAGTGCTGTGTAAGTGGGGATATTAGTGCATGCATGGTTTCACCCTACCAAGGTACAAGACTCCAGGACTGAAGCTGCTGTGCATTCACAGAATGGACATCAGGCCTGTGTTGGTTTATGTCTGTCCTAGGTAAAGCCAGTTTGGAGTCCTTACACTCCAGTATATGGGCATAAGAAAGATGAAGACAGTCTGTTTAGCAGGACCTGTTGGGACAGGACAAGGGGTGATGGTTTCAAACTAAAAGAGAGAGAGTTAGACTAGATATAAGGAAGAAATTCTTTATGATGCGGATGGTGAGACACTGGCACAGGTTGCCCAGACAGGTGATAGAAGCCTCATCCCTGGAACCATTCCAGGTTAGGTTAGATAGGGCTCTGAGCAACCTCATCTAGTTGCAGATGTCCCTGCTGACTACAGAGGGTTGGACTAGATGACCTTACAAGGTCTCTTCCAACTCAAACCATTCTATGATTCTATGACTGGCCTGTTCCTCACACAATTAACAATAAGCCAGATACAAAGCTGGGTTTCCTGCTCCAGTTGTCTTGAAGACAATTTTCTGTGCACAAAGCCTCACTGCTCTAGCAGAAGAGAGAGGATGGTTACGTCTGAGGTTTTTGCATGTGGATGTGCCTGTGTTTGTTTCAACCTGGCTAATTTCTGGCAGAAAGCACTAATCCTGTATAGCCAGTGAGAAGTATCTAAGCATGGGCTAAACCAGAGTTTGCATTATCTTACCCAGGGAGGTTTCCCAAGTGTGTTTTAAGGTAACTGGTACAACAGAGCTGTGCAGGATAGCTGAAAAGGTGCCTAGTTTGGGGTTTGTTTTACATGCTGAGACTTACCAAATAACATATTTCTAAAGTCAAATGCAATATCCTCAAATGACCTCTTCTGAGAAAGGAGCGGGAGGCTGGTTTCTCAAAACTGCTATTAGAGGCAGCACTCTATAACCTTATAACCAAATCTCTCTGTTATATTGCCATCGTATATATATATATATTTGATGCTGCTATGAGCACGCAACAACTTCCATTCTCCTTCAGACCCCAGGAAAACTTCTGTGGAATGTAGCAGAGCATCTGATAAACCTTTGGGAATTGCCACAGCCTAACTAAAAATGAGCATCCTTCCTGCTCTGACAGCAGGGAGGAACATTTCAAATGTTTTTCTAGAAGTAATTTCAGCATAACTCCACCAATTTAATTTGGTTTCAGCCTAAAGGATATTTCTATTTAAGAGAGTATTGCTGATGCTGACTAGGCATAGGGTGTTCTAGAACTGGAGGAAGTTCTTTAGCATATGAAATTCTTGTTAAGCACACATCTCTTAGCAGGCGAAAAGTCCATACCCCAAGATCTGAAAAAAATCATTCTGTTGTAGGGGGAAGGATATTATATTCAATAAATCATATGGAACTATTTATCAGCAATCACTTCTTTAACTTTTCCACAGTCTTCAGTTTCAAAGCACATTTTGAAGTGACTGAAGTTTGTACAGAGCAGTTTATTTAAAAAATTATTTTAGGAAAATTACCTCAGGGTTGATTGTGTATTTTTGAAGGGTTTCTCTTTTTTTTTTTTTTCACATATTAACATAATGTAAGAAAATGGCTTTATTAAGAACAGTGGAAAAATGTGTAGAGTAACAGAAAAGATTTTATGTCAGACAGTTTGCAGTGGGAAAAGTTTTGCTTGTCATGTAGTCACAAAGTCAGTGGAAAGACCCTGATTTCAATGGGCTTTGGATTAGGCTCTTCGTCACTGTGGGACTGCCCACTGCAGAACCCTGAGTTGTTTCTGGTTATGTCTACATCCTCCTTAGTGAATGTATTTAGATTTCTCTGTTTTTCTCCCCTGCTGTATGGGTAGGCTTCGCGAACGAAGATNCCCTGCTAGTATCAGATCATTTACCTCATCCTCCTTGCTTGCTGCTTCTCTTTAACCTGAATCCTGTCTTGATCTTCAGTTAAAAAGCTCAGGATTCAGACAAACAAATGTTTTTTATCCTGCAACCGTTGTTGCTTGATCTCTTGCAAATCCACACTGACCACTTTGGGTTCCTGACATTGTTTATTCTTGGAACAATTATGGTTTCATTTAAACAGTTTAGTTATGGTGTCTTTCAGTACACAACACAGCATGATGCTTATAGTGATGACTTAGTGATTTTCTAAATCATGAAATAAATCTAGTTGTATTTGGTATGTGGTTTGCAATCAGTTGGACTATGACTTTTTTCAGTGCAGTCAGTCTTTTTATGGTGAGTGCACAGGTTGAGGGAGAAGTATTTTTTTTTATGTAGATTACTGTGTTTTGTTGTTGTTGTAGTTGTGGTGTTGGTTTTTTTTTTAATTTTCCAGATGCTTGGCATCTGTCTGAGCCATGCAGGTACCCCACAGGCTCAGCTTGAATCCTCCAGCAATGAGCTCAAGTGTGAAGTCTGTATGAGCTGCACTGGCAGGGGCCATGCTCCTGGAAGGTAGCTTCATGTCATGGCCTTGGCAAAGTGCTGTGTGAAGCCTGCTGGTTGCCCTTGGATCTAGGAAGGGAGAAGGGAAGAGATGTCTGCTCAGGTCAGTGCACACGCAGAGCTGGAGGTGCACATAGGAACACAAGACATGCTGGGATGTCAAGGCGCAGTCTGGCTTCCATATAGAAAGAGAGGGCCCTTTCCCAGGCATCTTCAACTGATGAAAGGGAAATTGTTTGCAGTGACTTGGAATGGATTAAGTAGACAAAATATGAATGTTTGAATAAAATAGTAGCCACAGCTCTTGTGTAGACAGTAAACAATGGTTTATTGACAGTAAACTCTGCTCTCATGGTAAAATGTCTTAAATCACTTATTTCCTGAAAGGCTCAGGCAGGGTGTCTTTGGTCACTCACACATGTTTTGTACTTTATCTCAAATCAAAACATCCTGATTTGCAGTCTCTGGTACACATTACTTGTTCATGCTTCCCCTGTTTGAATTAAAGGTGACAATCCTGGCTGTGCACTCATCAATGCTGTTTTAGGTAGCATCAATGAGTTAAGGAAATGTTGTAGATAGATAAGACCCTAGGATTTGTGCAACATAAAACATCCTTGGGCTGGGCTTGGCAAAAGGGAGCTGTGCTGTCTCTTCTGAGATTTAGTCTTTGTTCTAGTCTAGAAACTGTTGCTCAAGGACAAGATTCTTCCTCTGTTCAAATTTTATGATGGGTCCAGTAGCAGATCCCAGAGTTGCAAAAAGTGGACAAGGCTTTCTTGGGAGGATAATTAACTTGCCTCATCATCAGTACCTGGAGAAAGGATAATAGAATTCAAGTTAAATCCAGGGCTAAACAAGCAATGATTGCCTCATATATCAAATCCTTTCTTTTCCCCCTGCAGTACATTGAACTAAATAACTTACTTTTTGGATGGTCTGTTAATAGATGTAAATCCATACCCCACACAATTGGGTGGAGTGTCTATAACTACAATGTTTGTTTAGGCCTATTTGGTCCTAAGATGATGCTAAGGCACCTTATCCTGGTTGAAGATGAGCTCACTGAAGAGGTTACTGGCTCTCAGCCACATCTATCTGATCTTCACAAGATCTCTACCTGCCCCAACCTCAAGCATGTGGATGTAGCTGCATTGGTACTTGTTCTCTACTCTGATACTGTCAAAATGAGTCAGAAAAAAAGTATCATTCTCCTAGAATAAGTTGAGGGATCTGGTCATTCTGACAGCATTCAGTTTAATGGTGATTGCACAAGCAGTTTTGCTGGCAGGGTCTAATGGGAGGGTGGAGGAGTAACCAGGCATGTACTGAGATTAAACCCAGGCAAACAGAACTCACTTGCTTCTACCCATGCAAACACAGATGTATGAAGGAGACAGACATGGACTGTGAGCATGTGGGATGCTTCCTGCAGCAGGTGGTCATTGCCCTGTGATACCCAGCCATGCACTGACTCCTGTGGCCTGTGCAAAAGTAGCACATCCGTCTTCCATAGTACAGCAAAATTACTCAAATGACTTCCCCCAGGCTGCAAGGATCAGCACAGTAAGGATCATTGAGGGCAACTTCCTCATCTGTGAGGCAGTGTTGGGTGGCTCCAACACAGGTGCTGTGCAGGTGCTCTGTGCAGTGATGGAGCTTGACTCTGAGCCCTCTTGTTAGGAGGGCAGAGCTGGGGAGCTGCAGGGCTGGACTGGGCTGGCAAAAAACAGTGTGCAGTACCTGAGAGGAGGTTGGAGTGTGATGGGGGTAAGTCTCTTCTCCTGGGTTAACAGTGAGAGGACAAGAGGAAATGGCCTCAAGTTGCACCAGAGAAAGTTTGGATATTAGGAGGAATTTCTTCACTAAAAGGGTTGTTAAGTCTTGGAACAGGCTGCTTAGAGAGGTGTGGAGTCACTGTCCCTGGAAGTGTTTAAGAAATGTATAGATGTAGTACTTAGGTACATGGTTTAGTGGCATGGTGGTGACAGGTAGATGGTGGGACTTGATGATCTTAGAGATCTCTTCCAGTCTTAGTGATTCTGTAGGGCAGACAGAGGGAAGGGACCAGAGTGGAAGCTGCCTCAGCTCTTCCTCTTTAGAACTGAATCCCTTCATCAAAGCCATGCTGGTTGTCCTGAAAAGCCCAAAGCCTGGACTGATCACTTCCAAACTCAACTCTGTGATACTTCTAGATTTCTTTCTCCAGCCAGGGACTTGCTGTGACCCTCTCTCAAGGGCTCAGGCCTCAGGAGGTGAAGATTGCTGAGCGCAATGTCAGCTGTAGCTGAAGTGGTTTTTGTTTAATGGTCTCCGCTGCTGTTTATATTTTCTAATGCTCTGCGGCTGGCTTTTGTTGCCATTAAAAGTTCATTTGTTTGGAGGATCTTTTCAACAAACTGAAATCCAATAAATCATGAGTAAAATATTTATTATTTCAACTGGATAAGAAGGGGAGGGGCAACTAGAGAAATTTGTATTCCTTCAGCAGCATGTTAAATGGGAGACCACAGGGGCATGTTAGCCACAGAACTTTGTCCCCAGAAGAACAATTAGTTGGCTGGACAAGACCTGTTGAGTGACAGCTTCAAATTTGTAAGCAGAAGTGGAGCAGAAACACTCTGAGTACTCCAGCTTTAGCCTGTCTACCCATGTAATCACATCCACAGATGATGGTAGTGAGCTCAGGGCTTCTGGCTTAAAGCTGTCAAAAATACAAGCCTCTAATGCCTGAGTTAGAAATCCTGGGTTAATAAACTGGTCCCACTTAGGCTGGTGGCAAAGCTGCTATTGTTTGAGGTAAGGATTTCACTCCAGGTCTGTTTTCATTCACAAACAGTAGCAGACTCCAAACTCTTCATCCTTCTGTAGGGTATGTCACACTAGCTTGTGGTGGGCCAAATAACATGGATATCTGGAGCAGGATGTGGAAAATGTCATCACAAACATCATTACATTAGAGCTATGTGGCTTCATTTATTTGTTGAATAGTGAACTCGTTTAAAAATAGTGTGGGATTTAGGGGCTGATCATGTACTTTTGCATTCAGCCACTGGCTTTGGCTGCAAAAACAAGAGGGAAAGATGGGAATGTCAGTCTGTGATTTCAACTACAGAATACATTGCCTAGTCATTTGGAAATGATGGGTAGTTTTTAATGTGACTTTTTTTTCAAAACCAGAAACACCAAAAAATTTTTCTTTTGGACCTGAACAGAAGTAATTCTGACAAGAGTCCATGAGACTAAGGCAAAATCTCTGCATTGTCCAGTTAAGCTCTGAGGACAGGTATGAAGTGTGGATCCAAATGGTTAGGAGATGTAGCAGGGTCCATAAGAAACTTGATGAATATCTCTAGTATTTCTATGGAGAACGGGTATGCATGTGTAACTATGACAGAATTTGTCTTTTCAGTAAGGAAGATGCCCTTCTGCACCTGTATATCAGACCCTGGCTGTAGACAGCTCCAAAATACTCACACAAAGATTTGGCCTCAAAGTTTTACATGAAATCCAGTTTCCTCTTTCTGCATGATAGTTTCTATGCCACACAGTCCCAAAAGCCATCACCTTCACTATTAAGGCCTCTAGATGCTCCTATAATACCAGAAAAGTGTAGGATCCTAGGTAAATAAGTTAGTGCCCCATGTGTCACAAACAGGACGTGTGACAACCCTTCCCAATGAGTCATCTGTTCAGCATTCTCAAGTCTTTGAGACCTCTGCACTCACCAGGGAGCTCTGACATTTACCAATGTTATCTTTCTTATTTCAGTTTTGGCACCTTCTTGCTTTCCTCAAAAGACCATACTGGGCAAAAAACACATGAACTGAGCAGCAGACATCATCTGTCATTTTTCTGAAAGGTTACTGGGCTTGAGTGTGTTGTTTGGCCACAGATGGTGGTAACTTCACCAGAAAAACACTCCCCCCCTCCATGCAGTGAAGGAATTGTTAACTGGGCAGAGTTTTACATGAGGAGTCCATTTGCTGAAAGGGAAGAGTAATCCTTATTCATAGTGACTTTTGGGATGACTAAACTGCCAAGAAGCAGATTAGAAAATGTTGCAAAATGCTTTTCTTACTATCATGTACTGTGAATCAGCAAGAAAGTAGTCACCCCATTGGCAGCATTCCCACTGAGGTCAACAGAGCCAGAGTTTCACCCCTGGAAGTCCTGCTCTTCAGGAGGGCTCTCCATAAGGCTGTGTCCATCCGTTTTCACTTTTGTGAGTCTACTTACAGTGTTTCATAATACAGGAACAAAGGAGTTATTCATTGAAAATGAAGAAGGGAGAGATTTAAAGCAGATGAGAGTACATACTTGCTTCACAATAATGTCAGCACCTGGCTTTTTATCATCAGTAGATGTCAAAGTACTTTACAAGATAGTCGGTACCAGTATCTCTGTTTAACAAAGAGATGAGGAAAGATAACACTACCTGTTCAAGGTCACCAAAGCAGACAATGCCAGAGTCAGGGTGAAAAATATCCTCCTACACTATGCAGTGGCTTCTGGTTAAGATCAAATTGCTTTTATTCTGCAGAGCTTATTGCAGCAGGTCAGCATGACACCAAGAATTCAGTGGCACAGACTGTTTATATTGAGAACAAACACATGACAATGGGAAGATGTAAAATAACTCCGGTTAGACAGCAGCTCCCTGGTTTTGTAGTGATCTGTCTGATGCCAGAGAACAGGAGAGTCTTTGGTTGGATGACATGTTTCTTCTTAATGATAAAGCAGAGTACAGAGCTGGCTTCTTGCAGTCAGGCCTTTTGCGAGAAACCTCCTGACTGTCCCAAGCATTTGGTGATGTGTATGGAAAGAGAGCTGCTATTTTGGAAATCTACCCTGCCCAAGGTGAGCAAAGGTGGTCTTGGTTGTTACCAGAGATATTCCAACATGAGAGTGAAAAATGACCCAGTTTTCCTGGAGTTATTTAGGTATGGATAAAGGGCTGAGGCCTAGGCTAAGCATTCTTGTGAAGCTTCAGGGTTTACCCCCAAATCAGGCAGGACTCATGGATGCTTGCACCTCCACACTAGATCTGATACTGTCCTTTCAGAAGCATTCCAGGAGGCTTTTGCCAAAGCCACAGTGAAAGCAGTTGGCTCAGCTGAAGATGAGAGCATTGTCCACCCTCACAGACAACATCTCCTCTCATACCCTTGGATAGTCACACAGTGAGAGTGAAGTATGTTCTCCACTGAGCTACTGTCTCTCCTTTTACCTGTCTTCAAGAAGCATGAGCCCCCAATAGCCCATTAACCCTTTCCAGACTCACATGGTTTTGCACATGTGCTGTTTAGTGGCATTATTCTTGGCAAGAGAGGCAATCTCAATATTGCATTGGACCTATGTGCATGTCTGTTGTTCATCATGTGTAAATTAAATGGACTACCCTGAACTGGAGAGAGAGAAACTAATGATTGCCATATTGTTTCCAGCAGCTGTCAAGCAAAAGAAGCTGTTTGAACTTTCCCCCAAAGACGCTTCTGCCTCTTGCAGTGATTTAAAAATCTTGGGTTACAGTGCTTTTCAAGGTGATTAATTTTGTAGTGATGCCTTTGCTACCTTCCCTTCCCCAGAGGAGTGGGCAAGGAGGGAGAGGGAGGTAGGACAGGGAGAAGGAGCTTTTCACAGCTAACTCCACATGCAGCAGTGAAAGGCATGGTATCTGCTTCTCTTCCTCTCTCCTCTAGTTTCCAGCAAATTCCCATGTGCTTTCAGATATTTCATTTTGTTTTGTTTTTAATTCCTCTTCAGTGCACATGTTGACATGCTTCTTTCTGCCTATTTCTGTCCTCCTTTACCCAGTAAAATGATCCCACTGGGAAGGCAAAGCTCCAAATAGAAGGTGGAAGGAAGGAAAGCATCTTTCCTCATTACTGGGAGCAGACTGATTGATAGGGTGTGGCTCTGAGGCAGATCCTCTCTGGGGTGGAGATTGTAGCCTCATTCTTAGCATCAGGACAGGCAAGAGATTGGAACTAAGAATGGGGACTGCTTTTGGAACACATAACTAATTGTGGTGCTTGTCTGGCTCTCTTCCCAAAACTCAGGAAAGAAATGCTGTGGCAGGCATTGTTTTCATCCTACAGGATATTTCAAGTGCTGTACTTAGTGGCCAAGGAAAAGACTGCATCCCATTACAACTGGCAGCTACAGCTGACTGACCAGAGCTGACCTTCTTAAAATTGCTTTTGAAATCAGCACCTGGGTGTATCTTGCTTGACAACCTTGAAATGGACAGTAGGAAGAAGTAGAAGAAAAATGAGAAAATCCTTCACATTGTTAGTAATAAATCAGAGGGAGTGGGAAAGGCCTTTCTTGTTGGCAGGATGACCCCATAAAACAAAGAAATTTTTTACAGTGAGAACAATCAATCACTAGGACAATCAATTAGACCTGCCCAGGGATGTGCTAGAGTCACCATCACTGGAGGCTTTCAGGATGAATTTGGACAGGGCACTAGATAATCTCATCTAGGCTCCCTTTTCCTACGGAAGGGTGGACCAGATGATCTTTCAAAGTCCCTTTCAACCCAGGCTGTTCTGTGACTCAATGATCATCAACATGTTGGTTGGCTGAGTGTGTAATGTTTTCTAGTTAGAGGTGGTGAACCACTGTCCTTCAGTTCTTGTTAGCATGTCATTCCTGTATTACCTAGATTCTTCACGATATTCCCTTGCATTTTTAGGGTAGTTGAGAGTCCCTTTAAGATTATCTACCTGGCTGCTATCTGCTAGACTTTTCTCTGGGCTATCTCATTTGTTCAAAGATTGGCCTCTAGAACCTGCAGTAAGGGAAAAACCTGCATTCCTGCATGAGAATTCTGCAGGCTCACCTTCTGAAGGACTGTCACTCCAATCAATAGTTTGGCTCAACATAGTGGCTGGGCAAAGGACAGCAAAAACAGAGATTTGAACTGTACCTCCAGTGCTGCTGTGTTCTGTATCTCAGCTTAACCATATATAGAACATGGGTCTGGATAACTCTGTTGTCTTCAGTCTGAGAATCCAGAATACACTGCTAGGATTTCCTAAGACAGTGTGGTTCAAAGTAGAAAATTATGAACTAACAATCCCCACCACCTATTTGAATCAAATTACCAATGGGAAGGTCTTTCAGGTTACCTCAAATGGAAAGCATTCCCAAGAGAGAAATGTTGGAGGGCAGGATCATGAAAGCTGAGACAAGATATGAGGGTGTCATAAACACAGAGGCTGAAGTGGAAGAGAAGAGAGAGCTGGCCAAGAAGTCATCAATGATCCTTGTGAACACTGCTTTGTTGGAATGCAGAGGATAGAAATCAGCTTGGAGAGGATCCAGGATGCTGGAGACAGGGAATACACCTGCTGTGCTTGTCTTGTCCTTGACCGCAGATGAATGCAATTCCTCCAGAAGCTTCTGAAATACAGTAGGTCCCAGAAGACCTACCACTGTGAACATTTCAGCAAGGACCTTTGTTCTTTAAATTGCAGAGAATTTTGAAATCTAACACAAGAGATAAGTCAGCTGCCTTAGTGGGGTTTCAGATTTTTAAGTATCATTTGATTCTGCTAATATGTGTGGTAAAGATAAGAGGCCACGTCTCAGAAACAGAACCCAGTTGGAGGCAAAGGTGTCAGGGAGAGCTGAGAAGCATTGTGGGAAAAGCCAGATCAAGGGAAGAAATGAACAAAACTGATGGCAACTATAATATGGTCTGATAGCTTAGATGGGTCAAGTGTGTGCTTGGAAAGAGTCATGAATTTCCTGGCTTCATGGGAGACTGTGAAGACAACATCACTCACAGCCTTCTCTCCTCCAGGATGCAATTTCCTCCTCATTCTACTGGCAGACCCTTTTCTGCTGTGTATATTTTTCTTTCAACCAACTCAGCAAAAGTACTGAAAACTGGCAAGGCTTCTCAGAACAGTAAGAGATCTTGTACAAATTCTTTCTTCCTTCACAGGTTGTTGAGACAAACTGTAACAGAAGATTACAGATAAAAGTGTCATTTTCTGTCAAGGATAATAAAATATTTCTATAGCTGACCAACTGCAGTGCATTTGTCCTGGCAGATCCTGAAACCTATATGTTTATGGTTCTCTCCAGAGAACCAATTAACTTGAATTCTGGCACAGCTAGCATGACAACTTTGACTTGCTTACTGTTAATCAGAGAAGGGCTTGAATGAAAGAAATAGGTTGGATTCTTGGCTATATGGTACCAACCTTCTATTACTTAACAACATACCCAGACCTTCTGTGGATGAGTCCTTGTTCCTCAGCAGACTCGTAAATTTCAGTGGGAATTGGCTATTACAGACTGAGATCCTGAAATCACTCCTGCTTGCCCAGCAGGAATATTGGCTTTATCAACTATGACTACTCTTGGAATCTCATGGGCAATGGAGTCATTGCTGTTCTACACTCTTCTGTGAGCCTGGGCATTTGCTTTTCAGTCGTGTTGCAACTGCAGCTTTTCAATTTGGGTTTTGCTTTTAGGGAATGTTTAGGGGAATTTGGGCTGTGGCTCATTCCCCAATTCAGGTTAGCCTACTGTGCACATTGCTTAGTTTTGTAAAGAAACTACCAATACAGGCATGAAAACCAGGCTCAGGTATGGTCCTCTTCAAGGGGTGGCAGGGTGAGACTCAAAATGTCTTTAGAAGAGTACTTAATTCTTTCAAATTGGACAGATCTAGCACAGGCAGGCAAGAATGACAAGAGAGGTCCTGAATCTATCTGTTGACTGTGTAGAGGTTTGTGTTAGGTGATGCTGTGAAAGGCTTACCTCTTCAGAGATCATCCATTCTCCTCAGTGAACACCTCTGTAGCATTGTGTGCCTCTGTGAGTAGAAACAGTGGTCATTTTGCTTTCATAGCTCAGGAAAAGAGTCATGGACAGATGATTGCTTTGAGAACAATTCTGCTGGCAGAAGCACCACACTTTTAGCTCTTTTGAGGGAGGAATCATTTGAATTCTCTTCTGAGTATTGTAAAAAACTGTTGTTTGATGTAACCTTGCTGAGTCAGTCTCATGTAACTACAGCAGATGCTCCACTCTTAAATCAATAAGACTCCTTGTAGCATGGGGTTCCTTTTACTGCTTTGCACTCAGGACAGGTTGCTTGCTGGCAAATATCCCTGACCTCCTCTGAAAGCTTTGAACAGACAGTTCTGCTACCACGTCTCTTTTGGAACATCAGTCAGCCTATGGCTTCTCAACAGGAATCCATATCTCAGTTGTAGGGTCTCTGTCCTGGCCTTGTGTGAAGCCGAGCTCCTGTTCGGAATAGTGAGTCTTCATGAGCTCATCTGAAGTAATTTCCAGTTGTTCTTGCTTCCAGCAGAAGGTTGGATTAGATGACCTCCAGGGGTCTCTCCTGACCTGCATTTTTCTGTGATTCTAGGAGTGAATGGTAGTGAGCTCAGGACCTCTGCAGCACAGGCTACTTTTATTTCTACCTAAGATGAATAGAGACATTGTGTGGATACCCAAAGGCCCTTGCAGACAAGCCCTGGCAGTGATCTGAGCTTTTACTGTCCTCAGTTGTTGGCCTGTGTCTCTGACAGAGGATATCATGCTTGTAGCAGCAGGAGGGAAGGTGTGAACTAGAGCAACTGATGATGCTCCTTTTTTTTCCCTACAAGCTGTGTGTCATGGGCCAGACATGATTTAGACCATGGCAACCAATTAGCTCAGTTCATGGGAGATAGAACTTTACACAGCCAAGCTTGGAAAATGAAGCCAAAGTGATTTGAGGTTAACTGGAGTGTGGGGAAGGGCTGCTGTAGTCCTCCATACCATCTGAATGCTAAGCAAAGCACAACTTGGCCCAGAACTCAAATGCTTATGCAGTCTCCCACCTCTGAATATTAGCTTTCAATTGCCTTTGATTTTTATTGTATATTTGTCCACAGCAGCTGTCAGAAAGTTTAAATGCTAGAATTCCTGCTGTAATAAATATAGCCTCCCAAACCCTTGCTATGGTTCTACCCATTGGGAGTTTATGTAACATACTGAGTGGTACAAAATGTATGCAGAGAGAACATCTTGCTTCCTGGAGATTTCAGCTTGGTCTGACAGCTCAGTGCTCACTCACTGTCAAGACCTGGGTCTATGCTTTGGTGTTGCTCTGCTGTAAAGCAGTGAGGACTTCTGCCTGGGAAGTACAGCCATCAGTGTGGCCACAGATGGATGTGAAACCACATTGTTACCATCTATCCTAAGTGACGTTTTTCCCTGGCAGTGCAAATGCCAAGGCATCCAGCCAGAGACCAGGTTACAGCAAAGGCTACTTTCCTAAGCCAGTAGGTGAAGAAGCAGAAAAGACCTCAAAATGCAAGATGAAAATAGTAAGATGAAGATTTCTTTATGTGCTATTTTTATCCAATACTCTAATTTTATCTAGTTTCCTTACATAACTCTCAGAGTTACAGCTGAATAAACTTCCAGGGAAGAAAAATTTTTCTAACAGAGCTCTTACTTTCTCCAGATTGATTCTCTGAAATCATCCACAGAAGGCTCCCAAAGCATGCATTCAGTGTAGCTCCTTTGTCTGTCAAGGGAATAGTGGAAAGAGATCCAAGCATTCAAGAGATCCAACAAATCTCTCATTCTGGAGATGGCAAAAAGAAATTATTTTGTTTGGTTTGTTTCTGGCAAGAAAATGCAGTTTGTTGGTAGCAATGGAGTAGTGTCCAGATAGGTTTAGTTAAATGGAGTTAGCACATCAGAAGCAGTTCTGCACCCATCCTCCAAATCCTACCTCACCTGTACTCCTGGTCTGACCCTGCTCCCCTTGCCCACATCTCCTTGAGCTGTAAGCACACGAATCATGGAATGGTTTGGGTTGGAAGGGGCCTTTAAAGGTCATCTAGTCCAAACTCCCTGCAGTCAGCAGGGACATCCCCAACTGGATCAGGTTACTCAGAGCCCTTTCCAACCTAACCTGGAATGTTTTCAGGGATGAGGCTTCTATCACCTCTCTGGGCAACCTGTGCCAGTGTCTTACTATCCTCATCATAAAGAATTTCTTCCTTATATGTAGTCTAACTCTCTCTCTTTTAGTTTGAAAACATCACCCCTTGTTCTGTCACAACAGGCCCTGCTGTCTGTTCCCATCTTTCCTCTAAGTATTGAGTGAACAGGGAGTGGAGCTGCATTGTGGCTCCATCTGCCTCCCTTCCAGTCAGCTCAAGCTCTAGCAGTGGCTGATGGCTGATGTCATCAGCCATATGTCATCTAGCTGATGGCTGCCCTGGGCAGCTGCCCACTCTGCCTGTGCCTGGAGCAGACCTTTGGTGTTGAGAGGGTTAGGGTGTAGCTAAAGTTAACTGTCTTCTGGCTCTTCTCTGTTGTTCAGGGGCCATGTGAGGCAGATAACAAGTTAGCAAAATGTTGATTTTCTAATGCTCTCTAGGGACCAGGTGGGTCCCTGGCTGCTGCAGGATATGGCCTGAGAATGGCTACCTTTTCCCAATTCCCTTCTCATGTTTGTGTCTGCAGGAAGAAAACCACCAGAATCCAGGCCAGATGTCTTCTCCAGCCCCTCCCTGCATCTTAATGGAAAATGTCACTGCAGCATCCTAGAAAAAAGATCCAGGATGCTGGAGACAGGGAATACACCTGCTGTGCTTGTCTTGTCCTTGACCACTGGTCTGCTGACCAGCCAAGCACGAGTGATGGGGGAAACAAGGGCTTGAAGAAATGCAAACTATACTAAACCAAATGTAACCATAAACAGGGGAAATGCCTGCAAAGGCAATGCACCTGCACCCCTGCAACCTTTTTGTTTTGCAAAATGGAGAGGAAACTGGGATGGTCTTATCTCCAAGAAATTGAGACATTTTGTTGTTCAACTTTTTTTTTTTAATAATTGAGAAAAAGCATTAACAAAACCAAAGCAAAACCACAAGACTTGCAAATTAGAATATTTTCTAGCTGTCTGTCTTTCCCCAAAATGTAGGCTACACTTTATGGGCTGTCTTATGCTAAAAGCATAAATTTGGCTAACCTACTTGAGTAACTAATGGCCAGATGTAAAGCTCAGTGAAGCCAGCAGGAGATTTTCCACTGACTTCTTTAGACTCTGGGTGACTCTTAACTATATAGGCAAAAAAGCACTCAGAAGTAATTAACATTTGCTCCTTCTTGGAAGCACATCAGCCCAAAGGAGGCTTGGTCATGTGTTTGTTACTGCATCTGACTCTGACACCCTATAAGGAAAGAGCAGATCATCTGAATGCGATGCAGCAACGCTTGAGATCTTGGACATGGAATTGTTTATTGACAGTGACAGACTGCAGCACATTGCTTTTAACAATGATAAGGAAAGGTTTATGCAAGCACACATCTGCACTTGGCTGGGTACAAAGTCCCTTCCTAATGTCATGTTCCAAATTAGCCATAAATTTCTCCAAAACTCTTGCTGAAATAGGAGTGCCCGTGGTGACTGATTGCTGCTGCACAGCTTGTATTGCTTCTACAGCTCCAGCCTTGGTGTGCAGCAATGAAATACAGCTCCACAGAACTCCTGGTCCTTTCTCTTCTACTCTGTTTCTTTTACCCATTTTCACTATGTTGATGCTGCTTGGACTCTGCCAAGAATTATAATTTCTCAGTTTCATTTAAAGATAAGTAGATGAGGTATATTTTTCTGCCATCTTCTGATCTGATTATCTGTACAATACAGGTCATTATCCACTAACCCCTGCAGTGACAGGTATTACAGCTGAGAATGCTAGGTGTTAGCACATGCAAACTTGTGCTGAAGTGGAGTAAGAAGTGCTGGAGAGCATATTGTGAAGACACTCCAGCTTACAGCATGTGAACTGACTTGCCTGCAGACAGTCAAACCATCTCTAGCTCAGTGACAATGCCTTCCCCAGGCTATGCTGCACAGGGTTAACACAGTGAGGCTCCATCTGGATGGGACTGTGTGGTTTTGCTGGGACACTGTGTTCCTTTCACAAAGCCCTGGGTCTTCCTTATTCTCTCATGACCTGCAGTATCTCTGACTACTGAAATACACTAACAGTATTTAGGACTTTGCCAGCAAACAAAGGCAGGTTTTTCTCACTGTCACCAGGCTAGGTCTCCCAGTGCTGACTGCACAGAGGTTGGAGTCTAACCCCCCCTGCCATGGGCAGGGACACCTTCCACTAGATCAGGTTGTTCAAAGCCCAGCCTGGCCTTGAACACTTCTGTGGGCAACCTGTTCCAGTGTCTCACCACCCCCACAGTGAAGAATTTCTTCCTTATATCTAATCTATATCTACTCTCTTTAAGTACACATATAGCTGTTCCCTGGTATGTCTTTATAACTAGATTATTTAATGATTCATCACTTCTTTCATTGTCTTCTAGTCTTCTGTTACCTCCCAGATTTTGCAGAATGCCTAAAAAAAAATGGCCAAGTCTAAAGACAGAAGGAAATAGAGAGGAAACAGCAGTGAGGGCTGAGAGCACTGTTTCCTTCCATAAAGTATGTCTACTTGCCCTACATCCAGGGATAATACCTAGTCACACATAACAGTAATATGATATGGCTTTTTACCTTTTCCAGAGTTAATTTGGGAACCCAAATACCAATCCTGCTCAGTGAAAAGAGGAAATCACCATTTCTGTCTAAATGTGCTCTATCAGTTATTGAAGCTCACCTGATATGGTTACAAGTAACTCTGATCTTTGGTATTAGAAGACAGTCCCCCCCCAAAATCCTTCTGGGAGGGAAATGCATCATGAGCAGAATCTGCTGCCATCTGAGGAGGGAAAACTGAGCTACTAGGACACTGATTATTTGGAAGCAAGGGGTGAACATATGTCAATACCTTTTTTTTCTTGCAAAAAGCTCAGGAAACAGCCAGTGCTATGTACAGCCTTTTCTGCATTTGAAAGAAAAGCTTAGAGCTCCTCAGGATGAATTAGAGCAGTCAGAGCAAAACTATCAACTAAATCTGAGAACCAACTGAGGATCAGAGAGAGTCCTCCCACAGCTCCCGTTCAGCAGCGCTGTATATTATTTTAAAAGACCTTTATGCAAGAATTAGGTTGCATTCTGAAAGAGGAGATTGTTTTACTTACTTGATGTGGGAAGGTCCTCAAATTACAGCCCTTCCTGCTTATATTATTACATTCTAGGGTTCATCCTGCTGCAGTTACTGTGCGCTGTATGGGAAGCAGGATCCATGACAGATAAATCCACAGCCAAAGCCTGTTGCTACAACACAAGTCTCTTGCCAAAGAGCCTGAGCTATTTCAGACTTCTCATTACAGCTGTGTGCAGTTAATAGCTACTCAATTGTGCTCTGGAAAAAGTCTGTGGGAGACAGGTCAGAGTGTCCTGGAGCACAAAGTCACTGTGTAGCTCTAGAGCAGGTACAGCATTGAATGGAGGCTATGGGGACAGGGGATGGCACCAAACTAACATTGGACAAAAACCTTCTATCTGCAGTCTGTCTAGAAGACTGAGTTTTTGCTTATTCCTCCATCACAAAGTGACTTATTTTTGAGGGAGATGAAGGGAAAAGAGGTAAATTTTATCCAGGAAGTGGAATGATCCCAACTAAAACTATGACTGTAAATTGACCACGATGAAATATTTGTGTCCTGAAATTCCCATTCATGGGTTTTCTAGTCCTGACTGCAAATGTCCCTATTCCCACCACTGGCCAGACTCCCACTCATGTCACTGGTGCATCACCCTTTTCACCAGTAGGGGAGACCACAGCATGTCATTGGAAATGTAGTCCTCCATACTCATCCACTGAGAAAATAGAGGTGTGATGCAGATTTGCATCTCCCACGGGGCATGAATGACCAGTGGGTTTTGAAACATTTTAGTTTTACCTAAAAAAAAATTATTATTTTGAGGAGAAGAAGGAGCTTTCTGCTGTATTTGAACACTAAGGTCCATGATCTCAACAAGGAATAGGGCAGTTCACACAGGCATAGCATCTCAGCTCTCTGATTGTTCAAGAAATAGCAGATAAAAATTATTAATAAGATTAATAAGGAACCTTGCTGAAATCAATCTTGAGAAAGCATTTCATGGAGAATAAGACTGGAGCTTTGCAGACCTCCTGGGATCATCTCCTGTTTGTGAAGAGCATGGAGAGATCCTGGTGGTCTTTAGGTGAGGAGCAGAAGAGTTTGGGACTTCAAGTCTCAGATCTAGTTTGAAGTTGGCTGGTGGCATCCTTCAGTGGATAAGGTCTTTTGTATGCCTGCTGTGACAAAGGTTGCAGGCTGCTTTGTTGCACAAATAAAAGGTTAGGCTCTGTGTGGAAATTAAAGAAGTAAAACAGAACCAAAACCTTTGAAGCAGCCAACTCAAGTCAAAGATATCTCTCTCAGGCCTGGTTGCAGATCTTGATAAGGAACATGTCCTGAAGCCTGGCATCTTCTGGCTCTGCCTGCAGAGGTGTTTCTTTGCTGGGTATATGCTTTTCTCGGGCTGCTTTCTGGGCAGACCATACTATATTTAAATACATTTTGCTAGTAAGGGACTAAAAGGCCTCCAGAGTTGTAACTTCCTAAGGACTATTCTGCAGATTCCTTCCTCCTTTCTTTTTTTGTTTTCCTTGAAAGGAAACTCTCAATCTTCTTAGGAAATAATCCTTTGTTTATGTCATGAAAAAAAACCTGTGCTGTCCTGGCTGGGAGCATGGAAGAGCCAATAGGAAGAAATGCCACTTGTGCATTTCCATACAACCAAGTATGTCTTAAATAAACACTTGTTTATTTTTCTACTTTTCTGTTGGATTGCATTGTTGCCAACAGAGAAGGTAAAAGTATCCAGTTCAAAGAAGAGGACTGTAAGCGTAGGCTGACATCCTGTCATAAATATAGAACTGGCCTCATGACAATGCCCTGCTTGGAAAACAATGGGAGCAGGGCTGGGAGAAAGAAATTTGTGAATTAACACAGCCAAGGCAAATGATTAACAGCTGATGGAGGCAAAGAGCTGCGGGCAAGGCTGCCTGCTTTCAGGGGTGCTTCTGAGCTGGCCTTTGCCCCCTTCACAGAGTTGTGCAATGTCTCTGCCTTGCATGCCATCAAAGATGCCACCCCAGGGATACCAAGGACATGGGAGATCCTTCTGTGCCAAACTGCAGAATAGATTTCCCTCTCCCCTTGCTCATGGTTGGGGCAAAACAGTAGCTTTCACCTGCTTTTGCCTCCCTTCTGCCTTGCCATCAGGACACCTAGCCTTGGAGCGAGGGCAAGTTTCTGCCCTGCCTACTACTTAGATCAATATTTTCAGTGTTTGGGGTTTTCTACATCAGGGACTAGCATGGAGGAAGATGGAGTCAGGCAGAATCCTTGCCCTTGGGACAGCACTGGACAAAATTCCTGTGGACTGGGTGATATCCATCCTCCATTGTGTTGCAGCAGAATGGGAAGTAGAGACCCATTACCACAAGCAGGGTGAGAGCCCCAGGCACTGCCAAGACAGAAATGAGAAGGTTCATCTCAATCAGTCTTTGCCATGAGGAATTGGAGTCCAAGGCTGTTTAGGAACTTTTATTGATACTTTTTGTGACACCTGAGAAAACCTTTTATGACTTAATAAGAATCAGTCTCTGACTGTCAGTTTTCCTTGGTTCTTGGGGACCTGACAGAAGTCACCAGCTCTTGTTCCCACCAAGGAGGTGCAGACTGGGAGAAGACAGGAGCCACATACATCTATAGCTGGTCTTCATATTTACAACACTCTTGAGTGGACTTCTTTGTGACCCTTTGGGAACTGATGATTAACATGGATGCACTGCCATGCATCAAGCAAAAGATTTTCAGTTTGGTGACTCTTGTGTGTAAACTGGATTGAGTTTTAAAAACTGCAGTGAGAAGACTAATCTAGCTTAGCTTCATACTTCCTTTTCCCTGATTAACTACAGGGTTTTTGTGACTGTTACATGGAAGAGGATGGCTTCCACTGAATCTGTAGTACTCCTGTCCCTTGTGTCCTAAGCTACGTTTAGCTCCTGGGCTGAGCAAGCAGACTAGTGTCCACAGTGATAGCAAGTGACTGTCACTAGTTTATCTTATCTAGCACACAGAGTATGGCATCCAAGAGCTGAAGTGCTGGGCTTTCCTCTTTTCTCTTTCTGTGCAGCACAGGGTGTGCCCCATTTGACCTAAATATTTGTGAAGTTACATCCTTGGGACAGGCTGACAAAAGGTTATAAACTCATTTGTTTTCATCTTTTCCTAAGCTAGGCAGGCTGCAGTGAGGCATGACATCTGCCTCACATGGGGTCCCTCACACCTTCCTCTGACGCAGCTGGTGCTGGCCACATCTCAGACAGGATATTGGGCTACATGAGCTCTGGGCCTGATCCATCCTAACAATTCCTGCTTCCTTACCCTATCAGGCTATGGCTGCTGCCACCTCGTCACCTTCTGTAGGCATAGACCCATGGGCTATGGAGGTACCATTTAGGTTAAGAAGCAAAGAGTGTCACAGGAGGTGTCAGTTCTGTGCTAGAGGGGCTCTGGACACTCCTGGGTTTCATTCTCAGCTTAGTGAATTGGCCCAGTTCTGTGGGGGTCAAGATTTTCTCAGTGACACCAATGCCATCAGGTTGCTTTGTACTTGAAACATTAGCTGTGCTCATCTTTGGAGGAAGGTGGAAAAGAGTAAGTTTTGAAAGTTAGTTGAAGGAAACTAGCCTGTTTAATCCCAGAGGTGAAGCGTGTGTACATAATACCACCAGTTTTTACTACATCCCCAGCATTGTTTAGCAGTGCCTGCATTTAATTATGGTTGTGGCACTGTTATTTCTTTTAGGAACAGGAGTGAGGTGTAGTCTTAGTATTTAAGTATTAAGCTTTTAAGAGAGTATAAGAGTTATTTCCACTCCACTCTTGACTTTGACATTGTTCAAATTCCACAGACACACCAAGAGCTTTTCCTAATGTGGGTACCAGCTTTGCCCACATCTGGGCTTCCCTGAATGCAAGTCTGGTCTTGGTGCAAAGATGTGTGGGCATGTAGCAGTCTCAGGAGTCACATGAGGAGCATTGCTGTGTCTCAAGCCAGTGCTACACTACAGACCCATGGACTTGGGCAGCAAACAGTGTCTTGTCTATCATAGTGTATTTTAGTTTTTAGGCTGCAGCATCTTTGTGCTCAGCTGTAATTGTGCACCACTCCCTAGCATACTTAAAGAGCTCGCTCATGCTGCCCTATCAAGCAATCTTTCTCCTCAAAAAGCTGAACTGATCTGCAGCCAAATGTTTCAGAGTTAGTGCACAGTTTCCATTAAACACCCTGGCTGTGCTGGACTTTGGAGTGCCTGCTCTGAAACAGCACATTCCCCTGCTTTGTATGAGATCAGTGGGCAGAGGTTTGGGGGGACACTGGGGTGCATGTTTACAGATCTGTCAGCTGGTGGGTGGAAGAAAGAACTCCCAGAATATTCTTGGGAGTGACAGGTGAGTTATTGCAGGAGTCAGTGCAGCCCAGAAGCAGAAACATTTTGTAAGGTACGAGGCTGGTACTGCCTGTGCTAAAGCTGGTGATTTGCAATGTGTACCCAGGAGTGTTGTGACCTGATCCCACTGTTTGCGTATGCTCTGTTATCAGAGCCTCTCAAATGTTTTCCACCAGCTAAATCTTAACCCTTTGCAGATACAGACCCAACCCTTTGTTGGAACCAAGAGCCAACAAAATGTGTCTGCTCCATGAAATTACTTTCCCAGGATCTTCTGTTCCCTGAGCACTGGCTCAGGTCTTTGTGCCATCCAAAGACCTGGGAGAGGTTTGAAGGGAAACAGTGTCCTTCATGTGTGGTCTTCATTCACTGATCTCGGAAGGCAGACTGTTCTTGACCATTTTGATTCTAGTACTCACTCTAGTTGTGAAGGAATAAACACCAATGCTGCTAGAACAAGAAGTGAATAGGCTAGAAAAACTCCTGTGTAAAAGCTCTTCACCCTGAAGAACCTGCATGCTGGTAATTGCTTGCAAAATGTAGTACTTGTTTTGCCTGGGAAGGCTGAAAAGCTGAATTGTTAGCAGGGAAAGAAGAGTCAATGTGGACTGCCAAAGCATTTTTATGTCCTGAATCTACAGCCAGATCCTAAGCTGCTGAGCATGAGTATGACTCCATTGACTAACTGCAGACAATGTCCTGGGTTCCAGCAATGTATGAAGGGCAGAAGCACAGCTAGAGCTTTTGCTGTGTGGGTAGGAGGATCATTTTTGGCTTATCCCATGGCCATTCACATCATTCCTTCTGCTTCTGCCCAGCTGCTCTGTCCTAATTCTGTGCCTGGGGTACACAAGACTCTTCCTTTGCTCCTTGATCTCAGCCCTGTGCATGCCTCCAGCTGTGTGCTACTGTCACATCTGGTGGCATTGCAAAGGGAAGTCCCTCCACTCATCCCCACTGACACCATGGGGCCCACAGTCCCATCAGGGCCATGCTGTGACCTCAGATCACCTGTGCCAGCAGGAGGGTGAGGTTGTGTGCATGAGTCGTCCAGGTGGCTCTTGGCCTAAGCCCTGAACTTTTGCACCAGGCTGAGGGGAAGGTAGATAATTTGGGGGTTGTGAGGAGCCTGAGAATACAGCAGCATTCCTGTATCCAGACTAGGTGGGGCAGCGACAAGGGGATATTAGCTCTCCCTAGCAGTCAGTGTCTGAAACTTCCTTGTATTGTTTGTCCAATGCTAAGAGTTTCCCCCAGTGCTAAAAATAGCTTTTTGTTTGTAAGTTCACTTTGCATTCAAGCTTCCTCTGTTGGTTTTCTCAAGAGGTTCCTTGGTATCTTTCAATTTGCTTTAACCGCAGGAACAAAAGACAGCAAAAATGTCCTTGTGTGAAGATGGGGAGATTTTCACTTCAGAAAGAGAGAAGGGGAGGCAGTTTTGAATGTTTTTTGTATTCAGTGCAGGTTTGACCATGTTCAGCCTTTATTGTGTTTACCCAGTAAGAGCAGAAAGGGAATGCATTGTCCTCCTGGGATCCCAGGGAATAGTTGGCAGTAATACCATACACTGAAAAAATGTTGTTCTCAAAAATACGTGAGCAACCACTAAGCAACAGCAATCACCATGCCTCTTAGCTCTAGCCCTTGGCAGCTGTTCTCTGGACCAGATGTTGCCATAAGCAAAAGGGAGATGTTGTTTTCTGGGACAGAGGGATATACATACATATATATATATATTTTACATTATTGCTCGATCGATTGCCTTGAAAATTCTTGTAGAATGTTGATAAATAGCTGTTTATTTTGACAGCAGTGTCAAGAGCATGCTAATGTGTTATTGTTTGCACTGTGGACACTTGAGATACATAAAGGGAGTTTGTGTTGCTGGTTCCAAGGAAGCAGGAGGATTTTGCTAGTGGTGGACCCAGTCCAGAGAATGTGCATTACATATGAGTGTTTATATCTTCTCCGCCTGTAAGAGTTCATTTGGTTGATGAAAGATTGTTTGCTAGTGCTCTCAGAGCTAGCAGGATGGTATTGATACCATTGTCAATTCTGATAGAAGTTTCAGATGTCATAAAAGCTCTTAGATTACATCAGAAAAAAGAAACAATTAGTTTTTTCTGAATTTGTTTGTGTTCAGAAGTGATCTGCCTTGTGGCTCTGTGAATCTGGACTGATCTACTTGGTTTCTATTGCAGTGACTCTGATGTGAAACCAGCCAGTTCTGCAGCAGATGCTGGTCTCATCACAGCATGGAAAACCAAACTGCACATGAGGTAAGGCAGCTCATGCAGTAATTGTGGTTGATATACAGCAACAGAGATGTGTCTGATAACTCATGCTTCCTGCAGGTAGATCCCCAAACTCATATCCTGGGTGTAAGTGTAAAGTCACAAGAATAGGAAAGCTCTTCTAAAAAGTCACCCTCTCCTTCTTAGCTGTGGAGGTAGACCAGCTCTACCCACATCAGTGCTGGCTCACAGCTGGTGATGGGGACAGTGCTGATGCAATCCTCTACTACTCTCACTGCCCAGGAACTTTCCTCCAAGGTATAATCCCAGCCTTTCTGGCTTCAATTTACTTACTGAAACTACAGTGGCTGTGATGATACTGCAACACAAATACTCAGGTCTTCTGGAAATGCCTTTTCTGAGTATCTTTAGCTAACAAATAGTACAGTGCAACCACCTCCGGGTGCAACATTTTTTCAGGATCTATAATACACACAGGGAGAGAAATTAGATCTGTGAAACAGAGTTCAGAATAAGTCCTGAAGACATGTGAATACCAGTTCCTTGGTGAAGAAATATATCCTCAAATCAACACTCCTGCTGGAGCAAGTGCACAGTGCATGGTTGGATCATCTTCACCTCTCTGAGGATACACCCCAACAATACCCTGCGTGACAGCAATAGGAAAAGTTGCACTTCTTTGCCTTTGTAACATATTATGCATTGAAACAATACTTTCTCTGCAAGGTCATGGCACTGAGTCATGCAGCAAGCCTTATCAACAAGTAAGCATGTTATATATGAAATGTTAGCGCTCCTGCGTGTGAGAATGTTTCTTCAGACAGCATCTGAATTTATGTAGTGCTAGTAATAGGTGGATACATTTCCCTCTAGCAACAACTCTAATAAAATTGGATTGCAACTGAAACTAAATGCTAAATTGAATCATAAAAAATAAAATAGAAATGAAGTGCTGGTAGACTCCCATCTAAATCAGATTCAATTAAAGCAACGGTTGAGGCCAAAATTACGCTCAAAGCAATTGTGAAGGACAGGCCCATAATGTCATCTCTGAGTCAACATTCAGATGAATTACTAGCCCTTGGAGGGAATGAATTCCCCTTGAATTTGCACAAAGGAACAGCCTCTTCAGCTGGTGTTTCTGAATTATTCTGCCTGTGTGCGTGCACACTTTCAGGTTGTTTTGGGCTGTTTGGGGCTGGAGTGAGGCTGTGGATGGGGAGGGTGTGCAACAGTGCCTGCTGAGATCCCTTGAGTCCTTTCAGTGCTGGGTACTCTGCTCACTTTCAGAAGAAAGCTCAGCACAACAGCACAGTAATAGAGGTTTTCTGCTCCAGATAATCACCAAAAAATAAAGGATACTGAGAGCAAATATCTCTAGTCTGCCTGGCACATGTGTCTTAGGGATGGGGTGTCTTTGCATAGGGTACTGTTCCCACTAAACACATTTTTGCCTGGCTTCCTACCAGTGCCTTGAAATGAGTAATCTCTGGCTTCCACAGGAGGAGAGTCATAATGAATTAATGTTTTAAAGCATTAATTCAGGTTGGAATCTGCCAGGATTTTTTCCTCATGCTCTGATTTGACACTTTCTTGCAGTTGTAATTAAGTAAAATGTCTTGTCAGGAATTTTCTGACTGGTCTTTTGTAATCAGAAACTGGTAATCTAGGATAACCTGTCTGTGTTTGCATGTATGAAGGTCAGTTCAGTAAAACTGCCAGTCCTGAAAGCATATCCAAGTGGTTTCAAACATGGAAAGCATGAGTTCTGGATGTATTTTTACAGTTTTATCTTGCTTTGCTGCTGTCTATAGCATTAAAACCAGAATGAACATTTCAGTTGATCCATGCCATTTCCCCTCCTGAGATGATCCCTTTGCAAGGATTTTGAAGCTCTGATTTTCCATTCCATCTCAGGGCAGTAAAGCACTCCCCTGACTCTGGTCTTATGTGAGTACAAAGATTTACTGGAGTTTTCTGACAACTCAATCTGCATTCCAGCTAGGTAGAGGAATACCTCACTGTTGGGATGTCTCAGCTGGCTATGTTGCCATTTACCATTGTATTTTTCCTGCATTTCTGGTTGTCAAAGCTGTGGCAGTTCTGGATGCTTTTGAATATTTTTTATCCCTGGAATAGAGTGTTGGCCCCTCTTTCAGGTAGAAACCCCACCCTTTTCCCTTTTAACCAGGCTCTTTGTCATGAAGCCTAAGACTGGTTTTGATGGACCTAATCTGGCAGGAGACCATGGGAGCAAAACTAGGCAAATCCCAAAAGCTATGATGTGATGTACTGGGGTATCCTGGCTTTACCTGTCCCATGAATTCTTCAACACAGAACAGAAACAGATATATAGAAAGTAGCAGAGCACTTACAAATAACAGTTGAGTTTGGAGGCAGAGCAGTAGAAGAGAAGCAAAAGGAGAAGGGAGACAAAGCCATCCATGAAAAAGACTTTGCTAACCTAGACATGTTTGAATTAAGCCAGACGTTTCCTTGGAGGCAGGTTTTTCCCAAAGAGCCACAACTCTTCTGCGTAACTTGTGTGACAGATGCCAGTTGAAGTGACTGTTTCCTCTGGAGGAAATAATTTACTTTCTATGAACGCCTGAGTATGTTCTCCCCTGCTCTGTATGCCAGCACATGCTAGTGATTGAAGCAGTGGACAATGCAAAGACTTTCTGGGCAGAAATCCTTCCCTGCCTCCATGGAGCCTCTGCACTGTCCTGGGCGATAGTAGAGCAACTCTGCATGTGCATTCAGGCTCAACACGAGAGACAAAACACCAGTGTTGGACTCACATCTTGCAAAGAGAAGTCAGTGTTGGGAGCTTTCTGGGTTGCACTTGCACCTGTTGAAGTTGATGGACATGAGGTCAAACATGTCTGTGTGTTCTGATGCCTGTGCTGTGGTCCCAGAAATCTCTGCAGAGGGGGAAGGACACTGCTGCATTATCCAGCAGTGCTAATGACTCAGGTCAGACAGGCCATCCTGGGGAAGAAAGATGAACTTGCATTTTTCTCCAGTGATGGTGGTGATGTCATGATATGGTAAACAAAGTATTTCATCTTTTCTTCTTTTCTTCACTTGGTTCCAGGAGCTAGTCAGGGTTTTCTGCCAGAAAGCTGACTTTTCTCCTGGCTGAGGCTTGAGGGCCCATCAGTGCTGAAACATTGCTGGAATGTTCTGTCCTGCAGACACAAGGGTACAAAAAACTCTCCAGAGAAGGAAATGCTAGCCCAAGAGCTGCAGGCTTTGTTTCTCTACCTGTCACAGTTATTTATTATTTCAGGCAACTTCTGGATTTATGTGGTGCTCCTGAAAAGCAGTGCTGAGCCCTGAATAAGTAGATGAACAGACTCTCAGCACCTCACTGTTCATTTTGGCCAGCAAACAGAATGCACTGTGGTGGAGCAGAAGGTATAGCATCCGAAAACACTGGGTCATGTAGCAACAGCTAGTGATGCTTTTAACTCCTGCTGGTACAACTTTGAAAGCAGCCATTTTGGAGGCTGAACATAAGGACAGTTTGTTTGAGATTAGTTCTTGTTGACTTTGCCAAAATGCCTTATCCAAACAAACCCATATGTGAGTGTGTTCATGCATACACAGTGCTCACACACATGTGCACACATGCTCTCACACACACCCCTGTATTCTGGCATGAGCAACTCCAAAACACAATTCTTCCTCTTAGTTTGGTACAACACTGTTGTTCCTCAAGTATCAAGCTTGAGTTTGAGTACCATGGTGCTTTTCTCTCCTGTCACTGCCTGACCCTTATGAAAGCTCTATTTTCAGAATACTTTTCCCACCAGTAACACAAACGTCAGAAGAGCTGGGACAAGGGCCAACCTGGTGCCCTCTGCTCCTGCCATGTACCCTCTCCTGGCTGTGCTCCCTTTTTTTCTTCCTCCTTCCCACTCTCTGCTTGCTGCTAGTGCCTTGGAATAAAGTGACTCAGCAGAGGACAGCAGAGAACGAGGCTGACTCAGATGCAGCTGTCACTGCTCAGGAAAGGGCTCAGACTTCTTGGAACCTCCATGTAGTATCCTCTAACTATGCCTAATATGGCCTTAAATCTACTTCTTGGCTTTATGGAAACTGTGTGTGGCATTAGGCTTAGTGAAGCAGGAGGCTCAAAGCATCAGTGGCATTAGCTGTGGGTCAGATGTGTTCACGAAGAATGGATGTGGACCTGTGGGACTTCTACTCTGCAGGGTTGCAGAGGCTTTGAGACCCATAAATGCTCTGGGAAATACTCCCAGTGTAGGTCTCTATCCCATCTACAGAGCCAGCCTTTCTCTGTCTTCCCACCAGTTCCCAGGTATAGGGGACATTGGTAAGCAGAGCATCAGGCACAGAAATATCTGTGCTGTGGTGCTTCTTGCAAGGTTGCAAAGTGCAGGAGGAATCCAAGAGTTGCTGAGGGATGAATCCCAAATACGTGCATGTTTCCTCACTGTGTTTGCTGGCAGCTGTTGATGTGCTGCTATCCTTCAGGGAGGTGTGAGAATATCAGAAACCAGCCCCTCTTCTGAATCAGGCAGTTTTGAAAGGGGGAATCTTGTTTTCATAAAGTTCTCTGAAACTGGCCCCTGACAAGTGCAGCATGGCCAAGAAAACACTGCCTACTCACACACCTTCATGTCTTCTGCTTCTGTGTGGAACACGCATGTTAAAGATGGGGTTTTGGTCAACTCTCTGTGTGTTTATCCTAAAAGTGGAGAAGCTGAAGCTGTTTAGACCTCACAGCATTTTTTTTCCATGTTGTATAGCTGCAAAGTAGCAAACAGAACTATATTTCTCTGTCAAGTATATATGACAGCACTAATCCATCCTTGGGACCTCCTCAGTCTTGTCAGCAGCTGGAATTTTGCTGTTAACTACAGACCTGCTCCAAATACATAGCTTAGCTGGAAGAAATTAATTTAACTTGTTGTCCTGCAGTTAGACAAGTGATATATCCACCTCCTCATTCCCCATGGTAGGTACTAACTCCTTTTAGGCCTTTGAGATTGCCCAGCCTGCCATGTGTGGGGTTTTGCCTGCTGCCTGCTCTGTCTGGCAGGGGTGGGGGGCAGCAGATGGTGCTGAGTTTTTTCTTACTGTGTGAGCAATGGCGTAGTGCTGGGGAGAAATGCAGTCTTGGGCACACTGAACTGTGGTTTATTTTGGACAAGGCTGTTTCAAGCAGCAAAGTGGTTTCTTCTCTGCCATAATCTCAGTGGTTAATAATCAGGTCTGGGGCAGATCTGCTCCCTGGGAAATATGTTTTGGCCTAATGTTTCTAGAAAGCACCTGTAGTTGGCACATAGACTGTGACACTCTCCTCTTGAGGGTATGTGTGTATAGCATGAGATAAATGTCACCTGATCTGCAGGGCTCACTCTGCTGAAGAGCAATAGTCTATTGTAGGACAGAAGAAACTGTGTGCTTAAGAAAGGAAAGCTATTTTCTTGGAATAATGTCATATTAAAGACACCCTTCCCTTTCAATAATGTTTAATTATGTAACAGCAAACTACAGTAGAAAACTCAAGGGCAGTGATAAAAGCCTCTAGAAGATACTTTGAGTGGGTTGGGCCTTTCAAATTCAAGCTGAAATAGAGTCAGGGTGGGAAGTCTGAAAAGCTCAGACTGAAAAAAATTCTCGACTTTATTAATCAAAGTTTTTTTTCCTCAGGATAAACACAGTTAAAAACATTAAGCTCTGTTGAATAAGAGCCTCTCCATCAGCCAAAGTGTGAAATGAACCCTGTGATGCTATTTGAAGTATGTAGGTGGCATGTGTAGACACTTCTATTTACCTTTCTACTCTAGTGAGTTTATAAAACAATTAAGAGGTGTGTTAGAAATAATGAGATGAAACATGGGCAATGGATAAAATAGCTGAGGTTTTTTTTCTAAAGGAGAAAGAAAAGGAAAAAGAAAAATCTGTAAGCAGAGGAAGGGGTCCCTGTTGAAACCTGATGGAAGCTCCATCATTTGGCTCATTTAAAACCAGGCTGCACACTTCACTAAAAAATATGCTAAGGGAAACAGCTGTAGGTTTGTTCCCCCAAGGAGGGGCAAGACAACCTAATATATCTTCTTAATTTCATTTCTAATTTCTATGCTTCAAATCATGTAGACAAACCTTGAAATATAACCTACAGTCTGCTAATTCCTTCCTTTCTTCCTGTCTAGAGAGAGATGTTGAGTTGAAGGCAGTTGCCCAACAGTTTTGACTTATTATTTTTAGCCTGGTTTCCTAAGGAAACGAAGCTTTCGTGAACATAGTGTCACTGTGTCTGCCTGCCAGTCCCTTCTTTTTCCTCTTCCCCCAGGAAGTTCTTGGCCAAATTTCAACAAAACTTAGGATAGGAGTGGGGACTAAAATGGAACTTCTTCAAGATGTAAGAGTAGAGGAAGCTGCAGGGAGAAGGAAGTGCACGTAGGATCATTAGACAGAGACTGCGTTGAAGATTGACCTGTATTTGGTATCTGAAAGTTTGTAGTGAGCTCAGCCCAGAGGCCATGGGCCCCAATAAACCCCAATAAACTGGTGGCCTTCTGTCCATGGGTTAGCTCAGATGTTGGCAGAGATGGTGCTGTGTTGAGACCATTTGGCTAGGGTGAGTGGAATGGCAGCTTCTTGCTGGTCACAGCCCTGCAGCCACTATTGCGTGGCTGCCTCTGCTGTGCTGGTGCTTCCCTTTTTTATTGTCTCTCTGGGATGGGCTGGGGTGAACTGCTGACAGCGAGGGCTCTGCCACATGGCCTTTGGGCCAGAAAGCAGACCTTCTTGCTTCTCACAGGAGAGCTTTTTCCCCCAAGTCCTCCTTTGAAGTCCCCTTGCCCCACGCCCGAGGAAGCTGATGTCATCAGAGGATGGGAGGCCATGGCAGCTCTTGTCCAGTTCCCACCTTCAGAGGAAGGAAATTCCTTGGGGCAGTGCTGTTTATCTGTTGGCCCCCAGAGAGCTGGACTGAGAAATGATGTGGCTTTCTAAAAGCCAGGGATTTGAGATTCCCCCCTCACCTCCCCACTCTTGCTGTGCTTTCATTGTGCAGGTGGCTGCCTGGGGACAGCTCATTGATGGCCATGTCAGAAAGCTGAAGCCTGGTCCCTTAATTACTTTTACACCTTGCTTGTGGAATTTGCTCCTCTGAAACACAAAGCCTCATGCAAGCTAGTTTCTGTGGATTGATTAAGGAAGAAAAGCCAACAAACAACCCCCCCTAGGATTAGTGAGGGCAAAGAGCCAATGCAGCTCTGCAAGAAGGAAAAGGTGGGACTTACTGCTCCAGAGGATGCAAAGGAAGGGGCCCTGGCCACAGCCTTGAAGCTCTGTTAAGCAGAGGATTGAAACCTCCTGTTGTGTTGGAGAGGAGTACAGTGGTCAGAGCAGGAAGGACAGAGTGGGTCTCAGGTCATCCTACCTGAGGATACTTAGAGGTTACTTACACAAGGCTGCAGATGAGGGCAGGGGAGAGGAATGCATCTTACCCTAAGAGGTGCTCATTTGCAGCAAGTGGTAGTATATCCCTGGCATGAGGTTTTTCAGATTAACCTTCCCTGTGAGACAGCTCTGGCTCTGGCTGTGTTGCAGTCAACCACATGATTACAGCAGATGGAAGCCAGCCTGTGAGACAACAGTAGACTCACACTAGGCAAACATCAGGCTCAAGCAGCAGGATGGAAAGGTGATTTGCACAGCCTGAATGTCTCCAACGTACCTTGTTTTGTAGCCTCCAGGTAAAACCAGACATACTCTGTTTTGATTCTGAGTTAAAAGAAACACTTTCTTCCATCCCATCCCTAGAGTGTGGTGTAACTATGACCTTGGGAAGCCATCTTACAACCTCCTGTGCCCACAACGGGAAAGGCCCAAACCCTTGAGGTCTAACTCCAAATCTCAACATGAAGCAAAAGCTTGCCATTGATGAGGGCAGTAGGCCATGCCAGAAGCCCAGGAATGACTCCATGTCATCACAGAGCAGCCCTCTAGCTGGGGATTTTCTCCAACAAGAAACTCCCTTTGCAGCTGAGAGGTTGTGTGTCAGGCAAGAGTGTGCTGTCTGGTGGGCCAGCCTCTGGCTCAGAGCAGCCAGAGCTTTCCCCCTCACCACACTGTGTCTTGGTGTCCTTTTAGGTATTGAATAGTGAGATCCTTCTTTTAGCCTTCCTCTATCCCAGGTAAAGACTTCAGAGAATTCAACACTAGATCTCCCCTCTCCAGCAGGAGGAATGTGCTGACAATACAGATATCACTGGACTGGCAAGCTACACTGGAAACACAGTTATTCAAGCCAAGAGGTTTCTTTTGCTGGTATAGTTTATCAGAGCTACCCAAACAAAATTAGCTATACTAGAAAGGAAAAAAAAAAACCCAATCCCTTCTTTTGTAGCACTGCATCCACATCAGGGTTTTTTGTTGGCATAGCTCTCTCTCTCTTGTAGGGATGATGTGTTTGTTTTTTCACACTTCTAGCTGACATAATTAGGCTTTGAGAACTTCCTTGTGTAGACTAGCCCTAACAGAAAAGGGGTCAGCTTGCTTCAGGAGCACTTCCATGCACTAGTGAGAACTGTTGTTGTCTTGAGGTAGTACATGACATGTGTTTTCCACTGTTATAAAAGATTGCCCATAGTGCAGAGAAAAAAAGAATCCCAAAAGCTTTGTTTTGTCCAGTCATTTTTATTGATGCACTATACCTTAGGGGTGTGTGTGGGTGTAGGTGTTTGTCTGTGTGTAGATCTTGTTCACAAATTGCCATAGCAGAGAGATTTGGGTGTTGGTGAAATGAGTACTTGGAATTTATTTGCAGTTATTCAGGTGGATGAAGAAGTGTGGAAAAAGAATATCATAACCTGATGATTGTGCTTGTTTCAACCTATTTATTGGATAAGCAATGTAAAAAAATCAGGACCAGTTTGTTGTTCTAAGGAGTGCTGAATCACTGTGTGTAAATTATCCAGTGCTGTTCATCCTGAGCAGGTTGGACAAGTAGAGGTTTTTAGTCCTTGTGCTGAAGTGCAAATGCTGCTGAGGAAAAACACAGTTATGGCTCGTGAAGACTTGTAATGGTTCACATCAGCAAGGGAATAGCCACATCTGGGACCAATGTGCTTGGGAAAGGGGTTGTCACTTTGTGTAAGGGACAAAGAGTACCACAGGAGGATGCCATTAATGGTGACAAGCAGATCCTAGGATGAAAAATCAACATATAAACTGCAGTGTTTCCAATTTGTGGATAAAAATTGTCCTTTCTGTGAAAGATGCCAAGAAGTCGTTTTCCTCCTAAGCTGGAGTCCTCTTTGGATGTCCTTTACCCAGTTGTATGACTTGAGATGAGGTTTTCTGGCCAGTGAAAATAGTTGGCTCCAATCAGAGCTCTCCAACCATCTCGCAGGATGGCCCAGGTCATAATTCCCATCCCTTCGTTCCTGCTTTCCTTTTGTGTGATCAAACAGCCCCATGAAGGTCACCAGTGAGGGTTCTGAGGACCACCACTGGCAATCCATGTTGAGCACCATCAAGCCTAGAAGCTATTGCCTGGCTTTGAAGCTGAGTGGTCAGCCTTTGCATACTGAGATAGAGAGATTATTTAGATAATGTGCTACTGGATGGAAAAAGTCTATCTCCCCCTCTGCAGACATAGTTTCAGACTAACTGAATTATGCTCAGCATGGGTATTTGGGCTCAGTTCTGCAGTATAGCATTGCACCCTGAGGAATGGTGCCTCCCAGTTTGTTGTGATATTAATCTTGGAAGCAAAACAAAATCCTCTACAAAAAGATCAATTTAGTGCATCTCCTTTGTCTTGGCAGAAGACAAATTGGAGCTGCAACATCTGTTTTTTTCTGAAGGGATAGTACTTTTCCACTCTTGGTTTTCTCTGGCAACTGCGTGCCGCCTGAAAGGCTGAAGGCAAGTACTTGTCTGATACTGAGCAGGATACTCTCTCTGATACTGAGCAGGATAATGAGCATTAGAGATGAACCTCATATTCCAGACCACTAGGCAGATTTTAATGATCTTTGCCATTATTGCCCTTAGCCCACCAAGGAGTGTGGATGAGCCATGGGGAGAAATACTGAATCATGCAAACACTTTAATTTAGCAGAAAAAAGCCTTGTTAGAAGTGGTGGCTGAAAGAAGAATCCCCAAAAATTCAAATGGGAAATTAAGCCTGAATGCTCAGTAGAGATGGGAGTTAATCACAAGGGGGAAAATACCAAGGGAAGTGCTGGCTTTTCTCCATCTCTTGATGTTTGAGATGAAGATAAGTTATTCTTCTGTAAGAGATGGAGAGATATATATTGGTCAGACACAAGCAATTGGCCTTGATTCAGACAAAACTGAGTAAAATTAAAGGTTTTTTTGATATAGAGAAGCCAGAGCAGACTCTTCTTTGTAGAGCTTTAAGCTCTATAAATCCGTGATGTTAACTATTTTCCCTACTTTATCTAAGGAAAAACACAAACTGGCAGGTGATACAAGTTGCCCAAGGCCATATAAGAAATTAATGGTAGCATCAGGAATATAACTCAAGATTTCCTGGCTTTCTGCCCAGTTCTGTAGTTGTGCAGTCCTGTGAGATGCTGATGCTGCAGAGGAGAGGCAGAACCACTCACTGTCTGTTTCTCCATACCTCAGCTGGTGCAGGACTCTGATCAGGCAGCCTGCACCCCTTGCTTGGTGCTGCCACCATGGCCCAGCACATGGACATCAATTTTCCACTAGCATTTGGGCACTGGGTGTGCTTGTGCAGCTACCTTGTCTTTGTGGTCTGGAGTAGAGACCTCAGATTCTTCTTATGAGGAAGGGTTGAGATACATACAGGACAAAGGTCAATGGGCACAAAGTGGAACACAGGAACTCCCACCTAAACATAAGGAAAAACTTATTTCCTTTGAGGGTGCTAGATTGGTGGAGCAGGCTGCTTGTGGAGTCTTCTGCTCTGGAGAGATTCAAAACCTTCCTAGACATGATCCTGGACAACCTGCTCTAGGTGCCCCTGCTTTAGCAGGGGGTTTGGACTAGATCATCTCCAGAGGTCCCTCCCAGCCCCTACCATTCTGTGATTCTTTGTGCTGGGCAGCATAAGCAGACCTTTTCCTCCCTGCAGGGTCACTGCCCAGCATCCTTGGGGCACTCCTATGTTTGCCTACAGAAGTGGCAGGAACAGGCAAAGGTCACAGCCAGGATGAGGGGCTGCTGCTGGGGAAAGTGAAAGGGTCAGATATGGTCAAACTGGAGTCATGATGTAAAAAAGGAAGAAGAGGATGAGAGTGGAAGTGGTAAGAGCCCTGACCTTGTGTCAGCAAATTGGTTGAGTATATCCTTAAAACTACATCCTGCCAAATCCCATTGAACACACTCTTTGTGCTACACAAGAGCTAAGGGCTTAGCTGAACCAAGGCTTGTGTCAGTGTAGAGCTGTGCATCATTACAGATATTACACTTAAAAAGTCACCTATAATAGAGCAGCTAGGATTAGCTATTTCCTCAGTCTATCTAGAAATAAAAACTATTTTTCCAAGAGGAATAAAATTCCAAACATAAGAACAAATTCCACCAGGGAGCAGTGTCTCAGGAAATTAGGGTATTGTTGTGCTTGTGATCTGATTTGACCCATTAATAGCAATTTGCCAGCTGAAATGCATCTTAATGGTGTCAAGCCTGGTGACTCTTGTCTGGAGATGCTACTGCCAGAAAAGTGTGCACAGATAAGCTGTGCCCCAGGTTTGCCTGTGTTTGGGCTTCAGATCAGCATGGCCATCTGCTTTAGCTGGTGTGCTGGCTGGGAAGTGACTCCCATGTTTTAATCCTGGGGTGGAAACATTTCCGCAGTAAGCGATGTAAATGTTGACTCTGTTTTTTCACTGAGATATCTGATACACAGCCAGCCCTGCAAACATTTCATTCTCTTTATACTACCTAAAAGCTTATGGGCACAAGCTCATGCCTTTTGAAGGAAGTTACTCATGCATATGTGAGCTTAGGTCTTATCCTAATATATTACCTTTGGATTTTTCAGGTTGAAAGTAATGTAAGATGTTATCAGATGGATCTCATCTCCTGTGTTGTGCTGGGACTGTGTTCCTACAAAGAAGGCAGCTTTTCTGTCCTGCTGGGGTGAGAGCCAATCCCAAATCCAAACAGGAATTTATATCTTTTTAAAATGGTTATAGCAAGTCATGAACCTTTGAATAGGGCCCTTCAAAGGTTTCTTTCAAGCACTTTCTTTGAAATGCAATTCTCTCCTTCCCTTTTTCCTTGAGGTTTCTATTCCAAGGTACCTCTAATCTTCAGCAGCTGATAAGAGCAGTCACAGGAGAATTGCTGGAGGGGATGTCCCAGCATACAGGCACCTGTGAAAGCAGCAGGTGTGACAACCTAGAGTCTCACTTGGGACTGGAAAGTCCTCATCTGTCCCCCTTACACAAAGGGAAGAAAAAGGTTTGCAGCCCTTAACTGCTTAAGGCAGGCACCTGGAACTCTCTCCTGCTCACTCATCTCCATTGTCCACCACAAAGCAATCAAATTCCTGGTGGAGGCTCTCAGATCATGACATTTTAGTAAAAGATATTTGAGGATTTTCTGGTTCTTTATAAGATTCTTTAGGTGTGGAAGGAGACTCACCAGGTACTTGGCTAAATGATGGGGAAGGTGAGGAGAGATGCCAGGGGCTAGTGTGTGGTGGTGGAAGGGCTCAGCATAGCAAACTGGGCAGGAGGGAGGGCAGAAGGGGAAGTGAGGTCAGGAAGATCCTGTTTGAACATAATCCTTGTCCCTTATGCTTTTAATGAACTCTGTCTAACCCATTCCCTGACTGCTAAGAGAAACTAGACCCATGGAAGTGGAAGATTATTGATTCCTTGGGTTAATCCTGCAGATCTGTGGAGCTGTGTCACCATGACAATGCTGAGCTGCAGTGTCCCAGACTGGAAGAGGGCAGCATATCCTCACAGGTCAGGAAATGCTGTCTTGGACTGGAAGCTGCAAAATAAAAATTGCACAAAGAAGCTATTGAAGGCCCCTGTTTCTCAATCCTTTTGGAGGAAAAGCAACAGCTTTCTGTAAGCCAGTTATTCAGCAAGAGGGTGATCACACTTCTTTTTGCTTTTTTAATTTAAAAATCAGGCAGAAAAAGCCAGTGAGATACTGCTTGAAACTACTGCTGTGAAAACAGGGAGCTAGAGGCTTGCAGTCTGTTGTGTTCACTCTGCAGCCTCTGTCAAATCGTTTTTCTTCTCAAAAGGGAAGACATAAAATCCTTTTATGAAATAATAAAACAGACACAAAGCTGTGACATGGATATGGTGAAATTCCAGCAGACATGGAGTGGAGAGGGCTATGTGGCTGTGAACCTACCCAGCCACATGGTGGGAAAGGTACTGTGGATTATCTGTGGCTACGTGGGGACCATAGGATGGAGATCCAAAAATTTTTAATGCTAGGGCATCACTTTCTTGTCAGCTCCTTGAGCCATAGCCCATGAAAAGGGGTGACAGGGATTCTCCCCTGCCATGCTAGGGTGGCTCCAGCACCACAATCTAGCCTTTTATGCCCATCACTGTCTTTTGCTCCAGTTATGTCTCTAAGAGACAGTGCTGTTAGCCACAGCAGTAATACATTCTGAGTTAAAACCTATCCATCATTCTGATGGATGTTCCCTAGCTTGAATTTCCCATATTTTCACTGATGTGAGGCCTCCAAGAAGAGCCCAGAGAGACACAGGAGAAACCCACAGAGTGGGGCCAGCTAGGGCATGAGAGGCAGATAGCTCTGAAATGAGCCCTGCTGCTGGAGAACTCACAACTGGGACCTATTGCCTTTCTGAGTGGAAAGCTATTCATTCAAGCAATAAATTAATGGACCTGATAAAAGAGACTGTCCATCAGTGCTGGTAAGAAAATATAAATGGATGTATAAGTGGCATCAGCTGGGCAAGGGCAAACTTCTAAATCTAGACCTGCAATTTCAGGTTCAAGAAAAGGGTTTCACTCCAGTTGTATTTGAAAAATAAAACAGGCATTGGCTCAGCTGGAAGGAACTGGTTTTAGCTTTGTCTGCAAGCAAATGCTTTCCTAAGAAAAAGGGGGATTTTGCCACATCAGGAAAGGGAAAATACCTTCTGCATGGATGTCCTAAGAGGAGTGTTGTAAGAACTTGCTGCACTTTTCCTTGTGGCTCAGGCAATAGCTCTTGTAGGTGGCCACAGGACTACACACACTGAGCAAGGGCAGTGGGGCATTGCTTGAGCAGCATAGTGCTATGGGCAGTAAAGGAGAGGAAGGTATAGGAATACCTGCAGCTAGCTGTGCCACATCCTGCCAAGGAGACTCCTCTTGTTTAGGGAACAGGCTACTGAAATCACACCCACTGCTTTGGTGGTGAAAAGTAAAGGAAAAATGAGAGAGAGGTGATGTGTCATGTTTATGTTGACACTGTCACTGTAAGTTGCTTATTGATACTTTGTAAATTAAACTAGTCTTTTTCATTTTTTATCTCCAATCAGGATTTACCAAACTACTTGAAAAAATAGCATGAAGTTGTCTGATCTTGATTGTTTCTGTGTGAATCCACTGGAACTCTTGTTTGCTTGTTAGATATCTGGAGACAAAAGGAGTGGCTTGGAGTGTGGGGAAGCCACATTTCCCATTCTTGGCTGCCACTGAAACTTGAAACAAATTGTATTCTTTTATGACAAAATAGCTGATTGTCCTTTACCCATCCCAAGCCACACTTCCCCAGTTCTTGGCAGAATAACCAGACGTGTCTTGGGCCATATAAGGGTCAAAGCATTACCTTTTCTTTCAAAGAACGTTGCCTCGACCCTGTTGTGTTCAGTGTTTTCATTTATGGCTCTTGAAGCTGAAACACATTCCAGATGTGATTTGTGAAGGCTTCTGCAAGGTCACAGCCAAGTCGAGGTGCTCTGGCTGGCCTGTGGTGACCTCAGGGTGTCCCAGGGTGGGGGGCCCTGCTCCCTGCTGCTGGCCTGGGCTGGGAGGCTGCTGCTGCAGATAAATCCTGACTTCTCCTTGGCTGAGAGGGACCTCTCTGTCTTTTTGGGAGAAAGGAATGTGGGGGGTTGCAGGCACCTCTACCATCACCTGGTTCTTTTCTTGATGTGTGTGCTGAAGGTAGAAGGAGGACAAAAGGTGCCTGTCCCTGGGACAGCACAAGAAGACAAGCCTGTACCTTGGGGAAGGGACAGCAGACAAGACAAATGTGATCTGCAGCCCTGGGGGAAAGCATTTACAAACCATGGCAAGGTTCTTGTGTTGTATTGCTGTGTGGGATTTTTTTTTCTTAGATGAATGGAAGAAAGTAAAGAAAGAAATGACTTCCTTGATGATATCATTCACCTCTCAATCCTTTAAGCTCACCAGAACTAACTAATGACACTGGTGTCTATTAAAAATAAATGGCTGTTTTTTTCTGCTACTGTTCCCTCAGGACAAATTCAGGCTTAAAGCATAAAGACAACATAAATTCCCCTCTACAGTCTGAGCAAACTAATAGCCTGATTTGCAAAGGTCCAAGTGCAAACAGGAGCAGGTACCATGGAAAAGCCAGCTGCAAATTCCTGCTCCTAGAAACACTTAGGCAGCTGTCATTTGGTCATGCTCCTGGTGTGCACAGAGCTGTCACATCCCTGACTGTTTGTGGAACTGAGGTTTAATCCCTCAACAGCAGCTTTGAGAGTAACACATATTTTGGCTGTGTTAACTGCTCAGGCTGCTGGGTGGATAAGCAGAGTCCTCTGCTGCATGCAGGTTGAAGCTTCTGAGACCTGCCTCATTAGGCTTTCCTGCCCACACTTGTCAGGCAGGGCAGAGGTGTGCTGAGCTGTGCAGGTTGTCAGCCTCTTCTCAGAGGACCTCCAGAGAAATATTTCTGTAGCCATGGTATCCAACTGATGCAGTGAGTTTGTAAGAAAAACAAGCACACTGTGGTTAGTTAGGTATTTAAGGCACCTCGAAGGATTTTTTCGTGCAAGAATTTGTCCACTTGCCCTTTGAACCCATGTAAACTTATTTTTTCCTACAATATCCTGTAGCAAGACATCCCACCACTTCCCTACATGCTATGTGCTAAGCTTTCTCTCTTTAATCTGAATCTGCCACATGGAAGTCTTGTACAATATCACTGTTTTCATACTGGAAGGTGGTCTTAAGTTTCCAAGTGTTGGGCTAGATAACAAAATCTGGGGTAAATTCTGCACACTTAAGTCATAGCTGAAGATTTGTCATGATTATGTTGCATCATTAGCTTGGTGGGCTGCACAGAGGAATCAGTGAGTAAATTCTGTGACCTAGCAGTGTTCATACTCCCCAATACAGTTTTCATTTCTTTAGTCTCACAGCAATCTCTAGCTGAGAAAAACATGAGCCCAAGAAGTAGCTCTGCTTGTTCTAAGTAAGCCACCTCCAGAGTCCAAGATCAGGAGAACATCTTACCTTTGCTGGTGACTGAAGACAAATGCTATCCAAATATCTCACCATCCCAATCTGTTTTTCTTCTCTTTTGCCAATGAATTGTGTCTTCATTTCTGTGACACTGCTTTTTTCTTCTCTATTTCCAAACCAGTCTTAACTTTGGTGCATTGAAACATGACACAGAAATGCAGCATAGCTGGTGTTGGAGGAGATTCCCCTGGGGAGGGAAGTGAAGCAGTGGCACAGGCTGACCAGAGATGTGGTAGATGGAAACATACCAGGTCAGGTTGTTTGGAGCTCTGAGCAACCTGATCTAGTTGCAGATGTCCCTGCTCACTGCAGGGGGGTTGAACTAGATGACCTTCAAAGGTCCCTTCCAACCCAAACCATTCTATGATTGATTCCCCTAGCAATCTAGCAGCAGTCAGTGGTGTGGCCACAGCTGAGGACTGTGGGCTCCTCATGGGTGGACTCCTGGGCTTTGCTGACATGAGGCACTGCTGGGTTGTAACCTCCTGGGTCTTTTCCATCTCTGCCTCACCTCTCCTCTAGCCCCTCAGGATTGCTCCCTGCAGCACATTTATGAGTTTGCTGCACAGTTAAGGGTTGAAATGACCCAAGTGATTGGGAGTGGAGAACTGCTGTGGCCTCTCAGGAGTGAAATATGGCTTTGTGTCTGCAAAAAGGTTAAAGCTGCTCCCCAGCAAGAGCAACGGAAGGAAATGCCCTGTAGCTAAGTTTCATTTTGGTGTACAGTATGAGAACATGTGCAACCCATTACAATAAAGCTCTTGCTGGAAAATGCCTAACCTATGCACTGTAAAACCTAATTAAGGGATTCCTTAAAAAACAAAGTTACCAAGCAGTATCAAGGAGTGGATAATGAGAGGCTGCTTTGTGTAATCCAACCCTTTATCTTTAGCCTTCGGGGTGTCCATGGCCAGGGTCTGTCCCCTTGCTGAGGCCTTTATTGTAACAACAAGCCCCTCTGGTGTAAGAACAATTCAGCCATCTCTTGTAAAGTTGACCAGCTCCCCTTAGGTTTCCTAATGGATACAGCTGCCAGTTCCTTGGACAGACCAGCTTGCCGTGACCTTGTGGTTGGAGTTTCTGTAAGCTTTGGAGGAATAGCATGCATGGATCTGTGTTCAGTCCAGTCAGGCACTGAAGGCAGCATCCAGCATACAGGTGATATAGCCAGGCTTAGAGGGTGATGGAGATACCATCAACTCCAATGGGGATTTTCCCCACCAGAGGACAGGGAAAAATGAGACTTATCCCAAACCCAGAGCCTGCTGCTTGCTACTTTGCCAGCTGGCATTAGCCCCTTCCAGCATGGGTGGAAATGACGCAAAGCACTTCTTCAACACCTGCAAGGGAGCAGCTCCCAGAGGACATCAGCTCTCAGAACCACACTGGAATGGCAGAGCCTGGCCCTGAGCAGCTTCTCAGTTTATCAGACAATAGCTCTGCAGACACTTTCCATGGCATGCAGACCATGTGCACCATCCCTGCAACCATGCAGAAACTATTGTTTACAGTGACTACACTTCTCCTAATGTGTAAACCAAATTGACTTTCCCCTGCTGATGTGTGGGTGCTCAGTGTCACCAACTCTCCATTTGGTCATTTTTTTCAGTGGGGCCAGCTCTGGTGCAATAATTACCTGATTCCCATGTGGGCAGACTCCACCCAGGCAATTCTCAGCTCCTCACCTTGTCCCTCTGTGCTGCTCTTCAGAGCCTCTGAGGGACTCCATTCCTCCATCACAAACCAGAAAAAGCTATCTAGAGGAATCTGGGTATCAGTCTAAAAGTCTAACACATCCTCAAGTCCCATCTGAAGTAGACAGGTGAGGTGTACTAAGCTGGAACTTGCTTGGGACTTTATATGGGTGAACATATGCAGGTAGTGAACAAGGGATGGTTGTTTTTTTCAGCCAGGTAACCTGTAAACACTCCATTGCCATTAAGCTTACAACATGATAAAAAGTGTTTCCTGTTGTGGTCAAGGCCATTAATGAAGGGTCAAAATAGAAGCATCCCATCTGTATGTAGGCAAAGCCAACAGGAGCAGAGGCTGAGCCCTCTTATCACTGTCTGCATCTCCCCCCTCCAGCCCAGCAGCTGAGCCTGAGAGCTAGGCTGAGTTTTACAATAACTGTAATTAGTCATGTTTATGGTGTGCTCATTTCCAATATTCTAGGTAAAGATCTGTTAGTGTTTCCATTGTATATCCTTCTGTTTCCAGGGGTTTATAACCAGGCTATAAAACACACTCTGGGGCAAAGCTTACTACATAAATTCTCAGCAGAGAACCTATTTTTGTTTTGGTTTTGTTTTGTTTTGCTCTGTCACTTATAAATGTGATTTTTTAAATGTGTGGTAAATACAGAAAAGTTCAGGTGACTTCTTCAGCTGTGTGCTTAACCAGATTTCAGTTTAGCAGAGGCATACTGCAAAGGAGATTAATTTCTGTGGCTTTGGGGTAGTCTGAAAATAAGAAGTTTACTGTAATTGAACTGAAAGACTATCTGTAAACTAGCATCTGGATTTAGAGCTCTATTCACCACACAAGCTGTACTGGAATCGCTGACTCTGTAAGTGCTGTGGGGCAGTTACATGGCTCTGTGTTCAGTCTGATAGTGCACACACAGGCTCAGATACAAAGGCTATATCCAATGCTCAATCTTTATACCTACACATCTGAGAAAGAGGTAAATTTTGGATGACATTGGGATAGAAACAGAAGGTTTGGTAGATAAAGAGAAGAATGTAGTTTCAGTGAGGACTTGGGGTTCATAACGATTTGACCACGTTGAAGTGCCTACAGGGCTAATGATCTTCACTCATTTTTAGTGTGATTAGAAACAAAAAATCATGTTGATGTTTAAAGTTTCCTATAAAACACAGGATATGGCACACTGCTGTTATTCTGTAAGACATTCAATGCAAGGAGTTTTATAACATAAAAGCACTAAATTATACCCATTAGGCAACATCAGCAATTTTCTCACTCAGTGCTAGTACTGTGTTCTAAAAAGCTTTATCTGCTTCCAGCAGTTAGAGGTAGATGAGCTGCAACATCTGGCTCCTTGTCACCATGCTAGTGGTGTGCTGAAAGTCACCTTGGCACACCTAACCAAGTGACAGGAGAGCAACCTCTGTTTAGGGCAGCTGTCCTGCTACCAGAGACTCTTCACAGGGGAGACACTGAAGGACTAATTTACTTCAAGGACTTGAGATCAATTAAGAACATTTTCTGTGTATCAAAGGCCAAGTTTTGCAACCCTTTCCCTACACGAAATGCAAACTACTGATTTATCTCCCTCAAGAGCAAGAGCTACAAAATCTGCTCCTCATCTTCTTTTGCTGATTTTGTGGTATGTTTCTCAGATCCTCAGTCTGATCCTTTTAATTTCAAAAGCTTTAATCAGAACCTCTTAACAATGCATTCACTTGCTGGTTTTGAGGTTTACATTTAATTCTGATTGATATATTTTTTTGGAAGGATGGTTGCATTAAGATGCTACAGCTTCTGTTTGAGTGATTCATTAAGCTATGCCTGGGATGGCACAACCCCAGTCAGGCTGAAGCTTTGTGTTGACAGACCACTAAAATAATACCCTGTGTGTGACTTGCCAGGGAGTCAAGAGAGCTTTTACCAGTGAGACCTTCAACTCATCCTATCATGCAAGTGTGCTCAGTTAAGGCCTGGTAGCTCATAGGTGTGACTCAGAGCTGTTTGTCAAATGGGGCTGTCAAACCCTTGCTCAGTGTGTACCTGCTGACAGCTTTGGGGTAGAGTTTGTGTTGCCTTCATCTGGGCCAAAGTGACATGTCAATTTGTATGGGGGTGCAATTAAACCAACTAAAATAATAGGATCTGGTTTTCAGGTTTAATGATGGGATTAGAGAGTGAGAACCACTTTTGCAGGAATGCTGCCTTGTCAGATGGAGGAGGGTGGCTGCATGTGATTGCATTTAACTGGGCTTTGCTAGAGGCAGCTGGCTGGTGTCATTGAGAGCTGCTCTGCTTACTGCCCTGAATAGAAGAAATGTTGAGTAACTGCCTTCTTTTTATTAACTGAAATACAGATCTGATTGCAAAAGCCCAAACAATGGAACAGATCAACAGTTTGTGCAGTTTAAAATCACAGCTTCTTCCTTTCACCAGGGCTCTGAAGAGTCACAGCATCTTGACAAACATAGGAGTCAACTGAAGCTTTATTATCTTTTCAAAACCGACTTTTGGCATTTGTTTTGCTAGAATCAAAAGTACTATTCATTTCCTCCAAGCTACTCTCTCAGGCATCTTTCTTGGATCAAGAAGCATGGCCAGCATGGAGAAGAAAGTAGATCTACTCAGGAAAAAAAATTTAAAAAAAAAATCTCTGTCTTGGTTGATGTAAGAGCAACAATTTGGTGACAGAGGAGAGGTTAGCTGGGTCCAAATTAATGGCACATTTTAACACAAATTAAACAGGTGGTAAACAATTTTTAAATGAGATAATAAAAATGATCATTTTCTTTCAGCCTCACACTGATAGGAAATGCTGTTTCAGGAGCTGTGGGAGAGAGTTTAGGGACTAGGTGTATGTGAGTAACATAATTCTAGATGCAGGTTTCTGCAGGGGAATATCACAGAATAGTAGAATTGTTTAGGTTGGAAAAGACCTTTAAGACCATTGAGTCCAAATGTAAACCTAACACTGCCAAGTCCACCACTAAACCATGTTCCTTAACACTACATCTACAAGACTTATAAATCCCTCCAGGAATGGTGACTCCACTACTTCCCTGGGCAGCCTGTTCCAGGACTTGATAACCCATTTGGTGAAGAGATTTTTCCCAATATTCAACCTAAACTTCCCCTGGCTCAATGTGAGGCCATTTTCTCTTGTCCTGTTGCTTTTTACTTGGGAGAAGAGACCAAACCTCACCTCACTCCAACCTCCTTTCAGGTAGTTGTATAAAGCGAGAAAGTCTCTCCTGAGCCTTCTCTTCCCCAGACTAAATAACCCCAGTTTCCTCAGCCACTATTCACAAGACTTGTACTCTAGACCAGCTTCATTGCCCTTCTTTGGAAGTGCTCCAGCACTTTAATGTCCTTCTTATAGTGAATATGCAATATTTCAGGTGCCTGCCTGCAAGGTAAGGATGTGCTGCACCAGTGCCTGCTCAGGTGTGAAGGTCTGTCCTGCTGGAGATGACTCCTGGGGAGTTAGGGTAGCTGCAGAGGTGAGAGCCAGGGGTTAAAGAGTGCAGAGAGCTGGTAACACTCCCCAAATGTGGCTTGTGGTGCACTGAGGGGTCATAAGTAGTGAAGGGCTGGATTTGTGCAGCTGTGATATGGACCAGAACAGGGCCTTGGTGCTAACAGAGTCTGGAGGTAGTAGTGAGAAGCTGAATGCTCAAAGCTAAGGCAGTTGTTCCTTTCATTCTCCTGCCCACCCCAGAGAGCAGCATGTCCTACATGAGGAGCACCATGTGCCACAGATGAGGGGGAAGAGCCATCATAGGGTGCACAAAGACATCTTTTCTTCCATTTACAGAAGGAACCTGTGGCATGGCACAGTAATATAATGAAATATCTGCCACTCATGGTGCAACTGTTGCCTTGACAGAAGCACTCAGCTGTGGCCTTTTATCTCACTTGGCCTGCCTCTAGGGCCCTTCACAAGTCTTCTGCAAAGCAGAGTGCTATTTAAATCTCTCTCTGGGGTGATGAGGGAGGAAGAGTAGTTTCTACTACAGGTTTTCTAGCAATTTTGGAAGAGAAGAAACCTTTGAGTTACGCAGGAGAGTTTCATTTTCTTTCTGCCTCTTGATCCAGATACTTACAGGGCTCTCAGTACTTTCACACCACAGTGCCCCAAACATTCCTACACAAGGGTTACTTGGGCAAGTGGATGCTGCTGCAAGAAGGCTCTAGTCATTAAAAGCTCATAGTGTTCATGAGGAACTGTCTGTTTCTTCCAAATGCAAGGGCTTTTTATTTTTAAAGAAAAAAACCCCCTATTTTCTTAAATATATATATTTTACTTTGAAAAAGGTCTGAACCTTTTTTACAAAAGGGTTAGAAACTTGAGGTGAGGAGATATTTCCTTGCAGCCACAGCTGAATGACAAGCTATTTAAAAAAAACCCCCACTTCTGAATGGATGTTTTTCTTCTCCAAATGCATTACTGCTATAAGTTCATGTGAGAAAGGATTTGGCTGGCTTGGAGTGGGGCTGATTTGGAAACTGTCTTCTCCAGGTGACTGCTCTGAAGCCTCTTAAAAGTCCTGGAAAATGAACTAGTCTCAGCCCAAATCCCAGAATAACTTTGTTCACATCAGAAGAAAGTGATCAAAATCAGTGCTCTCACTGGCTGTCCCTGAAGAAAAGTCCCAGACTAAATGAGCCATGAAAACTGAGTTCTTCCACCATGCTTCATCCAGCCAAGCATTGCACCATATTTTTCAGCAAAGCACTGGGGAAGTTTGTTCTGGGTATATACAGAGTGCTTATATCTTCATAACTGTCCAGCCAGCCCCTTTCAGGGAGCTTAAACTCTCTATATGGAAGAAAAGAATTCCCTCCTGTACTATACCTAATGCCATGGACCTGACAGATTGAGGGAGCATTGCACACTGGAAGAAAGTAAAAGGATGAAATAGCTTTGAAAAGGTATTTGTGTAGGATCTTCTCAGGTATTTCTGTCTTCATCACATATAATCATGACTTGTCATGCAAAATTATTCATCATGGTCCAGCTAAAATACTGCTCTGCTTCAGATTTCCTTTTCCCCAAAGTTTTCATCTCTTTTCAGCTCAGTTGCTTGAATTAGTATTCGGATAATATATCTGTGAACTAGAATGGGCTTTCTTTCTTCTCCATCGCTTTTAATGAAGTTCACTCTTGGTCCTTTGAAAGACCAACTTGCTGTGTTAATGAAGTTCAAGGAAGGCTCAGCTTCCTTGCTAAGCTTGGACTGGGGAACACAGATTCAAAGGAGCCAGCTGACTGCATTTTGGATCCTCTTTCTTCCTAAAACACGAACTAGCTTTCAGCTGGGGCTGCCCTGCTCTACCAATTGGAGCTAGCACCAACACAGAGCAGCACCCTCCAGCAGCACCTCTCCCTGTGCTAGCCTACACCCTGTCTGGCTATACAATTCAGCTCCATTAGCAGCCCTTGCAGACCAGAGAGCTGTCAGGTGGCTGATGGGAAAGCTTCAGGTGGAATAAAAAATTAGGCTGGGAAAACACCATGCTGGTACTGGTTTCTGTGAAAAAGTTCTTCTGAGGCTTTGGGAGAAGCAGTAGGAAGCCTCACCCTGGCTGTTAGGCCCAGGAGGTGAGAACTGATGTCCTGTTCTCTTGGTGACAGGCTCCAGAGCAGTGCTGGGTAGCACCAGGCAGCTGGAGCGGCAATCGCGTGCTCCTGGTAGGAGCGAGACAATAAAACTTCCTCCCTGTCTCCCAGGCTCTGCAGCTTTCTGATGTCAACAAGAGCAGCAGGAGGCTTCAGGCACGTTCCCGGCAGCTGATCGTATTTATCAAGTTCATGTTCCTTGCATTTTTTTTTCCTCTTTTCCTTAAATATCAAGGTCCGGGAGCCACAAGATGGCTATGTTCCAGCTCTGGCCCCTTTGAGCATAGAGAAATGTGTGCTGGGGGCTGGAGCAGGGACATGCTTTCTCCATGTGAGCCAAAGAACAAACAGCAGAGCCCTTCACGGGGACTGATTGTTGACATGTTTATGATGATGAAGTGGGGTAGAGCTCTCAAAGGGGGATGCTAGAAATGAAGAAGTAAAGTGTGGCACTGCTGAGGGCCTATATAATGCTAAATATTGTAGGAAAGTGCAGTTTCTTCCTATTTGTGACCGCTTCGCTGAGCATTAGGAAAGTCCCTTCCCAGCTGTACATCATGCATTCCCCATTTGGAGCTGGAGCTGTAACAACAACGACAACAACTCAGCAGGCGCCAGGAGTACGGAGCGATTGGGCTGAAGTTACAGGGACTCTGGCCATAATTTATAACCCTGTTCAAAAAGTGTGAAAGATATGACTCTAGGTGCCTGGAAATCCTACCCAGAGGACAGCTTACAAATGCTGAGTGGGTATTGCAATACCCTGGCCAACTGGTCTTGCCATTTCGTTTGGGGTCACAGGGAAAACACTTCATCTTCCTCTGCGTGTGCACATGTGTGTCTGCACCATGGGACTGTCCCTGGAACTGCTACCCAAGGTCAAACCTCCCACCTGGCATTTGAAAGATGAGAGAGCTGGGTTAAATTCTCCCTTGTGGTGATGTACATTCTTCTGTCTACAGCAGCCCCAACAGGCCATTCTGTGGGCTATGCTTCCCCTGGGACCAAGCTGTTGCAGAGCACATGGCTTTGGTGGGGGCATCCACGCACATCACACTGCCCAGCACCAGGGCCCTCAGTGCTGGCTCATCATTGCAGAGCTAATCAGCCTTTGGGTGCTTGTTTCAGTCTCTGCTGGTCTCCACCTTGCACCATGCAAATTCTCCAACTGAAATGTCTGCATGGGAGCAGTAGTCCTCCCTGATTTCCAGCTACACCCTTTGAAATAGGGGATCAGCACAACTTCAGCCATGATCATCTGCCCAGAGATGGTCAGCTAAGACAGTACCCAAGGTATGATGGATATAAGAGCCTTAGATTAGGTTTGGATTAGTTTTGACTTGTGTTTGGTCAGCTCAGAAGGTGAGAAGGGAAAAATTTAGGTCTATTTGCTCTTGCCTGTGTAGACATGAATTTAGAAGAGCAAGGTACTTCTCCAGAAAACTCCTCTTCCTTGTGTTGGGTTACCCACAAGCTTAGCAGCTCTAACCCGTGTGTGAGCTCTGACCCTCAGCCTGTTCAGCACTGCAATAACTGCCTGAAAACAAAGCAGAAATGCATGTTTACAGGCTATGTTTTGCAGGATCACTGGAGCTGCTATCCTTCATGAATCCTGCTGACTGACTCAGAGCACACCTTGTCTGGAGGCAGAAGAGCTTTCACTCTGAAGCAAAAAAAAAAAGAAAACATCTTTTTCAGACAATATTTCAGTGTCTTAACCTGGTGTGGACTTCTCTCTGGGCCTCCTGAATGTATGAAGTGGGAGGTGATGGCTTTGCCTCAATCTGAATTCTGCTGCTACTGTTCTGGGGGTTGTGTGTCCCTTGCTGGGATGATAGGCTTTGGGCAGACACTTTTGCTCCAGAAGACAAGTGGTTTGTTTCTTTTTTTTCCCAGAAAACATATTTTTGGCCTTTTTTATCTTCTCAACAATTAAATACAATTATCTGTGGGAAAGGGGTTGTTGGGGGAGGTGGTGGTATCTCTAAAAATAACCACTAGAAGAGGATTTGTAATTCTAGTACATCATGGGGTGATACATTTCCCCAGGAAGCCAAAGAAGTTTTGGCATTTTATCCTTATTATAGGGTGGTAGCACCTGTATATCTGTGTCTGTCTTTTGGTCCACCAATGTGTTATTCTTCATTGATTAGAGCATGTCTGCCTTGCTGGAAGATGCTGTGTTTACCACTTCCTATCAGCTTCCAGCCCTGATGCAGGGCTCCTGCTTTTCCCATCTCTGAATTCTTTCATCTTTTCAATATTCCTGAGCTATATTGACTTGAGGCTCAACCTCATATCCCAACCCCCTGCCTGACAACAGCAACCATCACATTGTCATTTCAGTACAGCTCTCTTTCAAGTGCATGTGCATGGAAAGCACCATCTGAAAAGCCCTAACAAGTTCACTGTTCTCTTTTCCTTCTTCCTTGTGCTTTTTCCAGCACCTCCAGTTTTATGATCCTCTATGAGCTGTAGCACTTCTTCTAGATCTTTTATGTAGTTGTTAGGGGATTTAGACCTAGATTATTTCAGTGATTCCTTCACCTTCTAAGAAACATGACTGCTGAGAACTCTGCACCTTCTGTTTATAGTCCTGTCAAGCTGAAATCCTCACACACCTACCTCTACAAATGAATTTTTCAGCTGTATTTCCATGCTGTTGGAGTCCCTCTCTGAGTCCTGGAGGTACACAAGTGTCATTTGCCACATGTCCAACATCTCACAGGAGTGCAATGAAGAGAGAGCACACACTTCCCACGGGGTGACCAAGGGTGTTTTGGCATATCCTTGTATGAGGTCAGGAGTCTGTAGATCCAGGAGAAGTGAGGTGCAGGCTGCCTGTCTGGCTTTGTTTGCTAGGAACACGCTGGTGCTGGTGGCTCCATGCTACTCTCTGCATGTTTTACATTTCAGACCTGATTTGCTAGAAGAAAGTCACCAAACAGAAAATCTGACAAACAAACCACAGAGAACATCTGATCTGATCAGAAAATACATAAGCCTGTTAGTGAATATAGGCATGGCAAAGGCTAGCATTAATGGAGAACATATTTGTTATTAAATCTCATCCACATAAACCAATCTGAAACAGATGTGAATGTTAGTGATATTAATAAGTGGGCAAACTCCAGGGATCCTGAAGGTACTGCTGCATGGGGGGAGAAGGGGCAAAGACACATCTTTGCTATCACATGGGTTTTATAAGGAAGGACAATATTTTTACAATGTACCTTGCTTTGCATTCCTTGTTGGGACTGAAGAATGCATCATCTGGAACATGGAGAGAGGGCTGCTGGGTTAGAGTGAGGATGATTGCCTTTGGGAAGGGAAAGATGATGGCTGGTAGTAGAGTAGGACTGAAAGAAAACTAGGTTCTTTGCCCCTCTGTCTGAGTATGGCTAGTCTGTGATGGAGCAGGCCCAAACAGTCCTGCCGTGGCCAAGAGGGTGAGAGGATTAAGGATGCTCAGGAAGGATGGAGTTGCAAAGATATTTCAGCCAAAAACGGGTTTCAGAGCAATTTTGCTCTGTCAGATTTGACAAGATGTTTCACTACTTGCAGGTTTCTAGTCCTTTCTTTAAAGCAGGATGACTCTAGACCTTTTCAAGACAAGGTTGCTAGGATTTCTTTGTATTGCAAGCCCCTGTATTTTCCCTAGCCATGTTCTCTGGAACAACTGAACCTTTTTTTCCCCGATGGCTAAAAGACAAGAAGGCATTAAAAAAATTCAGCCCAAGGCAGACACTTGGCATGGAAGATTGCAGCCCAAGTGGTTTAAGTTTAATAGTTATTAGCAATTGAAAACAGGGCTTTATAATGGGAAATGTTTGGCAAGCTTAATAATAGGTTGTGCTACCAACCCTGCCTCTTATATGTGTGTGTACGTACAGGGATGTGCCCACACCTGACACAAAGAAGATGCTTCTGGCTAGAAACATGCACAAATGCAGTGGCACACCAATGTCCTGCATTTTCAAGACATCACTTTTCATTCACCTCTTTCTTCTCAACCTTAATTCTTCAAGTTTTGGTTGTCCTTCCTCCTCCAATTGTAATTAAAACCAGACTGAAAATGCTTCTTGTCCGCACTGGAACAAAACACTGACTCTTCTCATGCTCTGAGAATTAGTGTTAAGAGGAGAATTCACAATGGTTTTGGGGTGGCACAAAGCCAGCTCCAGGGTGCTGGGAAAGTAGCATAGATGCTTCATACCTCTACTTTTTTCTTGCACATTGCAGTGGGAGTGGGGTTGGCTTGGTTTAGGTCTCTGTGCGTGTGCTTGTGGCCCTTTGCATGACTGCATCTGATCGAGTGGAGATGACAGTTTTTTGGGTGGCTCATCTGACCAGATGGCACTTACCTGGAGTAAGAAGTGTCCTTGCTGAGCTAGAGTCAGCCAGCCTGTCCAGTGTTGGCCTTCATTAGGGCTCTCTGTGGTGATTGCTTCTGCTCCATCAGGCATCCTCATAAACTTTAAACTCTTGATTACCACAAGCCCCACTGCAGCCAGGGAGCGACGTCAAGTTGAGTCATCATATTGTTTGAATTACACCAATATGAAAATACATGAAAGCCACAGGGAGCCAGCATTTTCCCTTCTATATAAAATGGGGTTATGACCATATTAAAAAACACAACAAAACCTGCCAGCTTTTAACAGGAGATGGTGGAACAGAGGGCTTGAGTGATGCCGAAAAAGCCAAGCATGCAAATAATTATATTTCAAATAGTGCCCTACTCTTTCTTCTGCCATCCTCACTATGATCCCTGCTCCTGTCTCCTCTACATCTCCTCCATTGCCTTTCCTTTTGAAGAGGGGAGAGGAGCAGCTTTAGGCTGGGCTACTGAATGGTAATCCAGTACTGTTGGGATTGACTGGTAGGGGAGGCAAGTACAAGAAATGCAAGCTGTGGGAGCTGGATGTGTCTGAGACCCTGTTTCTTTTCTGACATTATGCACTTGTCATCTGTTGATGTTGTTCTCAATGACCTGGCTAAAGGTTGAATAAAATCCCAAGTCTGAACAGTGCCAGTTTTATGGATCTTTGTACTTGATTTTCAACCCAAATGTGATAAGGTCTCTGTGCACAGAATCTGGGTGAACCATCCCAAGACATGGTGACTGGAGGTGCCTAGGTGTGAGTGGAATTCTTTGTGTCTGCTTGGGGTGCATAGAAGAACCTTTCTCGAAAACCTCTTTGTCTTGGCCCAGCAAGTTGTGATCATTCACAAAAGGAAAGAAAAGCTGGGGTTCAGGTAGCAAAAAAGTGGCTGGAAACTATTCCCTAATCCTCCAGGTATTGACAAAGGAGAAAACATCACTATTTTACCAAGCTCTTCTGTAAGCTGCAGAACCTTTTCTCTGACCAAAAAAGAAAAAAAAAAAGGGGGGAACATTTCCAAAACAGCAGAGAGCAGATTTCTGGCACTTCATACCTAGAGCAGCACAAACCTTCTTCCTTGCCCCTGGTAGCAGCTTAAAGCAATGGGATGAAAGAGAAGCCTTCATCCTTCTTTGTGAGACTGTCAAATCCTGGGCCATGCTGGAGGAGACCATCTTTGCCCTGGTAAACTACAAGGGGGTCAGCTGTGAAGGGAAAGAAGAATTGATTGTCTTCCTATTTTCCAAGAAAAGAGGAAGCTGGAATATTCTGATGTTCCTATCTTTTCTCACAACCACAAAAGGTGCCACTGCGGAGTTGGACTTCACCATCCTCAGCATGCTGGTGAGCAAAGTTCACTGGAGGACAAGCATTGTGTCCTTCTCAACCATTTTCCTGGTTCTCTATTGACTTCCAGTTAGATCTCATTGTTGCTAAATCTGAACCGACTCATGCTCTCAGATGCTGCCAAAATCCCCTGAGAGTCTTCCTCCTTCTTCAGAAGCAGAGCAGGCAGTGCACTGAGACTCATTCTGAGTATTAATCATTTGTTTTTAACTCTGTCCACAAGGCTCTGATACGCTCGCAGCTCCGGATCTAAGGCAAACAAGCTCTACTGAACACCAAAGTGGAGCCTTCAAGCCTTCCAGGCTTCTTGTTTGTTTCGGTGTTATGAATAGGGTTTGCAAGCTTTTTAATCATCTCAGCCTAAGGAGTTGGAGTCCTTTGCTGTTAGCAATTTTGATATATTGCTACCATGCTACACCGAGAGTATTTCTACTTTCTTACCTCCACATATGTATGCAGTCAGGAACAATTACTAATGTCAATCCTGTCTGCTTGCTTTTTTTACCCTGTTGGCCATGCTGTAAATCATTTTCACATTTACAACATTAAGAAGGCACTCTGAGCAATCATTCTTGTGGTCAACAAACTGTTACTGCTTCTCAAGTGTCATGGGTCACTACTTAATTACTGGATTTCACTCCCAGTTAAAACCATTAATCTTATCTCCACTGCCTTTCTGTGGGCCTCTCAGTCCAGTATGTTTTATGTTAGACACATATGACTTGAGGGGTTGGACTAGATGATCTCCAGAGGCACCTTCCAACCCCTACCATTCTGTGATGCTGTGTTTGATTCAGAGTGCTGGGGTTTTTTACAGCAGTAGAGGTCCTGTAACTGGGCTTTCTAGGCTTGATAAACAAAACCATCCAACACAAGTTTTCTTTGGACTGAGTTGCTATGAACAGAGCCTTTCTGCAGAGAGCTGGGTTTTCAAACAGATGCAGAGACACTGAATACAGCACAAAAGGTAATCGAGGAGCTCAGTGGTAGTGCTGAGCTTGCACAGAGCAATGCCACCTCAGCTGCAGGAGTTCCCCAAGCTTCAGCCCACCACAGGATTGTCACTGCCTCCTGCACACTTGGCTGCTGCTCTCAGCCACTGCCTGAGACCAGGGTGGGTATGAGTCCAACAGGGAAAGGCAAGGTAGCCTGGGAAAACAGACATTAATTAATGAGTCCTAAAAGTTCATCAGGAGTTGAACTCGCCTGTGGAAGGTTACACATGCCTTTACAAGGGCTGCCTCACCTCTTCCTTACTCTGCCCTCGAGCAAGGTGGAAGCACACAGCCCATGTGGATGGCAGAGCAGCATCTCACTCCTCCCCATTTTTTCCTTGCCTCGATGGGAATTCATAGGTGTTATATTAGACAGAGAATGGCTCCCCTGTTGTTCCTTCCATGAAATTGCAGCAAAAACATATTTAGAATTATAAGCACGAAAATGGAACATAAGGGCTACAGAATTCTAACAAAGCTTGCTTCATAGGCCACATCCACAGTGTGCTCATACAAAATGCCACGTGAATCACACTTAATTTACTACAGAATGTATTTTGCTATTTCAGAAAAAAAAAAAGAAGAAAAAAAAGAAAGAAGGAAAAAAGGGAAAGAGAAAGTCTGTGGTGGACAAGAGCTTTGCTGCATGTTAGCTGTAGAAGTTCTACAAATGTGGAATCTATTAAAACCATTATTTGTTTATGATGTGAAAGTGATTAATCTGTTCCAAAAACAAAAACATGAAAACTTTTAAGTGCTGGGACTTTTCAGGAGAATGGCCACTGATTCTTGATTATAATAATTGATATAATATGGCTCTTTTTCTATTATATATATAATTACCGTAGCACTCAGTTGCCTTATCCATATTTGGGGTCCTCTTGCACATCCATCTAGAAAACTAATTCCCTGCCCTGATGAGCTTCTAAGCAGAAGAGAGGTGGATGATTTCCCCAGTTTTGCAGATGAAGAACTGAGATGAAGAGTGAGCATTGCTTGCCCAAGGCCATGGTGAAGGGCTTGCACAGCAGCTCAGTTCCATCTCACCTGGAGCTGCGTGGCTGGGCTGGTGAAGGCAGAACATTTCAGTGTGGGGACATCCATGTGGCCCCAATTATAGACCCAGGGCCTCAGTTTCACTTCCTGAACTGGATACAATAACAGGATGCTGGGATATTTGGGCTGAATTCACTGCAGGGAATGTTTTTTCTTTAAAAGCAAAAAAAAAAAAGTCTGTTTCTCTCTAAGATGTCAAATCATGGCAAGATGGGGATTTGGACTTGTTCCTTATGTAGAAACCTTGCCCAGCTTTGGCTTCTTACCACCTCCTTTCATGACACTGCTCACTTTTGGTTTTAACATCTTGCTAGTGTTAACATATTCCATGGCTTTTGGGGGGACCTTATGTTTGCTGTCAGCCTCCCTTACTGATGCTTATCCAGATGTTTGAACAACTGCATGAACCTGCCTGTAGACACAGAGCCTCAGACCTCTCAGGAACCATTTGCAAGTCCTTTTAGCAACCAGATCTTCACAGAATCCTAGAATGGTTGGGGTTGGAAGGGTCCTCTGGAGGTCATCTAGTCCAACCCCCATGCACTGGGCAGGGACATCCCCAACTAGATCAGGTTGCTCAGAGCCCTGGCAAGCCTCACCTTGAGTACCTCCAGGGATGGAGCCTCAACCACCTCCCTGGGCAACCTGTTCCAGTGTTCCACCACCCTTGTGGGGAGGAACTTCTTTCTAATATTAAGTCTAAATCTACTCTTCTCCAATTTAAAACCATTGCCCCTTGTCCTTTCATTGCAGGCCTTTGCAAACAGGCCCTCTCCAGCCTTCTTGTACTGTACCCTTTAGGTACTGGAAAGTCACTATTTGGTCCCCCTGAAGCCTTCTCTTTTCCAGGCTGAACAATCCCAGCTCCCTCAGCCTTTCCACTTCCCAGCCTGCTCATCCTTTCCATGAGCTGCATGTCCTACCCCAGAGCTGCCTCTCACCTTTGAAGCATGAGGCATTTCTAACAGACAGAGGGTATACAGATGACACCTGGGTTCAGGTGACCATGCAAATGCCACCAGTGAAAGCTGGTATCAGTGGGAGGAGATTCTGGTCTTTCACTGATGGGCTGATCATCAAAAAAAGTATCTTTAAGTTTAGCAGCATGTTAGTGCTTTTGCCTTATTATTCCCAGACCGAGCATGAGGCTCAATATACTTGAGTATGTGGGCCTGTGTACTTGAAGACCACTGTTTCATTTACACCACATTTTATTTGGGGTACAAAAGTTCATCAGTCATCTTTCTTCAGTAAGTTCCCTGCTTGTTTTAATGTATTGGTCCTTATGGGTGTTGGACTCAAGAATTACAATACTCTGTTGGCCTCCCCCTGGGAGCGAGTCTCTCCCCTCTTTTGGAGGTCTGTTTTGGAGAAGACATAATTAACAAAGCAAGGGAAAAACACTTCATTTGGGGAAATTTTAGAATTTAAATTAGATTGGGTACTGAGCTGTTGCAAAGTAGTTATCAGGCCAGCCTACTGCTATCTGAGAGAATGAATTCCCACATTCACTAACTGCTCAAGCTCCATCCTGAAATTGCTTATGAGCTGTTTGCCTGTATGTTCATTGTATAAGGCTATCACTGAACCTTCTAATTTTCAGCCCAAATTTCCTCTCAGTCCATTCATATCCTCGTGTTCCAGTGCTGTTTGGTAGCTTATTCACTCTTTTCCTTACCTATTACTGGAGAAATGTGGAAATGGCAGTCCAGGGGTGTCTTCACTGTCCTTGTAAGCAGACCAAGCAGGCCATCCTTTTCTGGTTTTTGCTCATGAAAATGTTTCCCTCTTCTGCTAATCCCAGACTCCTTCCTTTCTCATATTGTACAGTGAGTTTACTTTCCTTATGCACACCTGGACACAAGACTCCAGCACAGTAGTGTTATCGCTCTCCTCTGTCTCCTGGAAGGGTTACTCAGTGCTCCCAGATCTTTCCTTTTTATTGAGGTTACAGTGATATGTTGCCTCACACGTTGCACTACAAATTTCTGTGCATTTTCTGTGACTTCTTATCTCAAGGTCATCCAGTTCATGTTAGCCTTCTTATTCACTCTGTTTACAGTATCTCTGAAATTGAGGTCATCAGCAAGTTTCATTAGCACATATCTTACATTACATGCCATGGTTGTTAATGAGAATACCTGGCAAGACTGAAGACCTCCATTAGTAATTCCCTTTATTTGAAGAATTTCCTTTTCACATTATTTCCTTTGATACAAATCAACACTTTATGTACTTTTCAGACCTTGTAAAAATTCCTGCTTTTTCCTTTAAAAGCTCTTTTCTGCATGGCTCTGTATGACATACTTCACTGAAGTCTGGATCAATTGGATTCACTGTGTGTCCTCTAGGAAATCTCTAGCAAAGAAGCCAGATGAAATGAGTATCTGCCTTTGGCAAATCCCAAAGTTGTACTCCATCCCAATTCCCATATATACTTATGTCCTTACTCTTTCCTTTGCTGTTTTAAAGCCTTCTGTTCTATAAAAAATAATTAATGGCAACTGAGTTTTCAAGAGTGAATCTTGGTGTCCAGGGTACAGCCAACACTTTGCTGGAGTGGAGTTTGCAAGCTGTTGGGAGAGCAGGTTACCTGCCTCATTGGATCCTGTCCACAGTGAGGAGAACCAGCAGGTCTCCAAAGGCATCTGGACATAACAAAGTCAGGTCCTAGCATTCTGAGTGGATCTTGGTCAACACAAGGGGTTAGAAAAGCTGTCATTCACCTCAGTGGCTCTCAATCAAAGCATGGTGTGTGGGTCACGTTTCTCCATGGCACATTGTGCCCAGATGGTGAAGGGAGCAATTTTATTTCTCCCTTTCCCCACTTGCCCATCATATGAGAAGAAATTGGAGTTGCTTTATGCATTCATTCCCTAAATTAGTGTTCTTTAAAGGGAGTTCCTGTTGAGTGGATGTGAAAAGGAGGAATTCATGGTCATGGTTTTTGCTCCTGCTTGGAAACACAACTTCTGGCTCGTATCTACATTCATACAAACTCAGGCACAATGCACACAGCTTTATATAAAACATGTGAAACACCTGCCTGGGTTTGAAATGAAAGAAAAATGATAGTTTGTCCAATTTGAAAAAAACCCCACCAACCAACCAAAAATACCAACAAAACAGCCAAAAGAAAGGGGGAGAGGATAATACGAGTAAAGAATAAAAAAAGTCTAAATAAACTTGTCAGAAATGGGAATCTGCCAGGCAGAAATCTGAATGCAACAGAAGGGAAATGGGAACCTCCATGGAGTGTGGTAACAGGGGGATAGTTAATAGATCCAACAGGAAGGTGTGGGCTTGATCTGGGAAAGTAAGCAAGGAGAAGAGAAGAAAGAAAATCTGCTCTTTACAAAGAAAATTGTTCCCAAAGAGTCTGGCATGGAAAGAGGCCTGGAACGGATGAGAATCTGGATCTCCAAGTGAAATAATGTATGAGATGAGTCAAGAGGGAGAGAGAGATTTAAGGAAGAGGAAGATTTACTTCTATATCACAGATGGGGAAGAGATAGCAAAAGACATTCGTAATACCTTGGAAGATTTCAGGCTAACAGGAAGAAATTTTCTTTGTTTAACAAAGAGATCTAAATATAAAGTTATTTTTAACCTTATCCATAGACAGATCTTTCTTTACTCCTTTTCCTAGAAGTTTAAAAATGAATATCTTTTATTTGACAAGGTTGTCTTCACGTGGTAGATCTCTCAGGCAAAGCTGGAGATGTGGCTCGCCTTGGCCTCTGGTGTTTGGCAGGCAGAGAAGTGTCCTTCAGCAGCACATCTGAGCTGCTCAAATCTTTGTTTGGGCTGTGCCTTGTGTGTTCAAGTAGAAGTAGTGAGTGATGTCAGTTTGGGAGAGCCAGAGGATGCCTCACAGTGAGGATCACTGTGTCCTCTGAGCAGCTCTAATCTCCTGGCTGTGGGGAGGGAGCTTGGCTGCCATGTCCTCCCTCACCTCCTTTGCAGGAGCACGAAATGAAAAAGGCAGTGGAAAACCTCTCCTTCAGTGAAGCTCTGCAGCATCAGACTGAATGAATGATGTGTGTCCATGTCTGTGGTGTATTTGTGGGACTCAAGCAGGTTCCCTGGGGTGTGTCCATTTTGTTCCAAACACTTCATAAATCTAGTAATCACTAACAAAGGATATTCTGTTAGATGTAAATAATATCTGAAATAGAATCTCTATAAATGTGGTTCATTTAGCCATTAATTTTATAGATTGTTGAAGTAATTAACAGTGCATAAAGAGGACTTCCTCCAGTGCAAGTGTGATCTTTGGCTGAATGGGCCTTTGTAGTGGTCTCTGAGACAGTGTCGTGGAGTGCAACTGGGATTTCATCTTGCCTTTATTTAATTATTTTGGGATTGTAAAGCATTTAAAAGATGAAACTTTTTTATGTGTTGGCCTTTAGTGGTTTATCTTGTTTACTTTTGTGGGTCAGTATAAATCAAAATGAAATTCATAAAGTCTTTCTTGAGGTAAATGATTTAAATACTCAAATATATGATCAAACACTGTCTTACACAGAAAGGCTGTCACCTTATCTATAGCTAGATGGAATCTGCAGCATGATCAAGATATGTTTTGAGGTGATTTCCACTCCATTTGTTGTTGTTTTTTTTCCTTCCCTCTCTTCAAACACACCTTTTTTCCTTTGGTTCACTGCATGCCCAGTCAGTAGCTAAAAGCAGTTTAGCATTGCAGCAGAATTGAAGATCTCCATTTATTCTTGCTGTTTAAAAGTTACACTCTCCCAGTGGGAAATCAGCCAAGGAACAAAACATCCTCTCCTACACTGCTCCTCCTGTTTGATCACAATCCTTCACCTGTAGGCTCTCCTACCATTTGTATTTACACACAAACCTTTTGCAATTTCATAACTGACTGCAGATGAAAACTCCTTCTGCATTTCTTCTGGGAGGTTTTGGTCCTTCTCTGCCCAGAAAAAGTTTTGCTTTGAGAGTGTGGGAAAGGTGACAACTACAGAAAAGGCAGCACAAGCGAACAAGGTCAACGCAGCCACTTCACTGGGCATAACCTTACTCTCCCTGATAGTGTAGGGAGAAAGAGATGCTCCAAAGAGGCCACAGATGGGTAGAACTAGACATTTGATTGTATTTCCCTCCTGTTCATAGAATAATACAATTATTAAGTTTGGAAAAGACCCCTAAGATCATTGAGTCCAACTGTCAACCTATCACCCCCATGCCACTATACTGTCACGAAGGGCCATGCCTACACATTTTTGAGCACCTCCAGTGATGGTGACTCCACCACTTCCCTGGACAGCCTATTCCAGTGCCTAACCAGTGAATAATTTTTTCCTAGTATCCAGCCTGAGCATCCCCTGGCACAACTTGAGGCCATTTCTTCTTGTCCTGTTACTAGTCACCTGGGAGAAGAGATCAATCTCTGCCATGCTCCAGCCTCCCTTTGGATTGTTGTAGAGAGTGAGAGTGATAAGGTGTCCCCTCAGCCTCCTCTTTTCCAGACTAAACAACTCCAGTTCCCTCCACCTTCCTTCATAAGATTTGTGCTCTTCACCAGCTGTTGATGGAGGAGTAAGGACAAAGGACAAAGTTAGACTCATGTTTCTTCTCTCTCATAACAACATGAACCCTGAAAAAAGACAGAGCAAACTCTAGCTGTGGGTTTTGTATGGCCAAGACTGGATTTTCTTGCAATGCAGATGTTGCTGTTCTCATGTGTTCATGCAAGAAGCACACACAATTATCAGTTGGTAAGGCAAGAAGTTGTGTGGATAAATCTACTTATCAGAGCTGTTAATGGGGGATTGTCTTGTCAGGATAAGCTCTTTTCATCTTCTCCATTTGCCTTCTTTTTTTGCAAAGAGTTCCTCAGAAACACAACAAATTTTCAGACATGCTTTTCTCCTCATTAACCTTATAAAAATAAGGTTGCATCCTTTAGTTCCCAAGATATCTTTACAGTGTCAACATGTATTTTGGTAGGGTTGTTTAATAGGTAGCTAGAGCTCAGAGTCTTTGCTGCCATAATATCCTTGCCCTTAAAGAAACTGAAGGGTGCCCATTTGGCATTTATTATAACAACTCTTCCTTCCTCATGTGAAGGAAATGATACCTTATTTCTCTCATTAGAGTAAAATATAGCCCTTCTAATATCTTGGTGTATCATTGCATAAATTATGAGGACTTGTCTCTGTTTCTGTGGAATGTAGACTTTTCATACCCAGAGCGCAGAGACATGGAGCTGTGAAAATAAAAAGCAGATGTCTTTCTGCCTCTCACTCAAGAGGTTAAAGCTTATCAGGGTATTTTAACTCTTGAGGTCCTGTGGTGAACTGCAAGGAACTGGCACTCTCAGGTACAAGAAGAGGCATCCAGTTAATCCTGGTTTGCTCTCAGGATTTGACAGTGCTTGAAACCGAGTGTGACAAACCTGGAAGGGAAGTTTTTGCAATTGTTGGGTTTTCTTTCATGTAAATGAAGGGAAAAGGTGGCCTATAAGTACCTGTCTGGCTGTGTCATTGTCCCTTTTGAAGGCCTCATGGCAGACGTTCTGGTGGAGTTGCTTGCCTAATTTGCTTAACCATGTGACGTGTATTTCCCTCTCTGCACCCTTCACTGTGTGTTTTTTGTATTTCATCCACTGCACACACAAGTAGCAGGAGTCTTTCCACATGAGTGCTGAAACACTTGGACTTGCACAGGGAGGCTGAGCATGGAAAGAAAGATAAAAAACAAACCAATCGTTATCTTGCCATAACCTCTGTGCAGAGGAGCAGGTGACATAAAGCCATCTGTGTCCTGGGCAGAGGGAAACCTAAACTATTCCCTTAGATACCATTTCCAGATGGCTGGAGATGTTGGAAATACACCTGCAGCCTGAGTCCTTGTCAAGGATGTAGTGTCTGAAAAGGGTAGAGATTTCACCATGAGAAAATGAACGTAGGGTATGGATATGCCTCCTCAAGGGCTGTGAGGTGTGTGTGGAAGTAGAGCAGCATTTAAAATAAAGTCCACAGGAAACAGGGATTCATCATGAAAGACTGATTTAAGCAAAGTGTGAGAGCCAGGCAGATGACTCCAAAATGTGTGGCTGGCCTGTACTTTGTGGTATTGCCATAGTGGTTTATAGTGGTTGGAGGGAGAGTTATGACGCAGAACAAATGAGATAAAAAGCTTGTTTAAGTGTGATTAAATGGGCCTAAAAGCTTCCCATTTTATGGGAAGGAGCTGCAGGCATGGTGCCAAGCTGTAGCATGCTGTATGGTTCACCAGCTCGTCATATCCATATGGGCTGATTCAGAAGAGTCTGTTTAAAAGTCATCCAAACAATTTATGGATGTTCTCATCACCAGGCCTAAGTGCATGAAGGGAAGATACACCCAACAAGGTCATAAAATGGTACCAGCATCTTCTGCTTTTAGAGACAGCAGCTTCAATGTTCAAAATTGCCATCCACTGACATCACCCCAGTAACCATTAGCACTGGTGGGGTGGTCATTGCCTTGATGTTTCCATATGGAATAGTATTAATTGGCAGCTAGCTGAAATGAAGAAGGATCACTCAGAATGGACCCTCATGGGAGGAATGTCACATTGTAGGTGGATCAGATACCCTTGCAGTAAAAATGCTTCTTCAGTCAACAAGTTTCTTCTTTGATGGTTTATCCCAGGGAATTGAGCTGATCAGAAATGTTCCCATGAAACATCATTCCTTAAGCCTGGCTTCTTTTGCTGGAACCCTGCTAAGCACAGTTGACTTTCCCCATGCTTAAGGAAGAGTGCTTGAGGAAACCCACCTGTACTCCTGGCAGATCTCTTCCAGGACAGAGAAACATAGTGCATACAAGTCTCTGGCTCCCGAGCGGATGCACCTGGTGGATATGCCCCAAGGCCAGGGGTGCTGGGAACTCTGCAGCTGCCCATTGAAGCTGACAAGCTTTGACATGCATTTCACTGGGAGGCTGCAGCAGGGTCTGGGGAGCTTCTGGCTTCCTGGAAATCGTTCTCTTTTCAAAAAACCTAAAAAAGTTTCTGTTCAATTTGGATCCAACCCAGATTTTATATATATATATTTAAACCCCTATGTTTTCAAGGCACTGGAAACAGTGCTTTTCAGCCAGCTCTAGTTGATAGTTTTATAGGGCTTTGCCATAATAAAAGCGAAGTGAGACGAAACAGCAAAGCCCTGCTCAGTAACAACAGGGGGTGGGGGAGCGGGAAGGGAGGCCTTAACCAGAGACAGGCCTGCTGGGTGACTGTGCTGCCAGCAGAGCACAAAGTACATGTGCCAGAAGCATGATGGAAATCACGTGGGGATGGGGCTTTGCATCTCACTGCCCCACAGAGCAAATGAAGGTGCTTCTTTGGAAAGCAGGATGCTCTTTCTTGAACAGTCACTGGTCTCTTTGGTCAGGCAAACACTGGATTACTTCTGAGGCATATCTGAACAGATGCTTTTAGCCTCTAACAGCTGCCTTCACGCACATATGGAGCTTTGCTTTGTCACCAGAACCCGCCAAAGATCCAGTCCTCCTTTTGACAACAAAGAACTGTTTTTATTTACTATGAAAGCTGGTCTGGCCTTGGATCTTGGTTTTGTAAATTACTCCTCTCATGTCAGGAGTAGTGGAGCTCCTCTCATGTTTGTAAGTTCTTTCCAGCAAACTTATCAAGTCCAGGTTTTGGCAGGAGGATGGGGACAAGGGCATGAGTAGTAAGGCAGAAGGGACTTAATAGCTCACTGTTTTCTTTAATATTAACTAGCCAGGTGACCATCTACCCCTTACATAATATCCTATCCAACTCTTGCTTTAGAATCATAGAATCATAGAACAGTTCCAGCTGGAAGAGACCTTGANTCTCCTCTTTCTGTAGGGGGGACTGGGTGATAGATTAGCAGTTAGAGCCAGGATCCATCCCAACATTCTTTTGCCTTCTTGCTTCCTAATTCAGTTCCTTCCTCAGTGGAGATACTTGTCTGAATCAGAAAATCATGGAAACATTGCTTGGAGGGTACCTCTTAGTTGGAGCATGATTATCATGAAAATTAGATCAGATCAGCCACAGTTTGAAAACAATCATGGCTTCAGATGTGATATCATCACCAGATAACTTTTTCCAGGGCTGCACTACCTTGTTAAGTAGAAGGTTTTTGTAATGCTCAAGCTTACCTTGCAATTTGTGTTTCATCCTTTATTAACTTTCTCTCCTTATCTAGAAAAGTTTGGCTCTGTTACCTTTGCCACTCTCCTTCATGTAGTTGTGGTCATGTAGGTGGCTGTTGGATTCCCCCTTAGCCTCCTCTTCACCAGATTGTACAAGTCCAGCTCCTTTCTCCCAGCTGGCAGTGAACTGCTAAATCATTGATTGCCACGCTTTAAGTCCAGCTGTCCAGCCCATTTTCAACCAGTACAATGAGCTATTTGTCAAGTCCAGGCTTCCTCAGCTTACAAAAGAGACTACTGTGGGAAATAGTGTCAAAAGCCAAGTATTTTACAGCACTGCTCTCACCTTGTCTCTACAGTCAGTCATTTCATCACCTAAGGCATCAAACTGGTCAAGTGTGATCTGCCCTAGGAAGATCTGTGTTGACTATTCCCTATTTATCTTCTAGGTCTTCCTGTGTCTGGAAAAGGACTCCAGCAGGAGTCTCCTTCCAGGGATGGAAAGAACCCAGCTGCACAAAATTGTTCAAAATTGTGGGTAACATCAGCCTTTTCTTGGTCATTAAGGACTTCCCCTAATCACTGTGATGTTTTCCAGGTAATAAAGAGTGATCTCGCAGTCACATAATCCAGCTCCTCTAGTACCCTGAGGTGAAAACCATCCATCTCCATGGATTTGAATATTTTCATCTACCCTGCATTGTCTCTAACTTATTGCTTCTCCACTGTTGATTGTCCCTCTTTTTCCCAAGTGATTCTTGTTTGTGCAGAGGTTCAGGAGGAAGATTTACTGGTGAAGACAGAGGGGAAAAAAGATGTTTAGTACTTGGGCCTTTTTCAAACAGAAAGCAGTTGCCTGCCTTCCCCACAAATGACAATTTTTTTCAATGACCTTATCCCATTTGAACTGCAAGCAATGGATCTGCAGGGTAACATGTTGTAATCATTCAGAGCTGAGTATAAGACAGGGATTTGCTTTGCTCAGTATCTGAGTTCCAGCAGATCAGTCTAGTATAATGTGAATCTTTGCACAACAAAAGAGCCTGTGTAAGGTCCTTTCACAGATACAGCTCCCCAACTCTTTGTATATATTACATTCACCAAGAATGTTGTAAAATGGTTTCCTCTAAGACTAAAGTCTGAGGGAGGATGAATTCTCTTCACAACTTTTCTATACTTGTATCTCCTCTTATTTTCACAGATCTTCTGGGTAGTAAATCACTTATCTGCAGCTATGTGAACAGTTTACTAAACATGTGTCACAAGCACCCATGCCCATCTTGCTAATCTGGATTGCCAACATGCCTCCAAACCCCCAAAAATGCTTAATGATCTGTATCTCAGTGCTAAAAATGCAATGTAGTTTAACTCCAAAATGGTGAAGTGTCTGCACTTCGTCCCTGCAAACTTTATTTGCAAGGCAATCTTCAGACACAGGAAGAAACCCATTTCCAGAAGGAAAACATTAGTGATGGGTGCAGTTGTGGAGGGTGGGAGACAGGGTTGTGGCTAAACTGGGCCTTGGAGGTCAGATGGTTATCAGAACCAGCTGAGCTTGAGAAACCAAGCAAGAGAAATCAAACAAATAGGTCTGTGGCATTGAGGCACTATATTAAATAGGATTTGTGGTACTTGCTGCTTCAAGCTGTGCCAAGAATAGCATGAGTAGCCTTTCTTGTTTAAAACTGGCACATGTGGTCCCATTCCTAGTTGGAATCAGTGGGGCATGAAAAAAATTTGCTGTATTACTAGTACTTGCTTTGAGACTTTTATGGGAGGGTTCAATCCAGGCTGGACATTCATAGTGCTACGTGATCTCTCCTTTCTTCCTCAAGCTCCACACTCAGCAGGAGACCAGCTTACATGTCAGAAGGCACCAATCATTGGGCTAAAATGGGCTCTGCTCCTATATAGTTTTGTGTTCTGTTCCTCTAGAGTGCCTGAGTCACCAAGCTCTCTCCAGCATCATCTTTCTAAAGTTACACAAAAAACTTGCACAGAGGAAGAGTGAATTGAGCCAAACTACAGAAGGAGAAATGAGGGAAAAATGAATTAATTGGGGGTGTGGGGTGTGATGGTGTCAGGCTAATAGCATTAATGAGGGAGTTTAGGGTCTGCATTGGCCCTTTTTGGGTCCTTATTCCCAGGCCAGCTTCCTTGTTACTGGTTCACGCTGCCCACCACACTGGGAGGGAAGGCAGAAACAAAAGAAATAAGTGGATTTAATTCAAAATTCAGATACTGCTGCTGGATTTGCAGATGGTGGCAGCAGAAGACAGAAATGAGCTCATTTTCACTCTGAACATTTCTTTCATCCCTCATAAAAACATCTTAAACCGAAGAGCTCCTACCAGGTATTTGGTTTACTCCTGCTCCATTTTTTTTTCTACCAGAAGAAAGTAACCAGAGCAAAAGGGAGCAGATTCTTGCAATAATTCCTGGAGAACATTATCCAGTTATTTCATTGCTGGCCCATTTTACACAACTCCCTTTTAGGGCCAGAATTGATATAATCTGTGTGCATCTTAGCCCAGCTCATCCTACTCCAGTAGAACTGTCCTTGACATTGGCTGTTTTTCATTCTCCAAGTCCCTGTCATGAATTATTTTTATGTATCTTGTTAGTTGGAAACCTGTTTGTTGGGCTTGAAAAACCTATAGTTGCTCTTGCTACAGGACAAGGACTGATGATTTTTCTCATCACTGGCTGCAGTTACTCTCCTCTTGATAGCTGTTTCTCTTGGGTTTGCCAGTGACTCCTGTCCCGGTCTTCCATAGGGACAGAGTTTGAATGTGAGTTGTTTGGTTTCCCCACCACAGAGGCTGGTTAATCCAGACAACATCCAGACAAGAAGCCAAGATATAACAGTACGGACAGTTAGGCTGTGTTGGACACAAATGTGGTTTCCAGCCTGAATTAGACAGCTGTACTGCCAGTAAGAAAGAAACACCACCTTCTCTTTCTTTTTTTTTTTGGAAGGATACAAAAATGGGTGTTTTTCCCAAAAGTAGTTCTCCTTGCATGATTCATGCTCTTCACAACACCTCTTCTTCCTGCATTCTCAGTTTTCCACTGTGTGTTTCTGGTGGGATGATTTGTGCTGATCTTAGCTCAGCAGGCTTTACGGGTCCCCTGGTTACAGCAACTAAGTGGGACAAAGTTATTAAAGGAAAAAAACAAAACCCAACCAAACCCATAATGACATTTCTTAAAATAATATGAATTGCCCATTCAGCTGTTCACACACTGCAAAGTAGAACCCAGACACTTTCTCAAGCTGAAACCCTTCTTGAAGCCAGGATCCCATTGAGGATTTAGCACTGGATTCTCATTTATACTGAGGTCTCTTGAGCCAGCAAGCACAGGATGTAAATGATTTTTTACTCTCACTTTCACATGAGAATTAGGCCTTCAGAGTCAACTTGAGTTACCTTGTGCTGGCTGCATCAGTCACATATGACCACCTGTTGTTTTTTGGTTAAGCTTAACTGTATTTAGTTTTTTGGCAGAAATGTTTCCTTTGCTGTGTGTGTTTTCATAGCCCTGGCCACTAGATGCTACTGCAACACAAATACAGTGATGGTTAAATGGAGGCAGCCAGATTGTAGCCCTGGGAGCTTAGCATGGAAGGGTCATTCTGCAGCCCTGGTTCTTCTTGCCACTGTGACACCCATGCCCAAGCTACTGTGGGGCTGGCATGGTGAGCCTTGGGTTAAGGGACAGATCCAGGGCTGATACAGAAGTATAGGACACTATGGTAAGGCTAAAACAACCTCTTCAGGAACCAAGCCTCAACCCATAAGAGAAGGGTATGGAGTCCACTCCATGGTGTGCATGCACCTCAGGGTGAAATATGGGAGAGGACTGCACAAGGTCAACGATGCTTGTGGTCAGTGGAAGACCTCTTACTGAAGGCAAGATGTGAAGTAATGCTGCATTCCTCTGAGATGGTTTGTTTGTAGATTTGGATTGTAGAGTTACGTCTAAAAAGAATGCTTTCATCTTCTAGGCTGACATCCTCAATGTAGTAGCTACTAGATTTCATTGGTTAACCTGGTATGGTGATCAGCTGATTGTATTTTAGTGAAAGAAGCACCTCCAGAAAAGCTTTTTCTCAACCTCAAGATATCAGGAGAGGAGCACCACTGATTTTCCATGGTTATTCATGCTCCATGTCTAACCCAGCTTGTGCCTTCCCACTTGTTTGAATTTATATGCCTTGGAACGTGGAAAAGGTCGTCCTAAAATGTGTTCAACCATGAACCAAACGTGATAGATCTGCTCCATATTTTTCCCCTGCAGTGTCTTTCTGGTTTTTATTTTGGACGTTTTTCCGCAGAAGAAAAGGAAACCTTAGTAAAATGGAATTTTTAATTAAAGCAACAAAACAAAACTTGTTTTTATTGAAAACCTCAAAATTGAAAAATCTGTTTTGGGGGAAATCCTGTTTCTTAGGCTGCCTTCATTTGATATCTTACATCCTCACCATGATGCTGTCTTTCATAAGACTTAATTTGTGTAATAGAAGCCAGCAATAAAGGCAGCAAATATTCCCTTTGCCCTATTACTAGCTTTAGTTTATCTGGGCTGGCTTCAGCACCTCAAAGGAGGCAGCAGAGGGACAGTTTGTACAGTTCTGCCTTAGAACAAATATATTACATGGAGACAGAGACTCCTCATTCTCACGGGCTTTTATTTGTCTGTCTGAGCAGTTTGCTTGCTGCAGCACGACCTAAGGACCCACAGGTCTTACAAGTTCCTAACCCTCCTCAGTCCCTGGTGCTTCTCCGGTTCACACCATCGCAGTCTGGGGCTCTGTACACTGAAATCTTTGTGTGATTTTTTTTTCATGGTGAATGGGACATCTGCCAACAAGGCCAAGGCAGAGTGCTCTATGTTTGGTAGTTCTGAATAATTCTGCTGCTGTCTTCTGTAAAATGAGAGTGCTTAGATTTGTGTTGGTGTCCTCTAATGCTCTGATAGTTTTGCTCTTAGCTTCTGGGAAAAAACTCCAATCTTTATCTATTGAGCTTGTAAATGTTGATTGCTCTTGACATGGTCTACTGTTTTATGCTGTTTTAATTACTCCCCTGCCTCGTATCCAGTTGGAGCAGGATTTGAGAGCAGATTCAGTTTGTCATGCATGTAATGCAACTTAAAGAAAAGCATTTCACTAGAGTGCTTCACCATTGTTCACTTGTGTTTGGTCCTTGTTTAGCTGCTAAAATTTGCTTTTCTCCTTAGATGAATACAGACCGGAGTTGATATTTGGGAAAAACCTTATCACTTGTTATTGTTTTTCATCCACTGTCTAAGAAGCTTGACTGTATTGTGTGGAGCCCATGCAGAATGGGAGCATGTTTGCAAGACCTTACACCCTCCTCTAATGGGATGCATTCCAGGAAAGAGGAAGTTTCCAGTTAGGTTACCACAGTAGATTTACACAATGCGATCCATCCTATGGTTACAGTGAAGTTTGACCTGAAAGTTAAATCCAGAAACCAACTTAGTGTGCAGAAAAGTATGTGCTGAGTGTAGATAGTGCTGGGCATGAGGAGACCTGTGCACAGCCACCACTTAGCTGCTCTTCCTGGTATGGTTGCTACTGCTAAGGCAGAGTATTTTTTTCCTCCTTTATGTTGTCTTTCAGGGACTTGCAGAATTTCCAGGTCACTGGATGACTACTGTTGCTGGTAATAGCCAAGTTTTAGGCATATATCTAAAGTTTCTGCTCAATAGCATAGGTTCAAATGAGAGTTTGCTAAGGAACAAGCTCTCCACCCGACCAACAAATACCTAACATGCTGATATTTTGCTGCTTTGTCAAATGCTGAACCTCAAACCTCATCCAAACCTGAAGGCCTTTAAAACAGCTCCCAAAACCTGGCATTTCCGTACTTCTGTGGAAGAACTATTAAGAGACCTCAAAGAAACAAGGCTTTGGAAGCTCTTTTAATGGAGGCTGAGGGAGAAATTTGGCAATACAAGATAAAGCAGTAATATTACACAATTGTAATGCTGTCTTACTGAAACCATGCTAAATGGTTTGCAACACTGAGTAGAAATGTGCACCATCAGCATTAATAAGCTTGGGAAAGTTTGGCCAACACCAAAAAATTTATATTTGCATTTGGCTTGAGACTAATTTGCCTTCAAATTTCGTGTGTTTTCCTTGTACTCAAACTACATTTCTTTTTGAAGCCAGCTAATTCCTGCTACACCAGTAAAACTCTGCTTGGACACTTTCCTACCCACAGCAAAATGCCCTGTTTGTTGTCCAATGTCACCTCTCTGTTAGCCACACAGAGTGATTCTGCTGTGAACAAGTATCAGATAGAGTTTGACAGAGTGCCACAATGCTTTTGTTGCTTGAATGATGCTTTGGGAAGAAAAAGCTTAGAGGAACCATTCAATTGGTGCACTTTCAGGCTTGGATACTTGAAAAAGAGCAAGATTTCAAATACTTTGTCAGAGTATTTGGTATATTGTAGTAGACTGGCTGGAGAGTATGGATGTCACCATCTTCTCTGAGGCAGGACATGTGTCACAAACTTCATAGTGCTAAACCTTACATGATATATTCCTACAACTTAAGTGATGGATCATGCTTTTAGAGTTTGACTGCAGGGCTTAGTTGTAGTGACCACATGACATTTTTCATGGTCATAAAGTAGTTACAATAGATCTGAAGTGCTGTAAACCACAAATAGTTAGGAACAAATTTTATCTTCTACTCAAATTTTCATGTAGATTGCTACATCTTTCCTTTAAACAATTGTTATTGTGCTTTTTGTACAAACATTTGTTTATATGCTGAGCCTGGAAGCTACAAGTTCAGAGGTTTCCCTGGGCAGGAAAATGGTCTTTATTGTTGATGGACTGTGGACCCATTAGATCCTCCAAATGGGTTTTTCCTTTGGGAATACTGATCTTCAACAGCTCCTGTAGATGATCATGTTATTTCCATCTCCTTTTCTTTTCTCTCTGTCAGAGCACCTTATTTTGTATCTGCAGTGGTTGTGTACTCCTTCAGACTCCTGCTGTAGGCCCCATTAGCTCCTCACATTGACTTCTTTTTCAGCACATGCTTGCAACTATGAGACCTTCTGTCATGAAGATGGCTGAGATGATGCCTTGTGGGACTTACAGACACTATAATTCTTACTTTCCTCTTTTCAGAATGACCAAGCTCTTGGGTTAAGACATTGGTAGCCTGCATCACAAACATACAGGTGTGCCTGAGGTAGTCTTGTGCAGGCAATGCTATGAGAGGCACAACTGTTATTGGCATCCCACCAGTTAAACTTTCTTAGAACCACAAGAGCTGAGAAGAATTGCAGAAAGTCTGATGGCTCTATGGGATGCCAATGGGATGGTCCAGAAATAGTAGGGATCATTTGTATTTTTAATTTGTCAGGATAATCCTTACACTCCTTAGCTCTGATAATGAGGGCTGAAGGTATCCTGAAAATGTATAAAGGACAATGCTGCAAACTAGTCTCTCCCATAGTTGGTACTTATGGTTGACCTTTGATAATTAGCAGTATGCATAACAGCATCAACACATATGCACTGGTTTTGCATCCACTGCTGTGAGGTGGGACAGGCTTGGCTTTGCTCACAATGCTCCTTTGTTTTCTTTGGTTCTTTCTTCTCTGCAACAACACCTCAGTTTTTTGTCTGCTAGTTTGTTCTATTTCTGGCACATGGTTCCTCTCTGGGCAAATACCTTTTAAGAGCCTCTAGAGTAGAACACAGCAAAAGAACCAAAGCTGGAGAAACATTTGGAAGACATACACAGTGGAACACACAAGTGAAGCAATGAGCAAAGGCTGGTCCAAAGGAATAGGAGCCAGCTTTTGTCCTGAAGGCCAACCAGCTGTCTGCACTCCCTGCCTCTGCTGCTAACAGTAATTCCAGCTTCAGGTTGGGAAGGCTGATGTCAGTTGACCTGCTGGAGTTGTACTGGGTGGTCACTGCAGTCTGCTCCCCTTCACCACCAAACTTCTGAATATTGATGTGATAGCAGATATTCCTCTTAATAGTCAACAAGCTGTGTAGGTTGCTTAGGAAGTTGTTTAGATTCAATCCCTTTCTCTTCTTTAGGTCCCTGTAATATGGAAATATATGCTATTTCAAACCTCATTCCTTACTCACCATGTCTTAAAGTGCTTAGGTTGTCCCTTCTTCTTAGGGCCAAACTGACAGAGCAATGGAGTGTTCCACAGGCATCAGGATGTGATGGTTTGAGGGAGGATCCTGGTGTGTGGTGTTTTAGCCAGTGTTAAGAATGTACCCAGTTCATTTGCATTCTCTTCCCCACTTGTGAGCTTAATCTTACTGGTGCCAACCGTGCAGAGATCCAACAAAGTAATTTCTGCCTCTTCTTTTTTTGATGATGATCAGATCTGCTCCTGAACTAGGAACAAAGGACCCTGATTGCTATGGCAAGCCCCAAACTACCTGGCTTTCTTGCCATGCCAGCAGCCAGAGATGTCTGTTCCTTGCTTCATTGCCCAGTGTAGAAACATCCATTTACCAGAAAAGATTAAGGGTGTTCTGTGTTTAGCTTGATCAGATACAGACTGGCACTGTTAAAATTCATACACCCTCCTGTTTCAGTGAGGAGAGCTCTGAAGTGACCTCAGAAAACTCTCCAGAGTTTCTGTGTGATTTCACATGGGTTTATCCCCATCGTAGACACAGAGGGCTGAAAATCTGCCTTGTAGGCAGTAAGCTTGTGCCTTTTATGAGTTCTCAACAGATGAATGAATCTGGTACTTATGTATGAGAAGGGAATATTTACTCTACCCCCACGTTTCAGAGATTTGGATCATGCACTGCATAATTTTGACGATGTCTTGTTCTCCATCCAAAGCTGCTTTCCAAGCATTCTGTATAGCTCAACATTTACTCATCTGGGAGAAACAAAGAAATCTGAGTAAGACTTTTACAGGGCAGGACAGAGTGATGAAAAACTATAATGTGATAACGTTGTACCAGCTCAATTTGAAATGATTCAAAGCTCTTTCTCTCCTTAGGAACTCACAGAGACCTTGGGCAGGTCTCCACCACTACATGGCAGTTTCTAAATAGTAGCTGTGCACCCAGGAGGCCTCTGGATGTTGCTAGCCACGTTTATGGGCATGTCTCTGATCCCCAAAATGATGAGCTGTCCACGCAAAGTGGCAAGAGCAGAAAGGCCAATTTTTTGTCCTGTGTGTGGGGTTTATCTAAAAGTTCCTTGAAACCCATTGACATGTGGCCAGTGCATCAGGGCTGTAGTGCAAAATGCAGTTTGCAATTGGATCGAAAACTGTTTTGAAACTTTTCTCCTAATTTAAGGCCAAATTCTGTAATCTTCTAAACCGTTTGCATTGTTCAAACCCATGTACTGAGAAAAGGGAACAAGCTACAAGACTTAGTCTTCATGTAGGTGGAGAAAGAAACCTGAATACATACAGGAGGTAAATGTTCTTATCCTGCACCCAGGAAAATAGTTAGGAAACCTCTTCGCTCCATGTGTTTCATTATTAGAAGAAAGTTGCTTAATCACAGTAAATTTATCTTCCAAGTTGCAAAAATTCCAGTTTTTACTCAAGGAGAGTTGAGTAAAACTCAATTGTGCAGCATCTCCACTGGGAAATGTGAACATCACTGCTTCTCTTTCTCAGTTGTGACACCTTATAAATGAAATCACTATTATAAAATTGCTCTCCTCTTCCCCTCCTGCTCTCACCCACCTACCCACACATTAGCACATACAAAGTTTGCTCTGCACATACACAGCCAAACTGGTTTGAACTTCAGTGACAGGCAGTGGGATAACAAGGCAAAACCTCCAAAATCAAAGATACTTGGACATCATGCAGCCAGATGAAAAGAGCAATTATCATCCGTCTGTGTGTGAAAGCCCAGGGTGTAGTGGGGCTGTAAAGGGTGAAAAACCCTTTATTTGTTGACAAAAGTAATGAGCCTTCATTTTCCCTTTGGTAGGGAAGGCAGCATTTCTTCTACTTGTGATAAGTGAAAATACAAATGTGATGTGGAAACAAATTAATTGTCAGGGTCCTAATTAAAATCACTGGAGAGGTATTGCATTACAGTGCAAAGCAGCAGATGAATGTGACCTTTCTGTGAACTTCTCAACCCTACTAGAAGCATAAATTTAAAGTCTCCTAGCGGAAAAGTGTTCTGGCACTGAACTGGTGTCTACAATCAGGATTTTGTCTGCAGGTATCAATGCACAAAATCTCTGCCTCGTGGAGCTCTGGGTCCCCTGAGGCTTCTTATGTTTTGCCTTCATTTGCTATAGTCCATGTCAGAGGGTCTCAGCAGCCTGGTCTGGCTCTGGCTGCTCCTCTCTCTTCCCAGCCTGGAGCATTTCCTTGATACACAGGGAAAAGCTCTTGCAAGAAGGTGGTCAGAAAGGCCACAGTGAGTGGAAGAGAATGGAAAGCTGTATAGTACAGAAATACTTGCTGAAGATATATAACTTTTGTCTGCTACCAATTGTCACAAACAGTTAGGGCAAGCAATTTACGGCTGTGTAGCTCACACTTACTTGGCTAGATTTCCATCTTTGACTCCTACCTGGCATGTTGCGTTGATTCCTCCTAATTTTTAACTCAAGGCAAGGCAAAATGAACATTATGAAACAGATATATGCCCTTTCTTTAAGGAAAGGGGGGGTTTTTTGCTCCCTCATCATTAGGCAAAGGCTTTTACTGAGTGACAGCTGTTTCTGCTCAGAAACGGGACACAAAGTTTGGCTTTGTTTTAATCCTGGGATGTTTATCACAGGACTTTGAAGCGTACACCCTTCATTTTCCCCTTCTCTATCTCTCCAAAGCTTTGGGGCTGAGAAGGAGCAGGAAGAGGAAGGGTTTTCAAAGGGATGTTTCACTGTTAAAAGTTAAGCACTGCTCTCATATGTGATCTTCCTGGTTGGCAGCTTTATGGCTGAAACCTCTGTTTTAAAACTGGTGCACACTGGTGATATCATGAACATGCCACATGGTGTCTGATGGCCTTCAGCAGCAGCAGATTTATAGCATTTTCCCTTGTAAAAATCCTCTCCCTCACCAAAAGAGGTCCAGCTGGAGTTATGAAATCACTAAACAGGGACCTTGCCACAGTGAGGAAGCTTGGGGCTTTTCAGTTCCCTTGCTTTGTTGCACGTAGTGCATATTGTAACCTTGCATGCTGGAAACAACATGGCATCCCTGGGGTACCCTCAGAAAGGCTCCATTATTCCTCTAGAGACATGGGATCTGATGGCACTTGTGGTACTCATCTGCTGCCTCACAATTGATAGAAAGTTCATCTTATTCAATAATTAGCAAGTTTATTAAAGTCTATGCATAAGATGAAGTTAATAGCCTATGGGCCAGCTCCTCCCTCCCCACCCAAACTTGTGAGATACTGCACCTCTGAAATGTTAGTGCCTCCAAATAGACATAATCCCATCTTGAGTGCTTGGGAAGCAGTTAGTGGAGCTTGAATGTCACCATCATCAAATCTTAGTTAATAATTCTTTCAACTGGAAATATGTTCTACTGTGACTATCTGACCACTAATGGCTTTTGTGTTGCTCACTGTGAAATTCATAGGCAGTTAGGGAGAGGAAAACAGATCTGATAGCTAATTGCTGCAAAAATCATCCTCCAGATGGTTGAAAACCAAAATTCCTCATCTGAAATCCACAAATGTCTTCATGCAAAGTAAAGAAGCTCCACAGTGGCACCTGGGTGTGCTGTGCTGACACTCTCATTTGAAGATCTGTAGAGTAGCTGGTTCTTATCTGTTTATTACTTGAGTTTCTTAGTCAAAATATCATGTATGAAAGAAGCCACTTTAAGCAAGAGGGACTTGATTTCGGTTCAAGTGAATCAAAGTGACTTTGCACAGAGAAGCAAATCAGAAATAACTGCTGATGTAAGTGGCATTGAAATGGATTTTGTTAGATCTGGATACAATGGGTATGAGATCAGAAAGGGGTCTGATGTGGTCTAGTTGCTCACTTGCTTAAGTTTTTGGAAGGACAATTCTGTTTGGAATGTTGGTAACTTGAAAGGCATTTCTGAAAACTATATATATATTGATCTTTTCAGATAGATATTGGATTTGTAGCTGACAACCTGTTTTGGAGTCAAGAGAGGGAAAGGAAAAATGGAAAAGAAAATGTAAAAAGCAGAGTGAAGAAATAAACATCTCTGTGAATATGGGATAAGAAACCCAGAGAAGTCACTGGAAAAAAAACTCAGAGTGAGAGAATCAGCATTTTTTGTTATGCCTTTACCAACACATTGGAATGACAGAGTGGAAGGACTGTCCTAGTTGGCTTTGTTTCTGCACAAACGCATCCCACCTGGTTCTGTGCTGTTTGTGCTGACCTCTGTCAGCCACGTAAAGTGAGAATTTAGGGACCAGATCTGAGAAAAAGGAGGGGGGGAAAAAAGGGTCGTTTGCGTTTTGGCTTTGATTGCAGCAGCCTGGCGTGGAGCTGAGACGGGGCAGGCTCCTTCAGCGAGGCCTCTCCAGCAGGAGGACACAGAGAAGGCTGTGTTAGTTTCCATGCTGCTTAACATTTGTATTTATTTATGCATCACATTTAATTCTTTATTTATTCTGCATGTGAGCGTGGATTTAATGCTTGGCTCCAGGCAGTCTTATGTTTATCCATAGGGCTGCAAATGTTCAGACTGACAATGGATTTTAACCCCAAGTGGAAAGGCCACCTCTGAGTCTGCTGCCATAGTGCCTGTCTACCCCTTTGAACACTGAGGAGCTCCCAGTGGCTTGGCTGATGGGATATCTACTCCCAGAAGCAATACTGAGGTCACTAAGTCCATGCTCAAGGGACCAGGACAATTCTCTGGTGGGTTGTGGCTCCTGGAGCATGAGGTGCAGAGAGCCAGCAGAAGGAAGTTGGTCATGTAGGACGGAGTTAATGAGACATTTCACATCACTCTTGTCCTTGGCCCCTGTTTCATGCTCTTTCTATTCTCAGCGACAAAACAGCCCCTGAGGGGCAGATGCCACTAAGTGTAGCAAGGGAATACCCCTGTGGATGCTCTGGCTTCTGCTCTATGCTGGACAAAAAAGGCAGGAAACCAAAATACCTTGTGCCAGAGCCACGTCCATGCCCTTGGCTCCATTCGCCCACCACATGGTGCACAAAAGCAACAGGGTGTCCGTGTGTTACCATTGTCCATTGTTAGCAGCTTCAGATCTGAAGCAGCAAATGGGGAGCCAATGTCCCACTCCAACTTGCAGAAGCAATCCAGTTCCTTCTTTGTTCATCAGCAAATGTGGGGATAACAAAGGGCACTGCTGAAATCCAGCAGTGCTGCTTGCAAGATCTGTGCCTAATAGTTGCAGAGCTAGTTGAAAAGGAAGAGAACAGGGTTTTATGAAGAAAAATTGTCAAGTTTCAGGTTGCTTCTATTTCCCAGGGTGGTACCACAGCTGAAGGTAAATCCTTGTAAGGGTTCACAGAGCTGCTCTGTGTATTGCAGAAGGTGGAGAAATGCTGTAAAGATGTCAAAGGAAAAGTTAAAAACCAACCCTAGCAGCCGAACAGCCTGTCAGTGCATTTAGTGGTGAAAGGAAGATGGGGCAAGGATGAAAGAGGAACAGACACCAATTAAAGATAGGGGGAAAAAAAGCTTGAAACTCTTCTATCTTCTAAAAACCAAAGCTTACCCAGACCCTAGTTTGGTTTTGTTGTGAAATCCTTTTCTGTGAAAGAAAAGGTCTAATGATTGAAAATGATACTTTTGGAGTTAATCTTTTGGTTTTGGGAAAACTAGTTTTTCAGTAACCAAATCTTTCACATAAAATATTTCAAAAGGCTGGAGGTGTTTGTATACAGAGCTGTAACTGATAAAGTTGATTTCCAGATAAGATCTCTCTGCATGCTTTCACCTGCTCTGGAGACAGTCTGATGCCTCCTTTCCTTATAATCTCAATGCCATGAATGGCTGTCACATTTTGTTGGGATGCCCAACCTGATCTGAGTTCTTTTCACACTAAGGCCATGGTCAGTGGTAGATGACACCTGAGTTATATTGTTTACGCTCATATGGTACCACGTCTTTCAGTGTTAGGAGCCAGGAACTCCAGATATGGCTTGGAGCAGCACTTTCTGGAGGACACACCATGCACATGGCACTCCTCATCCACTTTCCACTGAAAGCTGGAGCCACTACCAAATGTGGGACCTCAGGTGTCACATTTCTATCTGCAATATTGATCAACAGGACATACACACTACCTGTGGGGGTAAAGAAACTCACCAAGCCATGCTGAAATGTCATGTTGCTTCCAGCTCACTGTACTCCTGTCCCCCTTCATCCTTTCCATCCAGATGCTACCCTTCATGATGCTGTGAGAGGTTAATATTTCTGACATGAATTGATAATGTTGGATGTGGAGCTCATTTCTTGGCAAATCAGTGCAAAGGAAGTAAACAGTGCCTGTTTGTTTTGACTTTCTTCCCTCATTAAGTCTGGTTTATTTTAGTAGATGGTCTTTTGATTTCACCAATTAAAATATGACTGGATATGGAATGAGAATGAATACAAAGGACTTATGATTGGTATATACAAGAGGGGAGGAGTATCCTTTGGATTCCTGTTGCCACTAAGGAAGTTGTAAGAGGCAAAGAAGATCTTCATCTCTTGGCTCGGTAGTTGAAGGGAGGAGAGGCTGGTAATTCTATCTCTACGTGGTGCCTTGCTAGAATTCAGGGTAGAGATTCAAGGTCTTTAACAAAGCTGTGTTAATTAATGATAAATAAAACATGGTGAAGATAAGATACAGCAAACTCAAGCAAAAATACATATTACAGATCAATTGTTACAAGAGCATCCAATATGTTTCAGTAAATCTCCTTTTTCTTAGAGAAACATTTGGGAATAGGGTTTTATGTCTATTTACATTCCAGCAAATATTAATAAGCAGTTGGGCTGTCAACTTGTGGACTCTTTTCAGACTGGTTGCACTGATTTTTATTAGTGCTTTCACTAGAAGTGCTACACAGGGCTGTTGCATTGTCAAGACAATTTGCCTAGCTCATACCCCATGTGCTATGCTGAAATGAGAAACAAGTAGCTGTGACCTTTACAGCTGCAATAGTAAATGCATTAAAAGTTACAGCTAGAGAAGGACAAATACTATTTCAAAATCAAGTTTTGGACCTCAAAACCATGGGTGGTGGCCATGGGAAGGAATGCAAAAGACAAGATGCAATATTTCAGAAATTTGAAAAATTAAACACTTACTTTGGAAGTGTCAAAATATTTTTCGTGGAATTTTGCTTGGAAGTTATTTTAACTTCCATTGCTTTTTTTAATCTCATGATTCACCTATACTTTGGAACAGTTGTTAAATAACACTGTCTTTTTCATTTAAATTTTCTTTGGGTTGAAAACACACTGCATTCAATGGAAATCTACTCCTTTTTGGGCTTTTACTTGACTCAGAATTACCTCTGGGTTACTGGTAATGGACATGGGAGGTTGCAGGTGTGCATTGGCAAAAGCAAAGTAGTCTCCATTTTGGTTTGACTTGAATCAACTTTTGTCTTAAGATTCTTTCTTGTGTTGCTGATGCCCAGACAAAGCAGCTGATTTCTCCTGGGCCGAGGTCCATAATATGAAGCCATGGTTAAGCCACTTACAGTAACTGGATTCCTATGGAATTGGACTGGTGGCTGCCAGGCTACTGTGTCTCCATGCCTGAGCCTGTGTGCAGGCATCTGCAAATCAGAGATTTCCCCAGGTAGCATGGGGTGAAGACCAAACCCATTGCTTCTGGCAATTTTCTCCATGTATTCACTGTTTTGCACAATCTGTAGGAAAGTTTTACTTTTGCTCCAGAAAGGAAATTGTTTCCTGACCTCCCCAAACTTCCTGCAAAATATCAATTCTGTATTTTACTAGCTTTCCTCACGTGCTGTTCTGAACAGGGTTGGTCTTCAGGTCCAAGGACACGGAGCTGATGGAGCAGGTCCAGAGGAGGGCCATGAAAATGATCAGGGGGCTGGAACACCTCTCCTGTGAGGACAGGCTGAGGGAGNAGGAACACTGTCAAGTGCTTATGTGCACCGTGCAGTCAGCTCACTTTGTGTTTCCATGATAAGAAAGAGTTTTTATGATCCCCACCCCCAGCTTGGGAGCCAGTTGAATTTGCAAATCCCTTTTATTTTTCCTCCAACATGATGAAATTGCTGGGCAAGCAGGCAGGCTTTCTGAGTATTTTTCCAGCTCCAGGTTTCCTACTGGGTACCATTAAATGGCAGATAAAATGGGATGGTGCCTGGGCAATGCATAGCACAGTGGTTTGTTTGCTACCTCACTGTGATAATTTATGCTTCACTGGGAAGCTCTGCAGAGCCTACATGTAACTGAAGGGCTTAAATGTGTCATAAATTGCTTAAAAATTTAACTTTACTTATAAAAAGGACCAAGGACTGTAATTTCTCACTATAAACAAAAATGAGAAGATAAAACAATTCAATTAAAAAAGAAAATGTCAAGCTCTTTTTCTTCAAAATTTGAAAGGACCTGAAGTCAATTGTTTCCTCCCGTGGAAGGTCTGGTTTCTATCAGGCAGGCAGAAAGGCTTTTGTTTCTAGGAGGCAAATCAACAGGCCAGTAAGAGTAGCTTTGAACTGCAATTTGTCTTTATGTATTTTGAAAATGTTCTTTGGACATGTTTACATCTTGGCTGGGGCACTTTTTGCCAGAGTCAGCTCTTTCTGGGATGATTAATCAAACGATCAAGTCTCTGATTAATCAAAGTCCCTCCTGACAACGCACTCCTTTCTTTCAATCACCTGCTGAGTCTTTACTAAAACCCAAACAAGCAAATGATTAAACTATTTTTTTTTAAATTGGAAAGAATGAAAGAAAGAAATTAAAAGGGGAAAAAAAAAGGCAGCATGTCTTGCAGATTTGGCACTTTCTGAGGTACATACCTCAAGGAGAGAGAGATCTTGGACTGCATTTGTGATGCAAACTGGAACCTTTGGCTACCAAATGCAGGATGTGGTGTATCCTGTTCAAAGAGGCACATATTTTGCATGTTTGTGTTGGCTCCTCTCAATCAAAGCATGCTGTGATTCAGCTACACTAAAAATTAACAATCTATGTTATAGCCATGTATTACATTACGCCCTGTTTTTTTGAGCAATCTCTTCCAGAAAGACATCTTCTAACGAGAAGGGAAGGCAGGTAACAAAAACCTTGCAAATGTTTTCATAATAATTATTCCGTGGCAATCAAATCATGCCACTTGAAAAGATCAGCTGAGCTATCTGTAAATATTTTCTCATCTCTGCAGAGCAGTACAAACTCCTAATAAAATGCATCTGTCTCCATTTCTGCATTAAATTGGAGGTGGGTTTTTGTGTCAGTGGCTCTTCAGTGTCACTGCAATTAGCAAAAAAAAAGAAGAAAAAGAGTTAAAATAGGAGATGCTGTACTGAAGCAGCTTGGCATTTTCATGAACCTGGTTTTGTGCTTTTTCTTCAAAAGAGAAAACAGTTTGCGTTAGATGAGTTGATTGTGAATAGTGATGTCAAAAATCAAAGACCGAAATCTCCTCTATGATGGACAACATCATCTGAATCTGCTGGTAACCTTATTAATAGATTCATAGACTCATAGAATGGCCAGATTGGAAGGGATCTTAAAGATCATCTAGTTCCAACCCCTCTGCCATGGGCAGGGATGCCAATCACTAGACCAGGTTGTCCAGGGCCACATCCAGCCTGGCCTTGAACACTGCCAGGCCCTGATTACTGTTTTCTTCTTGGCTTCTAAGATTTCAGACTCTGTTAACAACTATTTGCCACATCTTTGTTTCAGAGATATTTTATAAACCAGCGAATGAGGTTCTACAGAGATGAAACCTAAGTACAATTCACTTTGTTTACAGGTAAAAACAAACTCAGCTGTAGAGCCAAGGAGGAAGAGATGCCTAGGCTCTGCCAACATTGGCCACAACCCTGGACTGCTCCTCTGACCAGGGAATCATAGAATCATAGAATGGTTAGGGTTGGAAGGGACCTCTGGAGGTCATCTACTCCAACCCCCCTGCAGTGGGCAGGGACATCCCCAACTAGAGCAGCTTGGCCAGAGCCCTGGCAAGCCTCGCCTTGAATGCCTCCAGGGATGGGAACTCAACCACCTCCCTGGGCAACCTGGGCCAGTGTTCCACCACCCTTGTGGTGAGGAACTTCTTCCTAATGTCCAATTTAAATCTACTCCTCTCCAGTTTAAAACCATTGCCCCTTGTCCTTTCATTCCAGGCCTTTGCAAACAGGCCCTCTCCAGCCTTCTTGTTGTTCTCTTCATGTTCTCTTCCAACCAATCCTGCCTGCTTCCACAGATTGGGTTAGAGGGGCTGCCCCTCTGCATGTACACGTGAAACACCTCTGGGTTAACTGACAGCAGCAACACAGATATTTTTGCATACTTTGTTTCAACAGTCTTGGTAATCTGCAGATTTTCTCCAAGTTATTCTATATTCTTGATGTATGGATCCTTCTGTCAGCCCCCTGTTTTTGTTCCCCTGCTATTCCTATTTCTAAATCACTAATTACTCTTGTTACATGCTGCTGAGCCAAGTACATTTGTTTTTTCACTTCCCCAGAGTGGCTATTAAAATCCACAGTTGCCTTTATTCACTGAAGTGGCCTTAGGAAAAGACCTTGCCCAACACTTCTAATGACATCTTCTTAATGTTTAATTTTCAGCAGGCATTTCTGAAGAAACTCCATTTTGTTTCAGGCAGAACTCTTTATTTCAGATAATGTGGTTTGCAGGCTTCACGAAAAACCAGCATCATGTTTCTTTCCTTGTGGCCTTTAGAAAAAAGTCAACTGAGATTCGTTCTTCCAGTTGCAAAACTCCCTCTCCAAAACAAACCCCAGAAAACATGTTTTTCTCCCTACTTGTATTTATCTTGATTTGTTTTCAATAACCTGTGCTTGGCATCTTGGGTATTTATCACCCTAGAGAGGACAGGACACAAATAAAAACAACACGGCAGCAAAAAATGAAGACAAAATACAAATCTTGAGAGCAATTATATTCTGAGGAGTGAAATAGCATAAGGGATTGTCTTCATTGTTTCTGGTGAAAGAAACAATTGCATATTGAGGATGACAGAAGAGTACAACATCTAATATCTCAAAGGTAACAAATTTCTTCTGAACTCAGTCGTGGAAAAGACTTCTGATGGTTGACAGAGTCATGAACTCAATCTTCTGCGCAGACGTTTCTGACTGTACACCTAAACCTTGATTTTAGCAGGAGGTGAGATCTCAGCTGAACTCAGAGAGAAAAATTACAGAGAAATAAAGACATATAAACTATGCCACTAAGAATCTGCCACATTTGAAAATATTGAGCAGCACTTTCTCATTCTGTAAACAAACGAGGAAAATTCATTTTATTCTTGGCACAGATCTTATCCATGTTATTACTCAGTATCTCCAAATGTGCTGAGATGCCAAGTTATTTCCAGTTTTTATCAAATTTTAACTTTGGAGTATGACTTTGGGATATTATGTTCAGAAGTGTGTGGAGCTTTTGAAGCAAAATTTCCCTGGATTTAATATAACCCTTTCAGAGCTTTACCTTTAGATGGAAATTCATTCTGAGCCAGTAATATAATACGTTATTTCTAAAACTCTTAAGTTTACAAAGCATATAATGAAATTTAAGTCTTCAGTCCAGGTGGAATCATGAATTAGCATTGAGTTCTCTGTGAACAGCAGAGCTTGTTGCCTTTTTTGTGCCTCTGCATCATTCTGGATAGCCCATGCACTATGGCATAAAACATCTACAAAGTGTTGTGATGATCACCCAAGGCAGTCACCTCCTTCCTGGGAAAGCAGTCCTTCCTTGGCAAAGTGAAGATGCTTGTGCTGGAAATGTGGTGGAAGACTGTCTGTGACCTGGAGATGGATAAACCATAGCCTCATTGATCATGTCTATCTGTAAATGAATAAAGGAGCTTCTTCTGATGTGGTTATTATCTGGACAGTAGCAATGGCACAACATGAATCACTGCAATGAGTAAAAGAGAAAATATAAAAGTACCTTGAAGGTTTTGATAAACCATTAAAGATCACCATTCTTTATTTGGGAAATTTACCATCTCAGATCCTCAGGCCAGTTCCATACTCATCCAAATGTATCTGATTCCAATATACCAATTAAATTAAACTCAACATGTTAAAACTCAACTGCTGCTGTTGATTTCCTGGATGCAGGACAACATGAGAATTCCTATAGTTTCTTTTGTAACAGATTTATTCTGTGAGATATTTTTCTCTCCATCTCTGAGCTTGATAAGGCTGTTGAAAAGAAGAACCTGAATCAGACTAACTCCATCCTGGGTGACAAGGACAATGAGAGAACAAAAAGTCACAGTGGGAAGAATTAGGTGCTTGATACTTGCTTGTTGAACCCTTATTATGCCATAGAAGCAGTGGTGAGGAACATCTTAATGTTCAGGAACTGGAGCAGATGCACAGTCACAGTTTGGGCTGATGTGTGCTTATCTACACTGACTTTTCTGGTTCTTAAAGCAGATAAGGGAGTTGCTGGAGTTCAGGCATTTCCAGCTGGGCAGCCCTCAGTAGCTCTATCACACTTCTAAGTGTGTTTGCTCAATGGTGCTCCTCTGTATTTCAGGTGGGTCTTACTTGCCAGAAGGGAAACCCTGTTTATGTAGCATGTTATGGAGGTGACACGCTCTTTGCCCCTGTTAGGAAAAGTTTGCTTCTCCCCCTGAATCTAAACCAAAAGTCACACTGGTTGAAAAAATACAAATGCTCTTTTTATATGGGAAAATACATAGCAGGAGTCAGGCCAGTTGCAGGTAAAACCAGGGTCCAAATTGGCACAGAAGGGAAGTAAGCAGGAATTTCAGCTACACTGTGACTAATGGATGCTGTGTGCCACAAGACACCTCAGCTGCTGAGCCCTAGAGTGTGTTTTAGCAAGGAGATGAATTTCAGAGAAGGAAAGCTCAAGTGTGACTGCTCAGGAGTAGAAGGCTGATCAATGCTTTATGACTTAACATCAATCTGACAGTCGGACACTTGGCCTTAGTACTTATTGGTACAAGCAAAGTATATTTCATACCTATTAGCCACTCTTCCTTCCAGGAATCGACTTTCCCTGGAAGCTTTGCCAAGTGGTTTACATGTAAGCCCATCCCTGATGTTCAGCTCAGGCTGCCCCCTTAAGCCACAGCTGAGTCCAATCTGCTTTATATTCAGTTTTCACACTTGAGACAGTGAGCACCAGGATTTTGTGAGCCCAGAGTAAAAAAAAAAATTAAAACAATGGAACTGTTCAGAGCTGTTTCCTTTGGAGATGTTCAGCACTGATTAGATCTAGCTACACAGCAGGTAGCCACCTAGCAAAGTGCTTAGCAAGAGCTGCCTCCTCGCACCAAGGCGTGCATGCACCGCGAAGGGATTTTTAATTCCATCTGTCACACACCACGTTTTGCAAGGCTTCCAAAAATCACATAACCCCATGCCCAGTCCCAGCTCTGAGAGCAAAGTCCTTTTGTTTATTGTCTTTGGGCCTGGTGTGCCTGCAGCTGTGCTGGTGGTAGCATCAACCCCTCCGACGGACTCCCTTGGTGGGGTGAGTGGTGACTGGGATCTTCCCACGTCCAGCCTTCATTTGTTGGAGTGACAGTGACAGAAGGTCATGGGTGTCTCTTCCCTTTGCCTGATGTGTCTTCTTGGAGCCTGGTGATGGCCACCCACTGGTGAATGTCCCCCTGGGTGTAGGGCTGACTGGGTTTTTCCCACACTGCAATCATAAGAGGGCCCACTTGCCCTTCATGCCTGGACTGTCAGCTGTGATGATATGTTTCATGGTCAAGGTCTTTCTCAAATCCCACAAGCTGTGGGTTCTGGGCATCAGAGAAGATCTCATACCAATTGTAAGAGGTTTCTTTTAATGGCTTGGACTGCTACCATCTCTATTTTGCCTGCTGAACATCTGGTGCTCCTCGTGCCGTAATATCCACACTGTAGTACAATGAGTGTACTGAGGGGTAGGAGGGAGGAGGAAAGATATGCATGATGCTTGTAGGCTTCCAATCAGCCTTTTATTGAAGGAACTGGACAAATGAAACATATATTGCATAAAATAATAGTGTAAATCCATTTAGGGTCACATACAGCCTTCAGTCATAAAAGAAAATCTGAAGCTGAGAGTATCTCAGAAGTCCTTGTGTGCTATTAAGTTTTAAATGAAAAATGGGAGATTCAGACTAGATATAAGGAAGACATTTTTGACAGTGAGGGTGGTGAAACACTGGCACAGGTTGCCCAGAGACCTAGTAGATGTTCCTTTCCAGGTCAGGTTGCACAGGGCTCTGAGCAAGCTGATTTAGTTGAAGATAGCCCTGCTCATTGCAGGGAGGTTGGACTAGATGACCTTTATTGGTCCCTCCAGGCCAAACCAGTCTATGATTCTGTGATTAAACATGTAAAAACATCCAAGGGGAAAAGATTTGCCTTCCTAATGTTGTAGCAGGCACATGGACCTGCAGCAAGTGCTGGAGTGCAGCAGTTCATACAGACAGTGAAAAGTGTCTGACACAGGTTGGTTTTTTTTGAGTTCATATTTTCCTAGCTGGTCATGCCAGGAGACATATTTGTGTTTATTGCATGTGCTGGGAGTTGTCTACAGGTGCTAATTATTGACTGTTCCTCCTCCACAAGGGAGCCAGTATATGAGCCACCCTTCACCTCTCCTGGGAGTCACTAGCACATTGCTGGTCCTTCCCTACAGCTGGAAATGAGCTGTTTGGGTTGGACATAGTGGAGCAGATGGTACCACCTGTGGCACGCTCTGCCAGCAAGAGCACCTCCCCAGCAGCTGCCACTGTATCTTAGGAGGTCATTCATAGGAGAGAGAAGTCAAATTCATTTACACTTGCACAGGACTCCCCAGGCTGACAAATACTTTTGTATGTCAGATGGCTGCTCCAACACTCTACCTCAGGGCCAACAGAGGAGGCTTGTCCAGCTCTCAACATGGCCTGGTCTCTCAAGTTTGGGAGCAAAAAGCTTTTAGCATCCTTCCAAAGTACAGGGGCAGTCTGATTTCCAAGGTTTCAGCAGCTTCTCTTACATATAACAGTATTTCCAGTTTTTATCAAATTTTAACTTTGGAGTATGACTTTGGGATATTATGTTCAGAAGAGAGGGTCACCAGAGAGGCTGACCCTACCCAGATGAACATTAGTTTTCTGCAGAGCATTTCTCTGGCAGCACCAAGTATGCCAGCCTTGGGGATGGCAGGTTGATCTTACACAACCTGCAAAGTCTGTAGAAGTGATGAAATCCAGATTATAAACTGGGATTTTTCACTTCTGATGGCAATCAGATGAAGAAAAAGTACTTCTGGCTGTCTTCTACCTTCTTTGTTCCCAAACAAGAAGCATTTATAATCCATTTTAATTTAAGATTTAGGCTGATATAGCAAAATTGCTGCCTCTCCCTCTACTGCCTTTGTTGAGAAGACAGCTGAGTACAATTACTAAAGGAAAACTTTTGTCTTGATGATATACTATTAATTTTTTAACTGTGGGTTTTCCTGACATTCAATAAAATAATAAAATATAAATCACAGCAATGCTAAAAGCTCAGGGTATGATTCACTGACAGGTGGCCTTGGAGAAGACAGAGATTTGAGAAGATTCCCACAGTGTGGCTGAGATTGTCACATTTTAACATCATCAAATTTATGAGAAAAAGAAAGTCATGGAGTCTTTGCACCTGAGGCTGTTAAGTGGCTTTTGTTCCCATGAAGCACAGCCAAGACTTGTTTGAAATTTGGTCCACCTCAGCGACTGAATAATAAAAGCCAAGCTGAGGCAAATTCCCCACGTGTCAGGAGTAGATGTGGAAGGTTCCAGTTGGGTTTCTTCATAGGGATGGTGCAGTTCTTTCTCCCTTTCAGAAGGGTATGACCCTGATCTTTGCCAGGAGATCCATAGCCATGTGTTTGTGTTGAAAAAAATAGCAAAATCAGTCATTTTCCACGAAAATCCTCCAATTTGCTGGATCTTTTCCTAGGTTACAGGAGTTGAGTATAGATGTTCTACTTAGGGCCATGGCTTAGTGGCATGTTAGTGATAGGCATGGTTGGACTTGATGATCTTAGAGGTCTCTTCCAGCATTAATGATTCTGTGTTTCTGTGAGTTTAATAGGAAATTTAAGTTTCAAAGTTTCTTTAAAAATATTTATATGCTCTTTTGTGTTGAAACAACAATATTCCCAAGAAATCTTACAAATAAATGTGTATCTTGCTTCATGGTTTAACTGTCCTAATTTTTAGATTTGTAGATCAATACTAGTCATTTCCATGAGTCCTCTATGACTCAGTTCAGTACTAACAGACTGAAAATTAAACATGTACTGAAGTGCTTCACTGAATCAGTGATGGGAGCTCCTTAATGACATGTCCATGCACACTCTACCAGCCAGCCATAAGATTTTTTGCCTTAGTTTATGTCCTTTTATCCCTCCAGTGCAGAAAAGAATACCAAGATGTGTTTTGCACCAGTCTACCACACACTGAGATTTCCACTGCTCCCAGCCCCCTTACAGAGAGCACTTTTGCTTTCATTTATGACTTTAATATAATTTTTTTTCCTCCTGTGTTTCACAACATTGAGCAACTTCCTCCAGCTGTGATCTCCAGGGCTGCTTGGGCATCACGGCAGAGGAATTGCAGGCATGCTCCACCAGTGCTCAGCCTCTTGTGACCTGCAGGCAGGCTCTGGGCAACCACTCTCACCTCTTCCCTTAATTTTTTTTTTTGGAGCAGAGCTGGGTAAACCCTAATTTTTTCATCTCACAACAGTACTTTGTGATTGCAGGGTTGTTTTTCCCTCTCGATCTCACTGTGAACCAATAGGTCTCATTTAAAATGAATGAGTGGGAGAGAGAAAGGAGGAGAACAAATAGCTTACAGTCCCCTGGTGAGGGAATACTTGGGCTGCCAGTGCTCCAGGCACAATTCCCAGCTCAAACGGCCGTGCCTTTCACATCCCAACTGGCCTCCCCACCCCAAGATGCTCTGGACTGGGGTGAACACATACTCCCTTTCTGTGCACAACCAAAAATTCCTCTTTGCAAAAAAGTGGGAGCAAACCTACCATGTTCCTCCAAACATTTCCATGCACCAGTATATTTCCACTTCCAAAATAATTTTGTAAGAGCTTTCCAGCCCATTCCCTTCTGTGGCCTTTAAAAGAATGTCAGTCACTGTAGTTGTTTCAGTAGCTGGTCGAGTGGGTTCAACTCTATTGATTGCAATGGCACCTAATTTGGATGAATGAGTGTTTTCATGTGTACAGATACATGTAATGGTTTGGAAGCCATTTATGTGCCTGATATAATTAAATCCAGTGGTCTTGTATTCCTCCAGATCTGGACAGTGGAGATATTATGAGAATACCAGCTCTTTCTTTATGGAAAAGTCATACAGAATTTAATAAGAAAACAATAATCATTCTTAGGCTTTGGAGCTTTTTGAATAGGATTTAAAAGTGAATTACATCATAGCAATTCTATAGAAGGTCTTAAAATGTCTTTGCAAGACGGGATCATTCTCTATCAAATTGTAAAGATTACACAGCCGTTTCCATAGATTATTTCATTTCACTCCAATCCTACTGGTTGCACTCCTATTAATTTCTGCAGGGCTTTCCCATATGGCACATATTATTTTGGCCATAAAAATGCTCCCTGAGGCAAAGCAGGCTATGACAGACATACAGCCTTAGTTCAGCCCAATGAAATCCCACTGGCTTCCATCAAGACTGAGTCAAGTTTGCAGAAGTGTTTTGTGCCTCTGTTCCTTCCACATACTCGAGAGCTCCTTGCCTAAGGCTGTGCAGCAATAGAAGGGTGAGTTCCCTGCCTCATGCAGGATACTGTCTTCAGCTCCATATCTCTGGTGTTTGAGTTCCTGTGTGTGGTCTAGTAAGCTTGCTAGAGCCCATCACACTTAGTGGGATACTGAAGAGATTAATGGTGTGATCAATCAAAGCATTTTCAATTCTAATCAGCATTTTCTTCCAAGTTTCCCTTCCTTCATACCTCCCCCCTGTGCTGTCCCTCCCTGTGAGCTGCAGCCAGCAGTGTTTATGATGTGTTATGAGCCACCACATGCTCCCCTCATCCTGCTGCTGGGACTTGCTGGTGCAGCTGCAAGGGTCAGCATTATCACCATTTCATCTTCCTGGGGCTTCACCCATGTTCCCATTGATGTGCTCACCCATGGTCAGTGACCCTCGCTGGTAGCTCTCCATCCGGTTCTATTACCTCGTGGAAGTGCATGAGGTTAAATAACATCACTTGACCATTAGCCTTGGCTAGGAGCTGTCTGACCTAGTTACTTATCAGAAGCTGATCTCCAAAGATCTGTAATCAGCAATTGCAGCTGAAGGGACTAACTCTTACAGGCTCAGATGTCTTCCTTGGCCTTTGGGATACCAAGAGTGCACTTTCTTGCTTGCTGTGGTGGGTGAGCGGGTGGGATGCCTGTCTATTTTCACCTTACTATTGACCTTATGATTTATTTTGTTTAACCTAAGCCTACTGAATTCCAGTCCTTCTTGTACAGCCTGGTGCAACCTGCAATATAACCTTACACCTAATTAGGTAAGCACACCGTAAAGCTTCACTTAGGTTCATTTTGCAGTGATTTATTTTTCTTCTCATACCCTTATGAAAGTGGACACCTCCAGTGGATGGTGGGGTCAGACTTCACCTTCTCTTGCATGAGCTTAAGTAAGCAAATGTCTTTGAGGGAACTTCAAAGCAGGGGATCAAGACAGGGGCAGCTTTTTAGCCCTCTAACTGACTGCTTGGCATTGAACCCCAGCATGATGCTGAATGTGTGGCCCACTTGGATATACCAGTGTGTAATATTAGCCCAGAAGAAAGCATGATTTGGGCATAGACTGATACAGCTGCACTTTTGCCAATGGACTGATTTTGATTTCCAGAGCTGGAGATCTAGTCCTTAGTTTGTCATTTAAGATTTTAAGGTTACCTGATTCAGAGTGCATTGTCTCAACCTGATTACATTCCACACAGAATGGCCAGGCCCTGGATTTTGATGAAGCTATGCCATTTTCTTCCAAAAGAGTCCCCTGCACCAATCTTTTGTAGCTAGGCTAGAAATCACTTAACAGTGGGAACTTACTTCTGTAACAGTACAAATAATTTAAAGCAAGGCCTTTGCCATTATTATTCTGCTACATTTCTTCAACATATAAAATGATTTTATATTGCATATTTTCCCATGCCCTTTCCCTGCTTACGCTGTCTGCCTCCACTTGTTGCTAATGGCATTTGTTGACAAGCTCAGTGCATTTTGATAAGTCTTCTGCCAAAGTGTCTCTAATAAAAATAAGAAGAATGACAAGTGGAACAGCATAAGAAGGATTCCAACAGCAACAAATGAAGGTTAAAGCAGCATAAAACAGGGGGAAAGCATAACAAAAACAGAACACAGTGAGCCCAGATTGCCTTTGTTAAGAATATTTAATGCTTTAATTTACTTTTATAGCCCTGGCTCTCAAACTATCCATGCAACTTAGATTCCCATCTTTTGCAGTTGTATGAAACTGTCTTCAGTTCCTGTTGGAGCAGGGACAACTCTGTGTTACACCTTCAGTCTTGCACCTTCATCATCTTCTAGTCTTCTAAGAGTGAAGACATGTCTCCTGTCTGTGGAAAAGCAACCACAGGAGGCTAGTTGTTCACAGCCCCTCAGCACAATCTACTCCTCTGTTGCCAAAGGGCACAGATACTGCAGTGGTGAGGTAGGACAAATATAATGTGGAGCATGTGGCCAAACATTCAGGATATTTCCTGGTTTGGCATGTCTAGCTCTGCACCAACTGAAGGTCCTTAACGTGGACATCTGCAGAGCTGGGGAGAGTGGGTGTGAAGCTGCTCCCAGGGTGAAATTCCCAAGCATGGCACCAGCTGTTCTTGGCACTGCACTGAAGCAGGGAGTGGGAACAACCCTCAGATTTTACTCCTTGATCCACATACCCCTTCTCTGCCTCCTCCACCATCACTGCTTATTTTTGGAAGACACCTGTGATTTTTCAGCTCCAAATGAAAGAAGAGCTTTGCCTCCATTTGGGCTTTACCAATTTATGATGTTGCAATTGTTACATGATCACTTAGGTGATCAGGATGGTTGATTGGGGTATTTGCTTTAGGACTATAGTCAAGGGGAAATAGATGTACAACTGAATTGTCAATAGATGTCCCATTTCATCTACCTAGTAAATGCATCTCCTCATGGTAGGGCTTAGTGCTGTCAGCTGGGATGGAGTGCAAGGGAAATCAGTGACAAAACCATTTACTACGCACAAAATAAGTCTGTTTGAAATTCTGGAGCTTTCTGCAGAATTTAATAAGTCGTTTCAGCTGTTTTACAGAATGCCTTGACAACGTTTTCAAAGACTCAGGAAGGCCAAAATATCTAAATAGCTTTAAAATCCTTGGCCCAAGATCCGGTTGAGCACAGCTGTGTCTAACCCCACCGTGAGAACCAGAAAGTGTCTCAATTCTCTGTTTGTTAGAACTGTGAAGGTCTTGGTTTGGCACTTCTCCACTGTGAAAAGTTCCTTTTTGAAGCAACCTCTGTTTTAGCATCGAGGGTTGAAGTTACAGGTGTCCTGTGAGCAGAGAGCAGGCAGCCCAGATCAGGGGACAGCAGCAGCTGCAGAGAGGGGTGGTCCCACCAGTATGCCCCTCACATCCCTGGTGTTATCTACAGACCCTTGCTAACACTGTTATCTGAGACAATTTTAGCAGCTCAAGGGGAGCCACCATTTGGAAACATCATGCAATGCCTCTTAGTCAGGAGCAAAGGATTAGGGGAAGATCATATCTGGATTCCTCTCCCTGTGCCACAAGAGATATTTTTAGGCCTCTCAAAGCCAGATGGAGTTTCTGCAGAGGGGAGGACTCTGTTCTTCCCTGTAGGGGTTTTTCCAGCATTGCCCACTTCAGTGTTGTAAGTAACTCCTTCTTGGTCAATAATGCACCAGTGGGACTTTCTGAACTTGTTCAAGCAAGTTCAGTTTTTAAAGGGAATTTAGACGTCATCGGTTTTCCTTGGAATTAAGCTCTTGAACTCCTTTAGCTGTCCCACACCAAGTTACAAGGTCCTACAGAGTCTGTGTATGAAGGTCCCTCAGGACATAGGGGAGTCTTAGCCCTACAATAAGTTATGGGTGAGTGGGTCCCTGTAGGGCAGCTGGGAAAGCAAAACCCACATGGAGCAGCTTTTGGCTAAGTGCAAGACCAGCACAGTGGGCTGGAGATGCAAGCCTTGCTTGTCGACACCAGATTTAGGATGTCTGAGGGTTTTTTTGGTAAAACTGGAGGGTTGTTCTATCATCTGGGCCTGAGAAATCTGTGTCTTACACGCTTAAAAAAAACCAGCAGTTGAAAACCAAAAAAACCCGAGGGCTCAGTATGCAGTAAGGGTCACCAAGGCATATGGGCATCATCTTGATGGATTGTCGCAGTGCGAGTTGTAAAAGGCCTCCTGGGTAAAATGATGTGGGGATGGTGAACCCTCTGCCATGCTTCCAGCCTTTCTGTGAGCTCCCAAGAGGTGAGAGCATTGAGGACTCAGACTGTGAGTCCTTCTTGACCAAACCCCTATGCTCATGGATGTTGATTACAACTAGCCTAGATTAAATACTGAAAGCTAAGTGCTGCCCCTTGCAGGTCTCCATTCTATGATCCTGGGAAACCTCCTGTTGACACAAATCCATCACCTCAATACTCCCCATCTACTAATGCTTTAGAGCAAATGATGGCTTTCAGACACCTGTCCCCACAATGGGAAAATCCTGTCCTATAGCAAGCCAGTACTAGAAATATATAGCACATCCTAAACCACTTCTGAGTAATACCCTTGGAGCCCTGATGATCTGGAAGAGTTTTGTAATCTGAATATCATGCCTGGGCCCCTGCAACAGGAGTTCAGGCATCCAGTGACTTGGCAGGTAACAAATCTCCATGCTTCCAAAGACAGATGTCATCATTGCTTGGCTTCATGGCACCAGCACCTGGCTTGCTGGAATCAGTTTGTGTCTGCCTTTCCTCTCCTGGTTCTTTAGAGGGATCTGATGACTGATCTCACTCAGGTCTTATCCCCACCCTGCAAATCCTACATTTCTCTTCACCTGCAGCATCCCTTGGATAAACATCCCGGCTTTCTTCTGCCTTGGGCCAGTGACATTGTGCCTCTGCTGGCACAGGGTCTTCACAGACCTTTGATATCTCATATTTGCAGGTGGAAAAAGGGCTCTGTGCCTTGATGCTGGTCCCAGTTCTAGGAAAGATCTATCCTGGGGCAGGACACATGCTGGGCTGAGTGAGCCAGAGTGGCTCTGTCATTATGTGCTGGGACTCAGGCCCCATCACCTGCCCTAGGCTTTCTCCTTTCTTCCCTTCACAAAAGGTTGATTTGTTTGTTTTGCAATTCTATGTCAGATGTCTTCATTTTTTCCCTATGAAAACAGAATTGTGAAAAAAATTGAAAAAGCAAAAGCAATATTTCAACAAGTTTGAATCAGAAAGGTCTCTCCTTTTTTTTTCTTGATTTGAAACATCTCTAAAAAGTCCTCTGAAAAATTCTACTTTTCAATCCAAAGTTGTTTATTTGTTTGTTTTCCTGGAATATCTTTCTATTTTCCTTGTACAACCAAGCATATCTTTCCTGCCTCCCCTCTAAATATAGTCTGTAAAGAAAATACATAATCTAATTTTGGGCTTGAGCAAAGCCATCTATCAATCCCAACAGAAAATGCTGCATGCTTCACAGTTCTCCAAAGGATTTTTTTCTTTTTTTCCCCTTTTTCTTTTTGTCCCATGGTTTTTCCCCTTTGTTCCACAAGGTCGACTTGGGACAATTCCTCCCCTCCTCAGTTTTCAGTATTACCCAAGTGGACCAGAAAAATCAGCCATTCAGCTGCTCTAACCACAATCTAAATGAGAAGGAGAAGATATTTCAGCTGTTTCTCTTGGTTTCCATTTTTCTCCCTTTCTGGCTCAGTAGCTCCCAGAACCTATTACACTAATTGTTCTTTTCCAAAATCCAACTGTCAACAAAAGGCAGGGAACCAGTTTAATATTTTTAACTGGAATTTCCACTGCTTTGGGTTGTTCCTGGCTTTGATTTTCATGAACTTGTTTGCCCTCTGAGAAGTTTTTCATGATATTTCCCAAACTTAGGTTCGGTTTCATAAACTCTTCATCTGACAAGCACAAAATTCCTTATCACAAGTGATGTTTCATGGTGAGGGAGAAATAAATCTCTCCCTCATTATATTTTTTCGAGTCTGTGATAATTAAAGTGTTTATGTGAAGCTATAAGGGAATGGGTATGAGGTCAAGCCAACTGTGTGAACCCTTTGGTGCAAAACCACCTTCTCTGCAAGAAACAGGAACTTTTCTTTCACAAATATGCTTCATGCTTGCCCAAAATGTCCCCTCTCTAATCAAAATTTATCTTGTAAGTGCAATGCACATCACCAAAGGCAATGCTCAGACTTCCTTTAAGACAGTTGTTTATCAGTATGTTTTTCCAGCATTCTCCAAATTGGAATTGCCTTTCTCAACAGCATTTTAACTGATTGCTTGTGTCCAGGACACTGAAATATATTACATATGGTAGAAACAACAAACCAGTGCAATGACATCTTTTTATCATGGACCCTGAATTGTTTGAGAGTTACTCAGTAAAGTCAGATCTGTGTTTATCTACGTTTTGCTTGCACTCAGTAGAATAAGTCTTGTCGTGGCTAGGCTTTGTGAACGAAGCTCCAGGGAGGGCTCCATCCANATTAAGCATATGTTTAAGGACTCTGTTAAACTACAGCCCAAATGCTACTGCAGATTGAAGAGAGACTTAAAATTTCCCTAGTAGCAAGATACAGCAGTGGGATATGGGCACCTCTTCTTGAGTTTAACTCATTCAAGACCAAACTAAACCCAAGTGAAGCTCTTCTTAAATATTATGATTTTATTTCCCTTCAAATTCCTCTTTTCCTCTCGTCTAAGGGCTTTGATAAAATGGAACAAAATAAAAACCCATGGTAATTGTTTGCAGTGCTGGAGAACTTTTCTCTGACGTGTCCCAGAGCTTCTGCTGCGAGTCGGAGGGAGCCAGGCACTGGCAGCTGGTTTCACTTTAGAGCCATGTATGAGCTCGGAGCTAAGGCAGTTGTTCTACATTTACAAACCTCTACCACTGGAGCTCTCTCTTTGCACCCACCCTGACACCAGTCTGCTGAGCTCTGCTTTGCTTTACTTCTTTTTTCTTCACCCTGTTTTATCTTCTTCTTTAAAAAAAATAATGTTTTGTTGTTTGCAGAATGATTAAACATCTTTTCACAAGCAGGAATAAAGCCATGGACACTCCTGGCTGCTGCTCTTCCTTTGCCACCACTCCTTCATGTGTCTAAGTTTAGCAGGAGGTCCAGGAGCTCAAATGGAAAGCACATGGATTTGTGACTTTACAATTGAAATAAAGAAATCTAATATGACAGAAGAAGCATGTTGTTTATGGAACTATGGATTTCAGTGACGGGCATCCCTACCGAATCATAATTAAAACTACCATAATGACCTCCAAGTTTCATTTGCTGGGCTGGGAGGGAGGAAAATACAGATCTTTTCAGTGGGTTCTGCTGAAACAATTTATCGAGCTCCACAGCTGGTTTTAATGTGCTGATGAGCTGGGAAAAGAGTCCAAATTGCACTCCAGTCAAGTGACTGTGTAATATCTGGGGGCAGAACCAGACCAAAGTCTCTGTCATTTTATTTAATCTAATGAATGGTGTTTTGTAACTGAAAAACATAATTGCTCTGCACATATGTTACATGCACACTTCACTAATAACATCCACAGTGCCACCAGTGGAACAAATGAAAACACTTTTAGTCTGATTTAACTCTTTTGATTTTTTTAAAAGACTTCTTCAGAATAACCCAAATATTTGACATTAAAATCTTTGGTAACATTTAGGCAGGCTGTAGGGAGGAAATCTCTGTTCCTTAAAATAAAAATAATGTGTTGGGTTTTTTTTTTTTTGCAAGAAAAGATACTTTAGCAGAATTATTTTCTACCTTTTAAAGTAGACTCTAGGTTTTTCACTGGAATTGCCTTTGAAGTCAAAGACACCAAAACAATCAACTTTAAAATTAGCACATAAAATTAATGATTGCTGGGGTTGGCAGGCTGACTGGAAAACCAGGACTTTTCTGGCATTTCCATTTGGAAAAGCTTCAAAGCTACTGTCTGTGTTTGACATTAGAAGCAAGCGCAGAAGAGTGAGGGAGAAAAGAAGAAAATGTCTCCCAAATATCAGGTGCAGAGCAAATTCCAAGGGACAGAAAGCCCAGTGCTGTGTTTGCAGTCTTCAGTCTTGAGGACATCTCTTAAACAAATCTTCTTGCAGACCTCCAAGTATGACATTTGGTTGGTTGTTCATTTGTTTGGGGTTTGGGTTTTCTGTTGTTGTGCAGTTTTTTGAGTTAGCATTTACAGGTGAAAGTAAACAAAGTAGTGGGTGTGGGAGCAGCAGTGCAAGAAGCTACTTACATGATAATTGATAACAGATCAGTAGCCATACCTATGCTAGAATAATCCTTATATAGGAATGACCAGCTTGTGTTAAGGAGACACTGTTGGGATTGACTAAACTTGCTTAAAAAATATGAGAGCTGTTCCTTCTTTGCAGAGGCTCAAGTTTGATCATCTACCCTAAGATCCAAACTAGCAGCCCAAGCATTTCACTGCATTTTCGTTTTCCCCAGTGAAGTAAAGCAAAATTTTCTGGGGAGCAAAGAACAAAAAATTACCTGCTTTATACCTTCATTAGTGGAAAATTAAGTTTTCCCTCTCCAGTGAGAAGCCAGCTGGGTGTGGGGTTGGTGATGGAAGACAGCTGCAAACAAATGTGTTGAGTGAATTAATGTACTGTGTGACAGTGGAAAAAGAGTTCAGCTCTGCAGGAAGGATTTTGTTATCATGAAGGCTGAGGAAGGCTGAGAGGAGGACAGTAGAGACTGTGAGTTCAGATACAAACTGTGTGTTAGTATTTAAAAAAGAAGGAAAGGATGTCATGAGAGGGGAAAAAAGAATATGTGCATTTGGAGCAGAAAAATTGGCAAAATACAAGTTGTTGTTAGTTGGATTCTTGCTTTCTCAAGTGAATTTGGCTTCAAAAGTAATTAGCTTCTTGTCACATGCTTGGGCAGTCATGCCAAAGAGTTCAACAACACATTATTTTTGTCATTGCACAAAAGGTGATATTGAGCCCAGAATAACTGTTCCTATTTATGACTTTGGCTTTTGGCCTAAGCTCAAAGGAAGTGAAAAAAAATTATGATATCCTTTTCTGAAGGTCTTGGGGCACTTGAATTTCAGATGTTAGTCTACAAGAAAGTTTACCAGGGTCTCAGTGTCAATAGTAAAGCAGACTCTCCTTTGGGTTGTTTGACTGTTCACTGGGGAGAAAACCCAGCAGAGAAACCATATGGGATCAGGAACTGAGGCCACAGTGATTCCTTAATCCTACATCTACTAAAGCCTTTTCTAAGGTATCAGCAACTTCAGGAGAAAGAGGAAGACTGAATAGCCAGGACTTTGTGCATGCTACACAACTCCTGCAGCTCTAAGATCTATTCCAGCCCCATTGAGGCACTGTCTGAGGAACGTTCCCTTAACACCCTAGGAAAATATTTTGATCCCTTAATGTGTTGACACAACACACAGAGAAGGGTGACAGAGTTCCTTCCTGCTAAAAGAAATTGTTGCTTAACCTGAATATTGATTATGCCAACAAATCCTGCTGGTCAGGGTGTAATAACCACAGAGGTACCCCTGGGAGAGAGACACTTGGTAAAAGAGAGCTTTTCCTTGCAGGGAAATGGAGAGCATGCAAAGGGTGGGTAGATACATGGAAATGGATTTAATAAACACCTGCTGAGTCTCTCTCCTACTTCCTTGTCTGTAAATATCCACTGAGGTATTTTAATCTTGATGTTTTTAATAATGCCAGAAAATCTTATTAATAATTACATTTTGGAATGTTTCTGCTTAGTCAACTCCAGGACAACAGTTTAACTCGACACAACAATGTTTGCTTTAAAATGTGTGGAAGGTGCCAGTCCATGGAGGTGATTCATTTGCTGGCTAATTAACAAATGTCTAATGTAAATTTAACATTCACTTCAACTTAACATTCCTGCAACCCAAACTTCTTTTTGATTGGGGTAGCTGCAAGTGGAAACCAAATATTTTTGTTGGTGGGGCTGAGGGGATGGCATATGCTGCTCATTTAGATTTCCATTTCCTTTGCATCTTTTCAGGGGCAGAAAGTCAGGCCTTAACATTTCTGAGTACAAAGCCATTTTTGTCTGAAAATTTGCAAATAAAACCCCCAAGATTTTCTAGTGCTACTAAAATCTAAACCCCACGAATGTGGTGTGTGAGGTTCCACATTCCTTCTTCCCAAATTTCCTGGTAAATTAGTACATACTCCGTTTAGCTTTAAGAGGCTTTTGTGTCTTTCCTGTGCTGAGCATCCCTTAGCTGAGTGTGGTTGAAGAGCCAAGTCAAGCCATTGCTCAATGGAGAGCTATTTTGGCTCCTGGTTACCTCTCTGCTTCCTGTAATGTTCTCATTCTCTCAGATGGTGCATCGCTGTTTTTTCAGACATGAATATTCCTGGAATATGGCAACACTGACTGCAGTGTAAACAGGATCATAGCTTTACTGATGGCCCACATTAGAAGATAAACCACTTAATCCTGCAAACAGACAGTCAGGCTCCTGCAGCCTATCATCTCTGAGAATGCTCTCAGAGATGAAAAGTGAGATACTTGTGAGGGTTGAAAGAGCAAGGACAAGGTCTGAGGCTCATCTGACCTCCTGCAGAAATAGAATGGGCTCAGATGACTGTGTCACCAGGCTGTGTGCTGCAAGTCCTGCTTGCTGCTCAGGGAGCTGGTGGCTGCACTCCAGCTGCACACCTTCCAGCCATTTCCCTTGAAGGGTCCCTGGGTGAGCATAACAGTATGGCTTGGTAGGAAGGGAACATATCCACCTTGCCCTTTAAATGCCTTTTACCACCATTTCCTGGCAAGCCCTGGAACACATTTGAATGGCCCCAGGAGATGTCTGGAGGTGACAAACCCAGCCACATGCAGAGCCTGTGCAAGGCCACATGTGGGAACCATGCACCTCTCCTTGAGACTTCTACTCACTTCTTTAATACCTCCCCCACATCATCGAGTTGGACTCCCAGGACTAAAAGAGATGGGTTTCTGGCCTGGACACCCACCCCATATGTTGCAGCAAAAGCTTCTTCAGTTCTAATGTTGGGAAAGCCCATGGTGAGAATCCATCATTTCAATTTTTTTTATAAGTAGAGGGTTGCAATTTTGTGAAACATTTTAGCATTAATATCCTACTCCAGCTGGCTAGCTTCTTTTTCCTCTTGTGGGGAAATACTGCCTTAAGGGAGTTGGATTTTGGGAAGCCTGTCCCAGGAAGCATGAGACAAGGAGCTCAGACTTCTCAATGGTAATTCTGGCATTTCTGCTGCTTTACTTTGCAAGTCTGGAAAGGTGACACAGACCATATTCCTCAGTTTCCAGCTCAGCAAGGCAGAGCAAAGACTGCTGAAGCCCATCAGGGGCTGCTGTGAAGTGCAATTAAGTCACGTTCCTAAAGGGCTTGGGAATCATCTGATGAAAGCCATATGCTGATATTGGGCTCATCTAGCACAGGTTTGATTTCAGGATTATTTGGAAATGACCCAACAGAGAGAGGCAGCTTGTGATGACTCTTGAGAAATGTCTGCACAGGATCAACCATCAGCCTGTTTCTCCAGAAGAGAGATCCAGGCACATCCAAGGGGATTTAGTTTGGAAATTGCACTGTAATCTCTCAATAACATCACTCCAATGTGATTTCCAGCACCTCCTTGCTCTGTTTCAATGAGATGCAGAGATACTCTGAAAATGGTAGGGGTTTCACCCTACCTTAAAATCTCTTAGTGATGTAAATGCCCTTTTCACCTAGTTTAGTTGAATGTTTGGGCCAAGCCTGTGGGTTGAGCTTGGAAAAATCCAGGATTTGCTCTGCATTTTGCAGCTCAGTGCTGTTGTTGAAACCTCCTGGAAGATGGACACAAAACATTCCCAGAAGCTTTCTCTTGTGAGGGCTGCAGAGCCATGAAACATCACCTGTGTGTATTTATGTTTACTGCTCTGTGGGCTGGATGTATACATAAAATCTTTTTGTCCCTGTTGCATGCACATCCACCTTGGTGAGGCTGGAGCTGAGCAAACACAAGCAATGATATTTTTTTTTGCAGCTTCCAAAAACAGAATGCCCTTTTCAGATCAATAATTCATTCTACCCTTAGTACTGCCTAGTGTCTTCTTGACTCTCCTGAGGTCCCTCATGGCACAGGGAAACCTATATAAAGAAAATTGGCTGGCTCTTGAAAAGCATAAATGAGAGGAACTGGCTGTGGGGAGACATTTCTGAGCCCTGCTAGGGTTCGAGGAGGAGTTCAAATGCTTCGTTCTTCAGCTGCTGGAGATAAAAGTGCTGGTACATTCAATTCCCACTTTCTGCTGCTGCCAATAAGCAGGGGGGCTTCTTCCTCAGCCTCTTACCACTGCAGAAATAACAGAGATAAAGCAGGCAAAATAAATAAATGCTCTGTGGCTAGAATAGATAATAATTTCACCAACTGAATATTAAAATATCAAAGCTCAAGGAAAGGATATATAATTATGGGCCTTTGAAGTTCAATAAAGGTCTATTTCATCAACATGGTAGCTAGTATTTCAAATGCAAAGACAGAATGATAATGCTACATTGGCATTTCTGACCCACAGAGGATGTGTTAGGAGAAGAAGGAAGTCCTATAAGACAGAAGCCATTGAGACTGTGGCTGATTAATTATCCCACCCCAAAATGATCTGCCCCTGGCTCAGCATCCTTTATCTCCATTTTACTCCTGCTGTACTTCTGATTTTCTTAAGAAGGATCATTTGGCCCAGTAAAAGCAGGTGACATGCAACACTGAAATGAAGGGATTCCTCTGTGCTTAGTTATGCTGGAAATCTCCCCAAATAAAACAGAAGATCTAGATTCTCCAGTCCAATAAACTGTGGCTGAACTTTATTTGTTTGATCCTAATTTCTAAATCAGGGCCAGGATTAAAAAGCTTAGCAACATTTCCAGGTGGTGCAAATTTTTAAGTTGAACTCCAGCCTAAAGCAGGTAAAGAAAAGTCAGCCTTGAGACATCTTACACAGGACAAAAGGACCTGAAAAACTTAGGTTCAGGCAAATCACCTTATTTTCCCTAGAGACACTGCTTGATGCCTGCCAGGCTTGTGGGAGTTGCAGTAGTGATGGCTTCAGCTGTTTCCCACACTACATTTCCCAGGATGCAGGACAACACCTGATGCATTTTTGGAGGTGAGAACTGGGTCATAAAAGGGCTGAGGAGATAGGGTGTTGAGTTTCCAAAGATATCATGCTAGCTTGGGTAGGGGAAGGAGAGCTTCTGAAGGCAAGTTCTAAGATATACAGCAAGGTATGGTTTCAATTTTTTTCTATTATTTTTATTTTTGGTAACACTGTTAAAGAAAGATGTTTCACTGTGATCACAATGAAATAAAAAATGTCCTTTGCTAAGGATATAAGGCTGAAAGAAAACCAGTTAAAGCCAGCTGAAGCTTTATGACTGCCAGCAGTGTTTATACCAGGCAATTCTTGTACTTAGAGTTTACTACATTAAAGTTATTTTATTTTTTAGCAGACTGTCATCACATTTGGTTACATTTTCCTTTTCAAATTAACATCCAGTCCAGTTTTGTGGTTGGGGAAAGACAAGTAAGAGCCCTCAGCTATATGTCAGTGGAGGAGGAGCTTTTACTTAAGGATAGGGATGTTGGATGACCCCACAGCTTCCTGTTAGTGTTTTAATAGCAGGACTTTCCCACCTGGTCTTGGCTAGAAAGTTAGACTCACATGCTGCTGTGGAGACCTAGTAAAAGTATAAGGAGAGTGTGTCATATCCGATTTCCTAGGTGAAGGGTATTAGGCAGCTTTTTGATTCAAAATGTGAGTCAGCCTGTGGGGAAAAAAATGATCTTTTTCAGCATACTTTGAATGCATGGGAGGTCTTGAACATGGTGTTTCAAATAAAAGAAATGAAAGTTTCCAAATGAGGCAGTTTATTTTACTTTTCAGCGTGCATGTGAGGTGGCCATGCAGTAGATGGAAGGGTTTTGTGGGGATTGCAAGAGGCCAATTAAACACTCATTTGGCTTGACTCTTGTTTGCTTGACTACTTAGAGCAAGAGAGCTTCACAGCATGACCTGTGTCTGCTGGTGTGTCTGACCCTAGCCTGAACACAAGTTGGGGAGGGCGAAGGTATCCACCTGGACCATGCTGAGGTGCAGCAGTGCAGCTAAGCTGCTCAGCATCAATGGAGCTTGGAGGAGCTGGAGGCTGAGGGCAGTCTTTTTGCCAAGTGTTTTACAATGGTGAAACATAATCCCTCAGATTAGTTCCACTTTTCCTGTGGCCTGGTTTCATATCAGCACTCTGGGGGTGGGGGAAAATTGTTGTCTGAGCACAAAGAGGCAGCTTCAGAGAAAGACACAAATGAGTTTCTCCCAGCTATAGTGACCATGGGGACACGTCTCCTGTTTGTGTGATGCTGATCCAGGTGTGTTTGCATTGTACAACACGGATATCCTTTCTTTCCTGAGTGAGTGGTTTGCAAATTTGAAAAGTGGTATCTCGTGTTATGCTGTTCAGTGCAGGTCCTTGATGTGACTGAGCCTTTGGGTGCCTTACTAAAGGAGCAGTGACAACTTGCTGCCTGAGTCCAGTGAATGTTTCCATCATTGGCTTCTAAGCTGGCATGCCATGCTGATCAAAGCCACCAGCTATTTGAGGCTGGGAGACACTACTTCTTGGTGTTTCTCAGAGCACCTCAGTAAAATAAGTCTCTGACTTCTAAAGAATTCACTGCTCCTAAAAGGACTCTTGCAAAGCCCTTGCTGGCACCCAAATTCAGTGATGGCTTGAAGATTATGAATATCTTGTTATATGTTAGAGTGAACTTCCCAGGGTTCAGAATTAGGCTTTAACCAAAAAGGTTAAACTTGAGCTTGGGTTTGGTTGGGTTGGCGATACATGAATGAGTATTAGTCCTTGCTTGGATGCTCCTGGGCTGCATGGCTTGGGGGTTGCTCATTGCTGGGCTTGATTCCTCCTGAGATGTTGCCCTGGTTCCCTTCCTGCTTTCTCATGCAGGAGTCATCTGGAGGCTAGATGGGGATGACAAATGGGGTTACCCCAGTTTTGAGGCTGGCATGGACTGACCCTGGCAGCCTCCTTTCTATGCATTCCTCTGCAGAAGCCATACCTGTCCACTGAGGATGCAACATGCAAGGGAATGTGGGTCTCCCAGGGAGAGCCTCTTGATCCCCACTCATGAGCTCTGACCATCATCTGGGGGTTTGCACAGAAGAGCAAGAAGTCTGGAACAGGCTGCCCAGGAGGCTGTGGAGTCTCCTTCTCTGGAGACATTCAAGAGCTGCCTGGACACATTCCTGTGTGAGCTCGTCTAGGTGCTCCTGCTCTGGCAGGGGGGTTGCACTAGATGATCTTTCTAGGTCCCTTCCAGCCCCTGACATACTGTGATACTGTGAAGTCATTCAGGAAATAAAACAAATCAAACTCAGAATTATTGTAATGAAATCTAAATGAAACCATGATATAAGAGGAACAGCAAACAAGGATTTCCTCTCTTCTGTGGTAGAACCAGCAATTTAAATCAGAAAAGTCAAAATCAGGGAGTGATATACACAGTTCAGTGGAGACTCAGAGTGTCCTGGTTCTGCTGGAAAGGCATTTGGCTGCAGATTGAGCCCTGTGGGCTTCTCTCTATGTGTAGGTTTTTGGGGTTTTTTTTGTCAGTCAGCTAAACCACTTTAAATTAAGTCTTGGTCAATGTCAGAGTTGAGATCTGTTTTATAGGGACTTATTTGTGGAAGAGCATCCAAATACCTGCCTCTGAACTTGTCAGTTATAACTATATTCTCAGCAGATGTTGAAAGCCATAAACATCATGCTGAGGGCTTTGAATATCACTTAAGAGCTTAAGCCAGGTTCTTGGAATGAGTTTATGAGAAAAACCCAGAGAGACTCAGCAGCGGGCATGGGGAACTGGATCTCTCCTTCCTTTCTTCTAGCAGTGGGGAGTGAATCCCCATGGATAGAAATGGCAAAGTCTTTTCCAAACAGGACACCACTTACCTTGCTCCAAAAAATACTGGAAAGCCAAATGTTGTCTCAAGCTAAGATCAATGTGATGGAGTGAGAGGAGGTGGGATGGGTTGGCCAGAGCAATAGTAGAAGTTAAAACAGCTCATTAGCAGCAAACTAATTGCTTGGCCCTCAAATTGTCTAATAGCTGGTTGTCCTTTCTTCAGCTGGCTCTGTTCCCTTTCTGACGCCACAGACAAGAGCAAGCATGCAACTCTGATTTAGAAATGTCAACGTGGTTTAGGTTAGGGAGTGTGTGTAATAATTATGAATTGCCTTTACGGTTTGTTTGCTTTCCATAGCAATTGCTAGAAGACAGCAGCTGACAGCTGTGGAAATTTCTGGTGCTGTTCCCCCAGTATAGAACAGCATGGATCTAATTTAGTGTGTACCAGCAGCACTGGATTATTAAATTAATAATAATTAGAAAGCTATTTGCACCTGTGCTAATGGCACCCTTTATCCCAAAGTGTGTTAAATCATTAAGTGCTTCAAGTTGCTAATGACACCAGCTTTGCAAATGGGAAAACTGTGGTGAGAGTCAGAGGTTTCCCCAAACACACTGAACTACCAAAGGGGAAATTCTTCCCTGGGCAGAGCAATAGGCATTGCCTAATGCATGCAGGCTGTGGAAGCATTGGCACCACAGACATGTGTCTACATATATGTATGTATTTACAGAAAAATACTGAAGAACACTATGTTAAATAACTTTTTTTAAGGTGCAAGGGAAAGGATGTAGAGCTGTTGAAAATAAAACAGAGACTCTCTGGCCTATTAACAGATCTACTAGCACTGTGCAAGGCAAACACTGTGATTTCTCACAGAGCAGCCAAGAGCTTTGCTGTCAAAAAATCCTCTGCAGACCTCCTAGGATTCCTTTTGCCCCTTAAGCAATAGCGGAATAGAGATGTTTATTGAACTGATATGCTGTGTTAGGCTTGGCTGTTGTAGAGAGATTATGGTTGATATTTTTTGAGGAAGTAGATAGACCATAAGGAAACATGTTGGAGTCTAAACTATACCGCATCCACACCAAATATTTGCTGTGCTTGAATTTATGTCGCTTGAAACTTGACTCTCTCACTTCATTTCTATTTACTTTTGGCATTGTTGATGGCAGGAGACACAAAATCCCTCCTTGAAGATCGTGTACTGTTCTTGGAAACACAAAGGAAATAAACTTTTACCAGGGTGACACCATTTATTATTATTACTCCTAGTTATTTGTTTTCATTTTAGTGAGATAGAAAAGGCCAATCGGGGTCAAACCGACAGTATGAGGCTTCTTATAGGAGAAGATGGTCCCTACCTCAGAAACAACTGCAGTTCAACAAACTCCTAGGTTCAGCAAAGTGCTTAAGCCCAGATTTAATTGTAACCACATGCATGAAGCCCTTTGATGCTGCATCGTATCGGAAGCTGTGCTACAAAACAACAATTAGGCACAGTCATATGGACCATGGGCAGAAAGGGAGGCAAAGAGCTGAGAGGGCATTTGTTTACACAGGCCAAATAGATAAAAGATGATGCCTTTTTTCCTTGTTGCTACACATAGATCTGTGCTTTTTCTGTGAGGAGGCAGGAGGTGGCTAGATCAAAAGTAACCCATGTAATCTCATTAGACCCATCGCTTAACCTGTAAGCATCTCAAGTACTATCCCATGGTAGTTAAAGGAAAGCAGACATGCAGATGTGGATGGCAGTGTGATCAGGACTGTGGACTGAAAGCATCTGGGCTATGTGTAGGTGTTGGTGTAGCTGATCCTGTCATTCTTAACTCCCAAAGTGGAGGTGATGGTTGAGTGTCTGATGCTGAAGCTACATCTAATTCTCCAGCGGAGGTGGAATTGCTCCATGGGTCAGCATCTCCAGTTAGCTTTAATCTGGTGACTTTGTGACATGTCAGCAAATTGCTAGTACTCCCTTGTTCACCAGCTGCAACTGTATGCTGTTAAAAGGGACAACTTTCATACATCAACCTCTTCCACCCACTTTTGGAGGTGGTGAACGGCAGAGTAGCCATCCAGCATTTCTATGCCTCATGCTGAACTGGAACAGATTGCTGACAACTTCCACTTGTGGATCTGAATTTTGCAACTGTCTGTATTCACTTCTGATGTAACATTTTGCTGGGAGAAAGTTAGGCCAATCTTGTGTGTTTTGTAACAGATATTGCTGTGCTCATAAATCACTGCTGAGTGACTGCCTGCTCTGCTTGGGTGTTAGATGGAATTGCTGTTACACAGTGCATGCACTAGCACCTGATCAGTGCTTAAGGTTGGCCAAAGCCTCTAAGAACATCTGCCCATCATTAACTGGAGACTTTCAAATCCCTTTTTCCTTTCCTGCCTTTCTCTTTGTATGAAGACCAGAGGAAATGGTGATTTTTGCAGAAGCTATTTGTCCTTTGTGAACCCTCTCTGAGAGAACTGATGTTCTTTCCTACATGTGCAATGAAACATCAGCATGGTGCCATCAAAGGGACAAATTCTGCCCTCAAGTGAGTGAGTGGGCAAGAAACTATGAGCTCTGCACGTGTGTCTGTTAGCCTTATGTGTGTCATCTGCAAGGCACTGAATGGGGAGGTGTAAATCTGTAGACTCACTGCTGAGAATCTGTCCTGCAGTATTTATGGCTTTTGTTTAACTTTAATCTCAGCCATTCATTTGTTTCCTGGTTCTCATATAATTAGAACATATTAAACAGGAGCCAACCACAAGAAATATAAAAGGTTAACGCAGTTAGGAAATGTCAGTGGAATGAATACAGCTCACTAATTCACGGGTTCTTTCCATAAATATTTCCACTAGCCAAAATATTGACTTTAACCTTTTCCATCTCCTGCATGTAAAGCTTTGTATTCCCTTGTTGCAGCAACAAATACCTCAGAGTGTGTGGATGGTGCTCAGCACAGGGCAAGTGGTTCCAGCATGCAGTTATGGTATTAATTAAGTGGCAGAGTCAGATTTCATGATGGTAAGGCACACCCAGGGATGGAAAACGTAGAAGTAATGAAAAAGAGCAACATGTTATAGTGGGGGTTGCAGAAATTATTTAGGACAACAATTTGGAGCTGGTCCAGCAAAAAAACTAACCCCAAAATGTTTTGCTATGTCTAGCACAAATGTTTAGATGTTTAGATTGAGAAATGTCCTGGGTCACTGACCTCAGCTGCTGGAGAAGTCTATGTCCTGGATCTTCTCTCATAAATTGGTCAAGACCCACCTTAAAAGCTGATTGTATTCTCTTAACCCCATTTCCCATAGAGGAAGAAGGTTCCATCACCTCCTGACTCTAATGATTCAAAATCTTTTTGAGTTTTGGTGCCTGCTGCTAGCTCAGGGTTCCTGAGCACCCTGGCTGGGCTGGGCTGCATGTGTCATGGGAGGTGCCAGGCATGATTTACTAATGACCTCCCATGGTCTGAGCTTCATTCAAGAAATTAACAGCTCCTACCTGTGGCAGTTTCATGCTGAAATTTCTCCTCTCTCCAGACTTGCTCAGGATGCTAAATGAAAGGGGACCCACTACTGTTTTCCTTGAATCCCAACCAAACTCCTGCCTGTTTGAGATTTAGAGATAAATCTTTCAGTGGGTCTGTAGTACTAAATCCTAACAGCTGTACTCAGGCTTAACTGTCCCCTGGGCTTTTTATGTGTGCATGGGGCATGGCTGCCTGTGCAAAACATGTTATTCCCTTAATCTACTTCCCTGTGTGCTACCTGTGGTTTCAGCTGATAAGTGTTCTGGATGTTTTCCTCTGGACCATCTCATAAAAGCAGCCTGATGGGATGCCTGCACATCCCAAGAGCAGATCCTGGATGTATTTATGTCAGGAGATAAAAACAATTAATTCACATTATGCTACTTGTGCTCTAATGAAAGTGCTTCCCAGGATTACCTCTGCTAAGGAGGTGGGCAGTGCCTGAAAGGATGCTGAGTATCTCTACCACCTTGCTTATACCAGAAGCAGTATGTCCTGCTAGGGTGGGAGTCCACACTAGATAACTAGCTTTGAGATGTGAAATAGATAGAGAGATAAAGATAGATACAGGTATCCATATGTCTGTAACTCAAATACAATACCAGGCTATTGTGGATTCATGTGTCCTGTTGTATCACTTGAAGCTGGCTAGGATACCTGTGTAGTGTGTTATTGGGCTGTGTAGATTTTGGAGATCCTGCTCACTCCTTCTACTTTTTTCACAAGTGTTTGGTGGGATTATTCCAGTCAAAGATTTTTATCCTGTAGTTTGGCTTTATAAAATAAATGAGATTAAGTGTTGCTTAAAGCTAAGCCTTGCCTAAGCACTGCCCTGAATTAGATGAGAACCCACAGACTGCAGAGAAGCGAGGAGGACTCACTCGCTCCGTGGTGCTCTCATCACTGATCTTTTGTCCTGTTTTATGGTCAGTTATGTGGATACATGGCCCTCTTCATTGCAAGGCCCAGTTGCTCAGGCACTGCTCTCTCTGAGTTGTTTTATCCCTGAGCAAGTACATGAGTTTGAACAGGGTGTGTAACCAGAGAGTACAAAGTGAAGGAAGCCAAAATGAAATGCATCACCTAGTTGAGCAGTGGGAATTGCTGGGGTGGAGCAGCCAGCACAGGGGCTTGGAAATGAGTTTCTTTCAAAACTGTGCATCCCCCAAATGACAAAGGAGTAAGGTTGGGTCTGAAAGTGAAATCTGTGGTGTATACCAGCACTGCTGAAAGAGAGCACTCCTGTAATAATACTAGTTTGAGGAGAGGAGGGAGGGAGGAGGAGAGGAGGAGGAGGAGACAGAGAAAATGCTGCTTTTGCCCCAGGCACAGTGGCTCTAACCAGCAATAAATTATGGAGCTGCAGTGTCATGCTGCAGTGCAGTCAGCACCTTGCTTCTAAACTCACTGCAGTCCATGCTGCTGATGCACTGAACTCAGCATTTAGTAAATATAACTAGTGCCTAGTTTCCTGTAGCACTGATTGTATAAATCTGGGTTCAATGTACGTGTGGGTGTCTATAGACTCACTTTAATGCCAATTCACAGCACTTGTGTAATACTGAGCTCATGACAGAAAGCAAGATTTGCCTTTGAATGAGTATTATCTTTTATAAAAGGAACCACAGTGAAGCAGCCCAAGGAGACATGCAGTTGGTTTTTCATAAGTTTTTATACTTCTTTCATCCTCATGGGATGTGTATGCTTCCCATTAGTGCATTCCCCACCACCCCTGCCATCTGTCACAAGTGATTTGCTCTCTCTCCTCTTATCTCCCCCAGAGGAGAGCTGTCTCTGAACAAAATTCAGCTCTTTCATTTTTTTGGTAGAGTTTCCAAATTTCCTTGCAAGTACACCCTGCTGGCTGCTTATGCTGGGCAAATGAGGGCTAAAAATGCATCCCTTGCTCTGGCTATGGGGGCAGGTGGCATCTGTGCCCTGATGACATGCAAGCTGGCATTGGCACCTGAGGCTTTTTGCACATAAAAAAAAAGCATTCCTAGTTCTTGCCAGGAAGTTTTTAAAGCTTCTGTCCTGCTGTTCTTTACCAGTTTAATGGTTCAGAGGCAATCAATGCATCCTAGTGGAAATGCAGCATTCCCCTGCCCAGTATTTCAGGCATAGCTGGAAACGATTGGTGCTGAGGGAGCTCTGCATTCCCAGCCTCAAACCTTTGAAGAAACATCAGCAGTGAGGTTTTGAGTCTGAGGTTGTTTTGTTTTGCTGTAATCCTCTCCTCAGTATTGCTTGGCAGCCCTGTGGTTGAAACCCTCACCTGTCATCTTGTAGGTGCTAGTGGCAAAAAGCCAGTCCAACTCCTCTAAATGATCCATATGGAAAATTTTATTTCTGTGATGGCTTTTTCCCTTAAAAAGAGACAGTTCAGGCCTGGGAATGAAGGTAGGGACATGGAAAATCACCTAGGTGTTCAACCTGCATCTGCCTAGGGTTTCACTAGCATATCTATTCACTGTTGTGTTCACTTAATTACTTTTTTTTCCTTCTAAAAATCTTCCTGTGAAGTCAGTTCTACTAAAAGCCACAAGGTCACTATGCAGAATCTTGTAGCACATAATCACCTTGGGGATTATTTCCTCAGTGGAATAGCTAGAAAATCAAGTATGTCAGGCCTCTGAAAAGAAGCTGAAATTCCTGCCTGTATCCAAAACCATGGGAGTGAATTGTGGATGATGGCCAGATGCAGCAGATGAGCCAGGAAGCCCAGGTGGTTTGTTTCTTTGCACATCACTGGTGTGGTGCAATGCACCACTCAAGACTTTGTCATCATCTGTTCCTTGGAAGAAGTTTTCTTCTAAGACAGCTTGGGCTTTGGCTTTCACCTACATCATGTCAGAAAGGTGTTTCTCATTGTGCTAATTATCATCAAGAAGTAGGGATTAGCTTCCTTTCTTGTACTACATGGGGATAATTTGGCATTGGCATGACTTCTGAGTTGTTTTTAAAGCTGAGGTCATGGCAGGGCTCCTTGCAAATATCCCCTACAACAGCACTCGAGGTACTGCATTTCTAAGGCATCTTGGAGCATTTGGGCTTTTCTCAGGCAAAAAAAAGAGGGGGTGAAAGGCTCCATCTGAGCTTGGAAACCCTTGTGCTTCTTAGTTGAGAGCAGGTTATTTCCTGTTGTTCTTGGCAAAGGAGCAGTTCTGAGGTTGTGAGGGTGAGTTTGGCTGCATTCAGCATGGCTCTTTAGCACCATCAAGGCTCCTGCTATACTGGAGTGGACAGACCCTCCCTGAGCCCCACATCAGCAGAGGGCACCAACCTGTGTTGGAGATGTGATTAAGTAGCTTCTCTGAGCTGGGGAACCAACCAGATAGAAAGAATATTCAAAGAATAAAATCTTCCTCCACATGATCAGATTGTCTTGTGTGTCTACTACCTCCAGAGTCAAAGAGCAGTGAGAGTGGGCTGCAGAGCATCTATTTGTTGCTCTAGTGGTTAGCTGAAGGGCTAAAATCAAGACTAAAGATGCTAAACTGCATGCTGAGGGATGTCAGCCCTATTTCTAGCTAAGCTGCCAGCAAAGGGATGGTTGCTTTGATCTATGAAGTGGGGAAAAACTCCTTATATAGAGATTTCAGACTCTATGTGGGTGGGAAATCTCCTGGTGGAAGAATGCTAGTCTCAGTAAATTTCATAATAATATGAAATAACTTAAATGTGAAAACTTCTACTTTCAGTACAACTGGCATAATATTTCCTTAAATTACAATCCTCTGGATCTGGTTATTGTACAGGCCTTTTCATCTTCAAATGGCTTTGCAAATTTTATCTGACTGATTTGCCTTAGAAACACAATAAAATTGAGGGCAAAATATTACCTTTCTTTGTTTCCTCCTAGGTAATATGTTACTCTTTCATCCTCATTTTAGATGAATGACTCTAGTTCTCCATAAAATTTCTTTTAGCATCCTAGTAAGAATCCCCTCTGGAATAGTTTGTCATGTGCTGTAACATGAATATGAGGAGAAGTTTGTCTTCCTTTCAAATTTTAACCTCAAAGTTTTCGGCTGTCTTGGAGACTTCCCTTGGCAGTCCTCATAAAAGACCCTGTCAGTGCCTCTGTCAAACTCTAGGCAAGGGTTTTGTTACCACAAGCTTGGTCTAGTAGCCAATGTTAATCTTCCAGCTTCCCTTTAAAACAGGATCTGAATGTGTGCTAGTGTTAGGAAGCTGAACCTGTAGAACAGATCATGGATCCTGGTCTCTTCTCTATCACCTGATCATCTCTTCCCAACCAATGCAGAGGCTTTACTTGCCTCCAGGACTAGACAGCTTTTAAAAATACTACTGGCACTCAGTTCACTTGCTCATTTATCAGGGCCAATAGGCAGCAAAAGGGACTGTAGCTCCTTTATCTCCTCTGCATTGCCTGGAGGAATATAGGAACTGTAAGGTAGATAATATAGGAGCTGTAGCACATCAGGAGTGTGACTGGTGTCGGTTCAAGTAGAAGTCATGGGGCTTGATACAGAAATTATCAGCTGAGACTCTTTGGTTTCTGTTTCACAGGAAGCTGGATGGGATTATAATAACATTCTCTTCTGGTTCTAAAAGTCTATCAAAGTTATAAATGTGCAGTCTAGGCCAAACATCTCTAGTGTTTGTGGGCAGCTCTTCTGACTGCTGCAAATTGTGGCTGCAGAGAAGTCTGATGGATGGAAAGAAATGTATTGGAGATGCTGTGACAAAGTGTTGTGCATAAATCTTGGTTTATGATGGTGGTTTTTTTCTTCCATGGCAAAAGAATTTGTAAAATATTTCTTTGGCCAAGATTTTCATGGTAACTAGAAGGCTGTTTTATACTGGAAGCAATTTCCCTCTCTGGGGATCCTAGAGAACTAGTGTGCTCTGTGATATGTAGCTGCTGCATGTCATGAGCAGAGGAAGAGTATTGTGGGCCAGCACCTGAGGCTGGAATGCAAAGCAATACAATTTAGTAATCATGCTTGAGGACTGTGTTGCTCAGGGTTTTGTACCTGTTGTATCTATTGCCATTGTAAGCAGAAGTCCCAAGGTCACTGCTGGATCAACTAGAAGGCAAGAGTAAAAGTCTTGAGCAATTGCAAAGAGAGCTCTCAGCATCTGTCAGAAGATGCAGGATACAGCTGTGTGTTGACACTGAATGGACTGTCAGTCCTTAGTCACAGGAAAAGGTAATGCAGGTTTAGATGGAGATGCTGCATGGAGTGTCCAGGAGAAAGTCTGGGGATGTTGAAGGTGTGTTATGTGTGAGGTGTGTGGTTCTGCAAATGCAGGCCCATGGGAGGGATGTTTCTGCACCACTGCAAAGCCCAGATGTCCATGGGAAGAGTGTGCCCATGTGAACTGTGTGGGTGTTATTTGTACAACATCAGAGTGGAGTGAGCAATTTGGTAACTTAACCTCATCACCAGCTGGGGCTAAGCTGTGAGAAAATGGTTGAAGCCATGGAGAGAGGATACACAGTCTACATAAGAGGTAAAGTTTTTCCATCTGACTTCAACTGAAGTTTGAACCACAGCCTAAGTTAATAATATTTACACCCATCTAAGGGAGGAGGCCTTTGGTTCTGTAATGAGTCTGCAGTTTGTTCTGTGATACCTTTTCCCTTTCTGCCATCTGAGTTTCTCATGCTCTGGACAACTTTGGATGACTATAGAGAAGGAATGTGTGAATCCTTCACCCTTCAAACGCGTGCTCAGCCTTCAGAACTGCAATTATTCATATCCTGGTCTAATCACCATTGATTCTATGTGGAAAACTTGGATATATCTTCTGAGAGGCTTAAAATGTGATGAATGTTTAGATTCCAAAATAGCTATATGGGTTGTGACTCATTGCTTCAGATGCTGTTCATGAAAATCAATTACATGGTTGCTTTGGCTACCAGAAGGGATCTTTTCTGTTGGCCATTTGTTTCCTAATATCATATTTTACAACTCTTAGAAAATCATAAAATGCCAACAAAGTAGATAATGCTTCTTGCAAGAAACATCTTCCATAGAGACAGATCTGTGGTGGTTTACTGAAAGGCAGGCTAGGATCCTAGAACGTGCTGATATTTTTAGCATTGATGTGCTAAAAACACCTGGCAGGGGAAAGGGGAAATGCAGGGGGGTTGGACTAGATGACCTCCAGAGGTCCTTTCCAACCCAAACCATTCTATGATTCTATGAAATCCAACGGATCTCAAAAGCAAAATGAGGCTGCAGAGTGAGGGAGGCAGTTGTTCTGGAGTGTGGTTGCTTGCTTGCCCAAGTCATGTAGCCTGGTGTTTTCAAATCTGATGGCAACAATCAGAAAGCTCAGGACATTGCACTATGCTTACCTACCACCTTGTGCTGTCTGGGCATTGTTTGAATGCCAGGTGCTAGGGAAGGGATGGATGGGTTTCCTCCCAGTGTGAAGACTGTAGATGGCTGTGGCAGAAGAAGCTATATTGACTCCTGTAAATGAAAGTGTTAGGCAAAGTGATTAAGAGATGCTGAGAATCTGGTTTGTGATGCAAAAATGCTACTGAGGTGTACAAAGTCTTTGTAAAATGATGTAGTGCCTTTTTTTAGTCTTCTGATACTGTAGTGTGGTCATCCCTGGGAAATGTGGGGGTCATTAGGAAAAGACAAGGGTTGCTGTCTGTTCTCTGAGCTAAACTGAGGGACTTGCACTGTCTGCTTCCTACCTATAAAACAGAAAGACTTTTTTTGTCTTTCAAGCTTCTCTGTAAGCAGATTCTGCTTTTGTGTGGAAGCCTCATGGGTCAGCATTAGCAGCACTGGCCTGCAGATGGTGGCAGGGTGGTACAGCACCTCTCCAAACCCCCAAATCAGGATGGGTTTTGATGGTGTCCACAGCATTGTGACCCAGGGCTGTAAGCATTAATCAAAAACATTACTTTAAAAGGAGAAAATCTGGAAGGTATCCTTGTCACGAAAAGTTGAAGTTACTTCAGATAACAAACTTTGTTTCCTGAATATGAAAAGATTAACTCAAAGATGCTCGCTGTGTGTTTGCTCTGAATAAAATACAGCCTAGCAATCAGCTGCTTGTGCCTGTGTATATCAGCCTGACAGATCCACCAACCTTCCCCAAACAGCCTTTTGATGTCCTGTGGCTGGTGACTGGCTTGATTAGGAGTCCCTCATGAGATTCAGATTTGGCCTTCAGATAAATCTCTTTGCATGCCCTACCTTTGTGTTTCCACTGCCTGTCCCATCTGTAGGCCATCCATTGACAGAATCCAGCTCCAGAGCAAATGTTACCCTAACATAAACACATTGCTAGATCTCCTGTTTTTATTTTTTTCTCAAGCAGTATATATAATTTGTTTTTTTGCCCTTGTTCAGCTCTTTGAAATATTGCTGGGCTGCTCACCGATCTTATCTTACACAAATATTTACAGGCATTTGTCCTTTGTAGAGCATGATTTAAGTTGCCTTTGCTGGACGAGTGAGATGGTGCCTCTCTGATCCAGCCCTCTGCTCCTGGGGTTGTGAGGAGGCCAGATCATGATAGATGCCCCATGGAGAAGTCTTAGTGACTCAGAAAGAAAGCTACCAGCATCTCCCAGATATAACCCATATTGCCATAAAAACTTCTGGCCATCCTCTGCCATCTTTTTGTGAGTAGCTTGATCTACTATCTACTGAATGAGCTTCTTGCCTAGAGGAAACTGCAGATGGTATGGAGCGGTGGCTTTGTTAACTAGCTGTATTACTCCAGTAATGTGTTGATTGCAAGAGCCTACAGGATAGATGGGTGTGATTGAGGGAAACAGGTTGGCAGGGCTGCCTATGACAATGCTGAAGGTGTGGGATAGACTGGGAGCTTCCAGCCCCCACACCTTCAGTATTGTCATAGGCAGCCCCAAAGCCCTGTGCTGCATAGGTCTGAGTATGGAATCAGCATATGGCTAAGGGATAGCACAGAAGAGCAAGGAAGCTGGTGAAGGGTCTAGAGCACAAGTCTTATGAGGAGTGGCTGGAGGAACTGGATTGTTTGGTCTGGAGAAAAGGAGACTCGGAGGAGACCTTCTCATTCTCTACAACTCCCTGAAAGGAGGTTGTAGCAAGGTAGGGTTCAGTTTCTTCTCCCAAGTAACAAGCAATCGGCAAGAGGAAATGGTCTCAAGTTGTGCCAGGGGAGGTTTAGGTTGGATATTAGGAAAAATTTCCTCACTGAAATGGTTGTCAAGTCCTTGGAACAGACTTCCCAAGGAAGTGGTGGAGTCACCATCCCTGGAGAGAGTTCAAAGATGTGTAGATGTAGTGCTGAGGGACATGGTTTAGTGGTGACCTGGCAATGCTGAGTTAATGATTGGACTTGATCTTAAACAGTTGGATGATCCAAAACGATTCTATGATTTAAAAAAAGTAGTTAAAAAAAATTCTTGGCATCCCTGCCCTGACTTAGACTTTCTAAAACAGCAGAATGAGAAAGAATTCTGTTTTTACAACATCCCTTCTGACAAATATTAGAAGAAAGTATTTTAAAGCATTCCATTGAGATGTTTGGATGCTTTCAATCGAACAGAAGCTGTGCATTTCAGGCAGAAGTTTCTGGGTGAGGCTGCAGTCTCCAGAGGGTCAGACTGAACATTTGTGACGGTTTCTCTGGCCTTCAAACGTACAAATTTATGCATTTCCCTATTTATGGATACATTTTTCTGTGTGTAAATCACTGGGCACTCTTTAAAGTGAGTCATCTGAAGGGAAAGATGCATCACTGCTGCAAGGTTATGGGAGGTTCATAGCTAACTGTTGGTCAGAAATGGTGTGGGGGTCATTGGGTTTGACTTTCTCCTGTTTAACTCTTTCTTAGGTGTCCCAACTGTCCATATGTTAGCCCTGTTGCTCAAATAAAGTATTTAGCAATTATCTGGCCTGAGCCCATCATTCAGCTTGTACTACTTTATGTAAGTCTTGAAACAGTGAAAGAGTTAGGAGGAAGCAGTGGGAACAAACTGAATCCAAACGATTCAGCTCCAAGTAACTCTAGTGGTGGGTGACTCTGTTTTCATAGAGGCCAGCAAAGTTCATCAAAGCCCATTAAGGCTTCTGAGCCAGGTCAACAGGCTTTGGATCAGGAGCTTCATCAGGATGGCTGCATGGTGAATTGTACACCTAATGCACTTTTAATGAAAATGTTATCCTCTGGAGTGAGGCCAGGTACAGCTAGAGCAGGAGCAAAGACCCTCTACTCCCTAGCAGTCATGGGAGCAAATATTACAGCTAGTTCATAAGCCTGTATGTTTTAAATGTCTAAGAAAGCCAGCCCACATCAACAGCAGAATGAGCAGACCTCTACACAGACACGTCATGTAATCACAATTTAATAAGGCTCCTGTATCAGACCTTTGTAATGAAACTTTGGGGTGGAAGCAAACAAAGGGGTCACTGTGGGAGAGAAGAATGCAGCCTTTGATTCATGGTTTCTTCTTAGGGTTCACGATATTTCGTGTTCAGTAAGCTGGTGGTGAAATGAAATGCTTTCCACGTGCCAACTGTTACCTCATAAATGGTCCTTATGAGAAGTAATTTGTGATCACGAGATGATTATCAGCCTTCTCGGCCGAGCTCCTGTGAGAAGCACGAGTTCTTCTTCCCTCAAAGAAACCCTCAGGTATTCAGGCCTTTAACAAGTGCTCCAGAGAGGTGTTTAGGGCCTGGTTGACAAAAGGGTGTTAGTTTAATAAAACAGCAAGCTGCTGGGAGCCAATAAATTAGTCTAGGACAAGTATGCATAACCTGATGGCAACAGTGCATCAGGAAAGCTTGAGCTGCCTGCACTAAGGACCAAGGTTTGCCATGCCAGATAATGCCAGAGGATATTCATTCCCATTAGTGTTAATGGTCCCCTCCCGGTCTCTGTGTTCTGGGAGGTGGTTATATGAGCTGGTAACTCACTAAGAGGTGAAGAGGGCAGTGAATGATCTGGAGAAGGTCAATGGAGATGGGATGCAGAGGAGAAAGGTGGCTTCTTTGGACTGACCCTTTTGGTGTTGCTGTTCCTCTTGCTCACAAGGTTTCTGATTATAGCATGATCCTTCCCTTACTCTGTAGAGCCAAGGTGGGAGCACAGGACCCATGAGGGACCCATCATCCCATTACAGCTTTGATAGACAGCATTGGCTGAAGTTACATCTAACTGTCTCTGGGGGCAATAAAATGCAGCCTCTGAGGCTTTTCAAGTTCTAAATTTAGTTGGTATGTGCTACCACCTGGAAAGCTTTGGCCCAAAAGGACCAATTGGAAAATGCAGAATGTTTTGTTGTTGGGGTTTTTTTGGTGGGTTTTTTTTCACCTGTGTTTTACCCATGATCTGTTGACTCTCTGCAAATCTATTTTCATAGAATTGTAGAATAGTTTGAGTAGGAAAGGATCTTAAGGGTCATCTAGTCCAACCCCCTAGCAGCAATCAGTGACATCTTTAACTGATCAGGTTGCTCAGAGCCCCAACCAACCTGACCTGGAAGGTTTCCAGGGGTGAGGCATCTACCACCTATCTGGGCAACCTGGGCCAGTGTCTCACCATACTCATTGTAAAAAATTTCTTATATCAAGTCTAAATCTCCTCCCTTTTAGTTTAAAAACATCACCGTTTATCCGGTAGCAACAGTCCCTGCTAAAAAGCCTGTCCTCACCTTATAGGTCCCTTTAAGTACTGAAAGGTTTTCTTGAAAAGTCTTGCTTGCCTGTTTTGGAGTATTCACAGCTTATTTTTAACCAGCACTTGAGATACAGTGTGTCCTGAATGCAGCTCTGAGACTGGAGAGGTGGAGTCCTGTCTTCAGTGCTCTGACATGGAGAGATTTGTTGTCTTTCAATCTGCAGGACTCTCCTGGTGTGCTGTGCCTGGCAGTATGTTATTCCCAAGGATTTCTGCAGCCCATTCCTGGGGGAGTTTAGCTTTAGTTTTGTCCTTGGTTTGTTTTGTTCTTGCTAGATATTACACAGGCATCAGGCTGGATAGTTGCTTTTTATGTACTGGAAAAAATAACTAAACTCTCCAGTGATTCTCACCACAAGTGAAAATTTATTGGAGGAAAAAAGAGGTTAGAGTTGTTTTTGCTTGTAGGGCTCTTAGAGGCTGAGCTTCACCTTGGTGTCATCTCTGACATGACGCTGGGAAGCTGAGAGCAGCCTGTCCTCTGTGAGAGTGTGGATCACTGCTGTAGCCAAGGTAGCTGCCAGGATACCTGCCAGGCTGCTTTTGGCAGCCACCTGCCCCGAGAACTTGCTCAGTGTGCATAAGTCTGTGCCGTCTCTCTACAAGCCCCTCCTTAAAGCTCTCTGCTCATGTGATCCAGGCATAAAATTGATGGAGCTGATGTGATCTGAGCAAGGTTCATCCAGAGTGTGCTCCTGTTTGCCTTGAACTCCCTGGCCAGCTGGGTTGATCTGTCATTCTGGCTGGGTTTGCTTGCAGGCACCACCAAGGCAGGACCTCCCTTTGCTGTGTGCTCTTGTCATGCTTCAGAGTTAGTGGTTTGCAGCTGCATAATGTTTGCCTTTAGTTCTTTTTCTTTAATGCATTGCTTCTGCATATCTGTGTGTGCCTACAGAGGTGGAGTCACCATCCCTGGAGGTGTTTAAAAGATGTGTAGATGTGGTGCTGAGGGACATGGTTTAGTGGTGACCTGGCAGAGCTGGGTTAATGGTTGGACTGAATGATCTTAAAGGTCTCCTTCAACCAAATTAATTCTATGATTTTATATACATATATATAAAAGTATATAGACAATATCTATACTTGCACACAAACCTAGTCATAATATTATCAATACACAAAGTATTACAGTATAAAAATCCTATTAAATCCTTACTGTGTCTCACAGTCATTGGATAGTTGGCAATCAAATTGTAGCATCATGGCAGGCCAAACAAATGTTATCATCTTTTTCCCTGCTCCTAGGAGCACAGTGCCCCTTGTTAGGATGGAGTCAGTTTTGCTTTAGCTCAGCTTTCCTTAGTTCCAAATGTGAGACATTAAACAGAAGGAGTCATCTGCATCTGGCTGTGTCTCTTCCAAGCAAAGCTTGTGGCAATATACTTGTAAATGATGTGATGGGACACAGGGCAGGCAGGTGTCCTGACTCCTAAAGGATCACAAATGTGTCTCCATAACTATTATCTCAAAGTATTAAACAAGGGCAGCTTAGGTTTGCTTTATCATGCTCTTATGCTGCAGAAATATTAGAATTATGAAACCAGCCACTTAAAAAAAGTTTTTCTTCTTCACCAAACAGTTCTTCATACTGGTGCAAGGTGAATTTTAATTCCACCTGAACAGAACACTGTGAAAAGGTAATTTTTTTCTATCTTTTCCCTTAAAGAAAAAAAGCAACAGGATAAACAACAAATTAAATGGTCAGTATTTTTTTCTGCATCTTCAGGGCTCTCATAACTTTAAACTCTTCTCAACAGTGGTTTTCATCTTTAATCACTAACACAGAGCTGCTGCAACTCAGGCAGTCAGGCTTCCCATGCCAGTTTTCCTACATTATGTAATGTGAACAACCAGAGAAGCTGCTGCCTCCCTGGTTCCAAATCAACAATTGCTACCAAGCAGAGAATGCTCTCAGCTTCTACCCAAAGTGTCTTAAAAGAGACAACATTACATGCAGTCAAATGATATCTGATGATGAGAGTTGCTTAAGAACTGCAGGGCAGAAAATATACAGTTGCTTGAGGGGAGAGCCTGAGGGTGCCAGGCAATGGGACAGGATTTGGGGTTTATCTGCTGCTAGTTAAATGCATGGTGCTGTGCATCTTCCCCATCACTCCCTCATCTTTTGTAGTCATCCTTTCCAGCAATGCTCTGCATGTTATCTTTGGCCATTCAAGGGTAGGGTAGTATATCCCTGGCTGTGTCTGATCCTAATAAAATGTGGCTGAAACAAAATATAACAGTTCTCAAACTAATCCTTGCTTTCTTATTTTTGCATCAGAAGCAGGGCATTTGTCCATCAGTGGCTCCAATACAATTGTGGTGAATTAAGATGGCCCATTTGCAGGGTGTCCATAAATATGCCTTGCTGCTCCTCGACCTGGGTTTCCTGGCAGTTTCTTCTGCTTTCTCATGTGTCAGAAGATCTTCCCAAAGCTGCTGCCAAAGCACACTAGCCAAATGCCTCCGTGAAGACTTTTGCAGAAGCTGAGGTTACACAGCTTCTTCTTAAATCAGACCTGAATTGTTTGGAGTGCTTCAGCCTTCTGATGTGATGCTGTCTCCAAAAATCAGGGTGCTGCAGGTCCTATTACCAGGCCACCAAAGCTCAGGCAACCAAATGCTGAGTCACCTACTAGACCTTTATGTATCACCTTAGCCCTGGTGTTAGGTCGATTTCCACGATGGTTGAACACTGCTCTTACAGCTTCAGCTCCTCAGCCCAATGAAATGGGTCCTGGGAGTTCATGAGCAGTGGAAGACAGGCTCTTCTCCTGTTTGCTAGGACTTGCATGCTCATGGCTCCAATAATCATCCCACTGGGGATGAACTGGGGAGTTCATTTCTTACTGAGGGGCAAAAGAGAAAGTTGAAAAAAGGCAGTAGTATGATTGAGCAATAGCATGGCTGGTCTCTTCCAGTGGCTAAAGCTCTCACTAGGAGGAAGAGACAGAATGAAGGTTGCATCTTACCTGGCTGGCAGCAGCATGTATCCCAAGGAAGCATCTGTCTGTCTGTCAGCACTGGCTCTCCAGGAAATTCTTCTTCTAGGAAGCCTTGTCCAAGGCTGCTAAAGTCAACACAAACAACATCTCTTGCCTTCAGCTGGCCTTAGCTGGAATTCTGGGAATTCCCCAGTGGAGGAGGAGGAGGAGGTGATCTGAGGACAGCAGCATGCAGCTCAGAGGGAGCACTCCCTATAGAGACCAGAAGATGGAAGGCTGTGACCTTCCATCTTCTAGCAGGGGACAGTCCTGTTCCCCATGTGCCTCCACTGACATGGGCCTGCAAGGATTCTCACAGCACATGAGCAAACCCCACACAACATCAGCTCCTCCTGAGCATGATGATCTTTCTGCTCTTAATATGGGAGCAATGAGTCCTTCTACCCCTGTTGCTGTCTCTCATGAAGCAGCCTTTTGGCTAACCCAGGCATGAAACCAAGACCTGGCACAGGCTCAATGCTTATTAACATCTGAAGGGCAGGTGCCAAGAGGATGGGGCCAGACTCTTTTCAGTGCTGCCCAGTGACAGGACAAGGGGCAGTGGGAACAAACTGAAACCCAGGAGGTTCCATCTGAACAAGAGGAAAAAGTTCTTTCTTGTGAGGGTGCCAGAGCACTGGCCCAGGTTGTCCAGAGTGGTTGTGGAGTCTCCTTCTCTGGAGAGATTGCAAACCTACATGGATGTGATCCTGGGTAATCTGCTCTGGATGACCCTGCTTTAGCAGGGGAGTTGGACTAGGTGATCTCCAGAGGTGTCTTCCAACACCTATCATGCTGTGATTCTTCTTTTAACAGAGAATAATACAGGCTTGTAAGACCTCAGAGTCAAGTGGTATTGTTTAAAAATGAAGGAAGAACACAAACTTGCAAACCGTCTTGCATATAGGTGTTGGCCCTAAAAGTTCTCAGTTTCACTTCTCTTTGTAACTCACTCAAACTTTCAGTGTGGCACTAGTCTTGTTAAACAACAGCAAATTCCTGGAATATGATCCCTAGGCAGAGTTTGAAAACTACAAATGATTAAATACCCGGGACAAATGAAAGGAAATAATCCTTCATGTGTGCTGTGGTCACTCAAAAAGTCACTGCTGCAGGAAATCATCTAAGTCAAATGACCTAACTGCTGTAGCTTTACTTTTTAAGGAATGTTTTAATTTCCCACTCATCAATAGCATGTTTAGGTTAGCCAGGAAGTACATGAAGTGTTCTTATTCATAGGATCATTTAGGTTGGAAATACCTCTAAGATCATGAAGTCCAACTGTTCACCCAACAGCACCATGCCAGTAAATCATGTTGTGAAGTGCCACGTCTACACATTTTTTGAACAACTCCAGGGATGATGATTCCACCACTTCCCTGAGGAGCCTGTTCCAATGCTTAACCATTCACTTTGCAAGGCATTGCTTGGCTCATAGGGAGGAATTATTCCTCATTTATGAGCTTTAATGACTGAATGTGGGCATTGCCAAAGGGGAAGGAATCACTTTCTTCTTGCACAGCATTTCACCACAATGAGGAAAAGATGCTCAACAGGATAGCTTTCAGATTTGACTGTAAGCAAGGCTGATCTTTCTATATATTTGATTTAAATTTCAAAATAAATTATTTTTCAAATGCAGATAACATGGCAATGGCTCCAAAAATAAAACAGGAACAAGCCATCTATCAGGCATGTCTGTCAGCAGAGCAGACACCATCTCATAAACCTGCCAAAACAGCCGTTTGCTTCAAACAACAAAAACTGGAAGGAGTCAGAAGTCTCAGCTTTAAAAATCTCTTTGTGTGTTTAAAAAAAAAAAACCAAAACCCCACTCTCAATGGGTGTAATTTGGACTAGGTTAGTGTAAAAATGAAAACCATTCAATAAATCTTTTTAGTGGAGATCAAAAGCAATGAGTGCAGGAAACCAGAAAATGGATGAGATGACATTTTCCGACACTCTATAACATTTGTATTATTCAGAGGACTGCCAACCGCAATTGTCTGAATGCTCTTTTAACTGATGTTGTTACTTGTGCTCACAAGCCAGCCACTGATCTCCCCAGGGAAAAACATATGGGAAGACAGTAGCACAATTAAAAGTAATATGGTGTGTGGTTCTTAATCCTTGGTTGAGCCCTTGTGCCAGAAAGCTCTTAAGTGTGTGTTTGAATTTAAGCCTGTGCTCAAATGTTACCCATTTTATGTGTGTTACTTGAGTGAAATACCCCAAATACTCTTGAATTTCCTTTGCAATGAGTCTGCTCAGGCTGTGCTCACCATGCTCAGAGGTGGCATCTCTTTTTCTCCTAGGTGTCTTGGGCTCTGTGAGGTTTTCTGCCATTGAAAGATACTAATAGCTGATTGCAAAACCTTGTCTGAATCTTGTCTCCCTCTAGTGTTGTGAAAACAATCAGAAGGAGTGTCAGGGATTTAATGTCCAAGACGCTTTCTTGGTTAAGCGAGCAGAAAACAGATGTCAGCAAGCTGTCCCCAGAACTGTGCACCTCCACTGATGACCAGAGGAGAGGGCCTAGAGGAGTTTTGGGTGGGGAGGGTCGTGCTGTGAGCAGCTCTGCTGATTTGGCTGATTGCTCAGACACTCTTTGGCTGGGTTGTGTTGTACCTTCTGCTCCACTGTGGGAATGGTTTCTCCGTTGCGTGCCGGCGTCTGTGCTGAACACGAGTCTGGCATCCTCTTGCCTGTCCTGAAAATTAGTGACATCTGAGGAAAATGAATGATGAAAACAAGGTTATGAAAAGCACACTTGCATGGAAAGAAAAGTATTGGTGTTGGAGCCTTCCTGGTGGATCAGGCATCAGGTTGTGCCCTGTGTCACCAGCATGCTGGCTGGTGTCCATAGGGTCCAAGGTCTGTCCAGCAGAGAGATGGGAACACACCATTGCTCTTCTCTCATGAGCTCCTCTAGCTGATCTCAGCAGATGGGAACAGCGTGTAGAGCAGAGCTGAAAACGTGCTTATTTTACTTGGATTTTTTTTTCCCCTCCTCTTTGATGGGGGCAACAGAGCCTGCACCTCAGCTATGGGCTCACAATGGACAATGTCCCATGGAAGATGTGCCAGCCTTGGGTTTTTTTCCCATGGCATTTTAGCACTCCTTAATCCTTTTGATTTAAGCCTCTTTGAAGCCCATGGTTTGGATGTTTGTCAGCATACACTGAAATCGGACAGGAAAACACTTCAACCAGTGCAAAAGTTTAAAGCACTTATTCATACACCCTGGAAAGGCTTCCACTTGACAGTCACTGACTTGATGCTGTTTATCTTTTGGTAATATTTCCTTTTGCAACCAATAGTGTCTTGTGTTTTCCTGGTGCCAGGTTCAGTTTCCAACTTCAGTAGATGAAGCAGGCTGGTGAGTTTCTGTGGCATGCATTGGGCAGCTTGGGATTTTGGGGGGTAAATATGGTGGTTGTAGTCCTCTGCATGTACCAGAACGGTGCACACAGACACACACATGTGATAAAAAGTCTGGTCTTTCACCTAATTTAGACCAGAAAATTGGCATCTGATTTTATTGTTCAGACTGACTCCAAGAACACAAACATATTTTTTCCTTCAAAATGAGAACTGCCAAAATATAAAGAATGATATCTGCTGGTTCAAACTAATTGGGATTAACTCCTTCCTGGCTGCTTTTTGTGGAACAAGTGCTGTTTGACTCAGTTGATAGCAGTCACAGTACCAAGGGTGACTTAGGGAAATTAGACAGTGTGAGGGTTCTAGCAGCCTGTGGCTGTACTCCAGCATATTTGGGTGTTTGAACCAGGAATAGTGTCTGTTACCAAACTCTCAGCCCTAGGATGCTGCCTGCCCAGCTCCTGTTACAGCATGGGGAGACATGTTTGGAGCAGCCAAGCTAGGCAGGGGAGCATGGCAGGGAAAATGCTGAGCTTCCAGTAGTTTGGTTCCATTTTAATTAGCATTTTCTGCACACTTTTTGATTTCCCATTTTCATCTCCAACTGTTGACACTATTTGTATTTCTTGAAGTGTTTCTGAAAAGTAGGAAAAAAATGCACAATCCCATCAAGGACCCAAGTACTTAATTAAAATTGTTTGGATTAGAATAACATTGCAATTAAGAGTTGTGTCTGTTTGTCTTCCGGGGTTTAGGATCTGTGTTTTCAAGCCTTTTGCTGTAAACATGGGCCTGAAAATTTATCTTGGGGTTTCAAAATAGCCAAATGTTGCAAAACCAGCCAGAAAGACTTGAGGGAGCTGGGAACACTGGCCTTGGAAGAGGATGGGGGAGCAACCCACCCGTTGCCTGTGGGTCTGTTTGGGATGTTGAAATCGCTGCAAGGGAAAAAATAATCCCATGCTCTGTTAAGAGCTGATCTGAAGAACCACAGTGAAAAAGCTACGTGTAATGCATGTCATGTTCTATGGAGGAACCATGCAGCATATTTTTAGCACCATTTCCTGGCACCTTGTGTATTAATTATTTCCAGACCAAAAGCATCGGACAGGGATGGTCTGAGTTGCTGGAATTTGTGTGCTGATCGTGCACAGCACGTGTGTGACAGAGTGCCTGATACAACTGTACAGCAGAAGTCAAGAAGGAAGAGGAGTATTTTTGATGCAGCTCCCAGGGGACCTCTTGAGGAGAAGATGCCTGAGTGCTGCGGTATGCCACTTGCCCAGATGTTTGTACCATGGTGTGAGCATAGCAAACCTGCAGACAAGCTGTTCCTGGGAGTAGCCCACATGGACCCGCACGCAAGAGCATTCCATATGGGGCTACCAGCTCCTCTACCAGCCTTCTGTCCCCATCAGCTGACATGCTGCAGGAAATGTCTCCAAGGACACATGATGGACCAGGCTGCTGGGCTGGAAAGGTCCAGTGTGCTCAGGGGGTCACAGCACTGGGTAATATTTTCTGTATGAATGTGGCTGTACATTATCAGGATGTCCCTGGAATGCCTCTCAGCCTAGATAATATGACAAAGAACTGAGCTGGCCTCCAAGAAAATAGGTAAGACAGATGCCATACAGAAGTGAGGATCTCCTAGCTTTGTTTCTTCTCATGTTGTGTTAAAGCTTTCAGTAATGCTGTATGGGGCTGATTCTCTTGCTCCTTCCCACAGCCACAGCCTGTGGCTGAACTGTTGTCCAGCACAGCCACTCCTTGAGTGGCAGAGCATGCATGAGGCTCTCAGACCATCATTTCCTCAGAGCACTGGCTTTGTTTTATTTAATCAATATTATGCCAAGTTAGGTAAAGGTTGTGAGAGGAGATGTAAAGCTATGAGGGAGGGGGAACTTTCTAGGAATAATGTCTCCTTGGATGACCTTTAGGAATACATTGAGGGAGCTACACAAGCAGTGGAGAGAAGGTTAGGGAACCCCTGTTCCCCAAGGAAAAGGGATGTTTTCCAAGAGCTGTGGGTATTTAGCCTTTCCAGTGGAGCCTACTTTGATGGGTATGATGGACAGATCTCCCTTCCTCTGTCAGTCTGCTTTTGCTGCTGGGTCATTGAGGAAACCACTAAGCCAGCTGAGAGAACATTGATTTGGGGTTGCTGGTTTGTTTGTTTAGTGTTGGAGTCTGCCATGAAAATCTGGGGCAAATTAAGAAAGAACAAAGCAAAGATTTTTCTTAGGAAAAAAAGAAAACTAACCTCAGAAACCGATATTGTTTCATAACTCAGTGGAGAGGAAGAAGTGAGCATGTGGTCAGCCCTCACTCCCACCTGTGTGAGGCACTGATTCCTGAGTCTTGAAGATAAGTGATCCTACCACTGGCAAGCTGAAAGGAGCTCCCAGGTCATGAAAAAAAAGTGCTCCCCCACCCTCTCCCTTTGCTACTTTTGTCTCCCAGGAGGTTTCATTGGCTTCACACTCCTTGATGTGACTTTCCCCTCCAACTACAGAGCCAGGGAGAGAGATGCCCAGACCTCAGGATCCTCACACCTAGCTCTGATTCCCTGCTTGCTCTTGAGAACTGATCACACACCAATTATCAAGGATCTGACTTCAATTTGGGTGTCAAACAGGGAGAGGTGGCTCATGAAAGATAGTCAGGTCTGAGATTGAGCTCAGCTGCTAGTTTGCTGGCAGTAAAAGCTTGTACAAGTAGTAGGTTAGAGAACTGCAAACATGGACCCACAGGCAAGGGGAAAGGTTGGGCTTGCAGGGGATGCCTAGGCTGAAGGGATTGGGGTGAATTTGTGCAGTAGATGAGGGCTTTTTGTGGCTGTAGCACCCTAACTCCAAAAAGCAGTATAAAGATTTTGGTATGTTGCATTGATCCTGGGAGCTGTGCACGTGCTGCCTGCAGAAGCAGCAGCTTTCCTCCTTATTTCTAGCCCTGCTTCTGATTTGTTCTGTCACCTCAGGCAAATCATTTAACCTCAGCTTCAACCTATTTTACGGGGATGTTGCAAGGCTTAATTAAAGCTTGTAAAAGGTCTTGAGTTCCAGAGAGGTGCCTGCTGGAGTAGGGTGATTAATCACATGGTGATGGGAGGGATCTTGTGGGGGTAAATCCAAGCAGTCAACAATAGGGCAGATGATATTTTTCTCTGGGGGAATAAAACAAGAGGGGGGTGTAAAAGCATGCACATATCAGATTTATTTCTGGATATCAAGTTGTTGAAACTGTAGAGAGGCTCTGTGGCCAAAACCCACAGAAATCTGACTGTATGGCTGAGATTAAGACATTCTGCATTTCCACTGAAGTCAATCAAAGATCCATAAATTAGGGTGTTTTCCCCCAGACTTCAGAGTCACAAAGGCAAACAATTTGCAGACTTTTAAGTTTTAGAAAGAAAGATTTGGCACTTCCTCTGAACACCATCCTAATCCTCTGACAGCACACCAGAATCACCCTGTTAGTATTCATTGCCGTAGAGCTCAAGGGGAGATTATTCCAAGGAGAAGGAGGAAAAATCCCACCTTTTGCTGAACTTTATGCAGTTGTTCACATGATTGCCCGATTTCCCTTCCATACAGAAAAGGAGAGGAGGGGGAAAACACTGGGCCCTGTGCAGTTATTTTCAAGATGACCCAGTTCTTCTCCGCGGAAGAAACAGCAAAGGAAAAGTGGTTTTGCATTGATTTTTGGTCCAGTTCTTTTCTCTTCTAGCTTCATCTCCTTCAACAGACTGGCCCTTAATTTACACCAGCATTACTAAAAAAGGAGCTGGGGCTTAGCAAGCAAGCCAGGCAAAGGCTTCACAGGCTTTGATCATCTTTGGAATTCAGCAGCTTTGCCCCAGAAGTGGCTGGTTACTGAGGGACAGACCCTGAATGCCGAGGAGGCTCTCCATGGCTCCGGTGACTGGAAGGAATGCAGCGAGCCCTTCTGCATGCAAACGAGGGAGATTTCATAGCCTTCTCAGACACAGAGTGGAAAGCAATATTGTTTTGTAGATGGCTTGGCTTGCCACATTTTTTTCCTTGGGGAACATCCAGTATCCATGTACTGTGGGGAAGGACTCTGCAGGGGAGATGGGATGGCTGTGCCCTCTCTTTTCACCTCAATATGCAGCTCAGTGCAAACTGGATTTTATCCTTCCAAGGACCAAACAGAGCCAGCCAAAACCAGAGATTATCATCACTAAGGAATCCTGCCTGGGGAGCTTCCACCAACCAGGAGAGCAGTTAGTTTGAGATTTTTTTTGAGCATTTTTTTTATGGCAGGGCAGTTTTTGTTGAGCTAAATGAAGCTTATTGCAGTGGGGAATTCAGCGTGCACATGTTTAAAAATCTTTTCAGATTGGATATTTTAACTCCAGCAAATAATCAAGTCCCAGGAACAATTTAGATGAGTAATATATTAAAAACAGGCTTATACAGATCCAAGAAAAACGTTGGAGGATCCATAGGGGTCATTGTTATGCACTGCAGGCTTAAATATATTGACTTTTACAACTGCAAATGGATGGTTGCATAGTGGTTTCCACCAAAGAGCAGTTTCAGTTGTGATAACTCATACAAAGTAAAATTCAGTCTTGTGCTCAGAGCTGGCATGAGGTCTAAGAACTGAGTGAGCCTAATCTTTATCTCTCTGCAAACATTACATCTCTTTAATCCTTGAGGCATGCCATTCCTGGGAGGACCCTGCAGAAAGGATGCAGTAGAGCAGGGCAGGAATTGGATTTGTTATTTATAGTAAAAAAAAATCTGAAATTAGAGAAAACACATTCTGAAATTACAGGAAAGAAAACATTTTCCAAAGGGGAAGAAAGTCTCAAAACCTAAAATAAACTTTTTTTTGTTTTGTTTTGGTTTGTTTTTTTCACTATTGAAAGTGTTCTCCTTTCTCTCAGATGACATTATTGTATTGCAAACGAAAGAGGAAGTTGAAATGTGCCAGTTAGAGTAATGTCAACACTTACACTGCAAGAAAATCAGAATACTTTTTATAGGGGAGATCTCTTTTTGATACAAAATTTGTGAAGCTTATAGATTTTTATAGAATATTGTTTCTTTTCCAGTGTGTGGGGGGGGGAACAAACAAACTAAACCAAAGCAACCAGCATTCTTCTGGAAAATGTGCAAACTGCTCTGTTAAACCCAAAATACCTATGACAGTTGAAGAGTTAAAAGCACCTAGATAGGAAAAATTCAGGGGGTATGGGGAGGGAGGATGTGGCCATAAATACACAGACTTCTCTGTGGAACTGTGATCTGTTCTTCTAGACTCTTAGAAGAGATGCAGTAGTGAAATCAGCTGCCATGGGGTAATGTCTCAGAGTGAGGGCTACAAACACCTTCTTCCAGGGGTGGTTGTCCATACTAGGGCATGCAATGTATGCAAAAAACCTATAACAAGTGTTGGTTTTCCCTTGTTAGAGTTACACAAAGCTCTAGAACTTCACTGAGCTGATTTGAATTGATTTTTTTTGCTGGCCTAAGGATATAAATTTGATTAAACTGTTGATGAAACTGGATTTCCACTCGTTTCTGGGCCTAAACTCTCAGCAAATAAAACAGCATGGGAGCCATAATCAGGATATGAAGAACAGCCCCCAGCACAGCCAGACCCCCTGAAGATTGCTGAATCGTTACATTGCTGTAATGTTTCCACCTATGACATGGTGTGACAGCAGATATTTCCTCCCCAAAGATGAATTTGTCACTAGCAAACCCAGGAATGGTGACAGTGGCAGAAACAGGGCTTATGATCACCTTTAGTAGCAAAGAGATTTTGCAGGAACCCAAACAGCTGAAGAAAAATACTCGTTTCTGGTCCCTTGGAGGAGTTGTAGTTTACTAATTGGGGAATTGGGAACCAGGGGTTCAGGAGTTGTAATCCTTGGCTAAGTGAAGCAATGTGTTGATTACAGCTGTCACTCAACTCCTCCTGTCTCGTTTTTCTGATCTGTAAATTGAGGTTAATACCCTCTGCACACTGAAGGCACAAGGAGGATTAATTAGCATCTGTAGTGTAGAAGTCTACTCCTTGGGCAATGGTTGGGACTCTGGAATGAACTGAAATATCTCCTTGGATAATTTTATTTTCTATTGAAAAGCTGACTGCGAGGGCTTCAGGTCTGAAGCACTGAGATAGTCTTGTTTTCATCTAAAAATTGCCAACACATGAACCAAATGTTTCTGACAGAAGGGAAAGAGGGAGGAGAACTGACCTTTGAGAAGCATTTAGCAGATTTACCTGTGAAGGGGAGCAGGGAGACTTTGTCTTACTGAAAAAAAAAAAAAATAAAATCCCAACTCTACCTTCCCAAATACTTGGCACCAACATAATCAGAACTTTACTAGAGCTCTCAGTTTTCCTGTTACAATAAATGAGGTCTGCTCTGTGTTAAAAACAAAGCAAAGGGGAAGCAAACAACTCAAAACCTCAGCCCTTGTAGCAGTCCAGGGAAACGAGTTCACTATTGGGCATATCTCAAAACCTATCCAGGAACTGCATGTTCTCAAACTGATTCCATTTACCCACCAATTGCTTGTTGGGCTACATCAGCAAACAAAACAAACTGGCTGACAGCTTGTGCTGTACTGTACAGCAAAAAAAAAACACCACTCCCAATGGCTTTTCCAGTTCCAGGGATTGAGCACAGGCAACTTAACTACTTATTTACTTGGCTCTGCTCACCCTGAAAGGACCCAACCTGATGGATGGTCCCTGACCTTTCCACTCCTCGTGGCCACCAGCCAGACTACCACTTGGGTGTCTTCTGTGTGGGGAGATGCAAACCTCCCACCTGGGGAGAGTTCAGCCTATTTTTGTTCCATACCATAGTAAGAAATACTACACTTCCCTGAATGGATGACCTCAAAGTCACACGCAAGTTAAATAGAAGCATAAGTTATCTGGACTTGAAGCCATGAAACCATTCTCTGAGAGGAAAGGGTAAATAAACAAATCATTTATTAGCAAGTAAAATTGTTTTTCCTTTGAAATGCAAAAATGTGCTCTCTGGTGAATGATGTTTTTAGCTTCACCCTTTGCTCTCACCAGACAGAGTCCAAGCGCGTCATGAGCAAAACTGCTTTCAAGTCACCCGTCCAGCTGGTCTGCTCTAGGGTGGTGTTTGTCTGCTTAATCACTTAGGGCAACACTCAAACAAGGGGAATTTAGCCACTGACACTCAGGGTAGCAGGGCCAAACTCCTACTGTGGATATGGGACATCCCAGTGTCCTACAGCTGGAGAATTTGAGGGAGGGAGGATGAACTTGGGTACCACCAAGGTGGAGGTAAAGGCTGTTCATGCAGAGAGCTGATCTGTGGTATTCAGTAGATGTGTCTGGAGAATAGGCTGATTTTTCCCGTGAAGCCCAAATCCATTGGAAATAGGAATCTGTCCTCTGGCATCAGCAGCTGCTGCTTCTTGCAGAGTTACAGATGGTGTGGGACAGGCTCTGAAGAGGGGAAGGTGGCTAAGCTGTGGTGTGATGCTGCTTCTGCACCTGTGAGAGGGATGTCTCCTAGCACCCAACCTCATTCAGTTGTTCTCTCTGTTGGTGCTGTTTCATCTTCCCTGTTTGGGGAAAGTGGCAAGACCCATAACCTATGCAACCCTTGGCTTCATGGCCAGCAAGTCCTCTCCTCTGGGAAGGAGATGGGACTTCAAATGCCACCTCTCCTTGGGAAGCCTGGCAGCGCTGGCATGCTACTGTAGGCACCTTGTCAATATACTTTAGCTCTTCTCACTTCCCTGGGCTGATCCTTCAGCTTCCAAAGCTGTCATCATTTTTCACCAAAAAAGCACTACTGCAATATGTCAAAGAAGCACACGGATTCCTTACCTGCCCATCAGGCCTCCATCCTTTAAGCTAGCTCCTTCCAACCAGCTACCCAGAGACAGCCAGCATGTTAATTAGTCTATCCATCCTCAGGAAGCTCCTGTATCCTGTCTCTGCTCTGTGTCATGGGCACATAATGAACAGAGGTTTACCATCCAGCAATTCTGGAGATTCACTTTGGATGTGTCCTTTGATACCTTGCTGCCATGGTGAGTCTAGAGGTGCAGGTGGTCTCATGGCCAGGGATTCATATGAGCAGTGGATACCTTGTACATCTCTGCTGCTTGGTGGTGCCCATTAGGAAATGCCATGGAGAACTGGGCTGAGTTCCTGCAATTTCTGTCCTCCACTGATTGTCAGTGATGCTGGTGAAGGTGGGACAGCACTCGCTGCCAGCCCACAGGAGAGTAGTGATGAGTCAGTGAGGAAAAGAACTATTTTGTGTGCTGAGGAGGAAAATGAAATGGAGAGAGAAAAATGTGAAGGAAAGCCTGGTGAGAAATCATTACTGGGTCATGTCAGCTTAGCAGAGGAGAGCTTGTAATTCCTTTAGGATGGTGTGGGTCAGAGGCAAACCTCTTGGTTTCTCCTGCTTCAGAAAGGGCTTTCAAGTCTATAAAGCTTTTTAGAAATGCTGATTCAGAACAGGATCAAACTGCTGCTGCTGAGAACATTGGTAAGTCACAAATGGCTCATACCACCACTGATGTTCTGCCTCACCATGAGCAGGTCATTTGTGCTTGCCACACTCTCAGGAAGGAGAAGTAAACATTTTTCACATTGGTGTAAATAAGTTAGAGTTACTACTACAAAAATGTTATTTTTCTCTCATTTATGATGTGCCAGCTAAATGAGCCCACTGATATAAGAGCTCAGGGACAAACACCTTCCTCAAGCCCATTGGTTTGAAGAGCTGTTTAAGATACTTACAAAGCACTTAGGTCTGGGAATAAACTATCCTGGAAGAGACACAGACCAAAAGTAACAGATACATGCTCATCTCTTGCTGTGGCTACTGGAGCTCCAAAGTAGCTGCTTTCTGGGCTGTGTCAGTTGTGATTTATGTAACTGTTGTCAGGATTGTATCATTGGGTATTTCTTAAAAACTGCCTTTTCCCCAAAGAAATGAGATTCCTGACATTCCTTATGTTGTCCAGCTGAGACCTGTGGTACAAACAGCATTTTTTTGAGGCTGATTTGAGAAGTGAGCTGTGTTTGTTATTGAACCCTCTCTCTCCATCTCTAAATAGGCTTTTCTTCTTTCTCTGCTGATGTTATTTATGAGCATGAAACTGGTGCTTCTGTTCAGAGAGGGATTGCTTCATGAGTTAAATTGTGGGGTTTTGGTGGTCTGCAGCTTCTGAATGAATACTTTGAGCCAATAAATGTGCTACCACAATTTCATAACTTATCCATATGAGGATTAAAATAAGCTAAGGGAAACAACAAAACAAATCAGTTATTTTAGCTGCAACTGCTCGAACCTGCAGGATGAGAGAAGCAGCACATCTTGCTTGCTGATTTAAATAGCACCAATTTATTTTTAGCCCTGTGACCAGTGTGGGAGCTTGTTTGGAGACAGGGATGCCATGGCTGAGTAAGGTTAAGGTCTTCTGGGCTGTTAAATCCTTTCTTTGGCAGTTTTAATGCAGCTCAGAGCTCCAGAGTGAGATAGTGGGGGGAAAAAGTGGGAAGAAGTGGGATTGATATTGACAACCTCAGGTGCAAGCTCTAAATTTGAGAGCAATGAAATGCATGTGGCCAAAAACTTTTGTGATAGGTTTTGGGGGAATGGTGGGAAGAGAAGCTTTCACTTAGTGCTGGCATCTTCCTGTGCTTCCACATTGCCCCTAATGCTCCTAGGCCTGACCCATGTGAGGACACTTTTCAGCTTGCAGTGTTTGTCTTCCCTTTCCTGTGTCCTGACTAGGGCAAAAGAAGCTCCAGCAAATACAGCACTGGGACCATGCAGGGCCAAGAAAAAGTGTGTGTGTGCAGATCTGTGGGTGTGTGATACTGAACACAAGGTGAGAGTTGTCCTGTTTGGGGACCCTCAGTGCTTCCATAGTAGGAGAGCAAAATAGCACTGATGCCACAGAGGCCACCACTTTGGGGAAGGGCTTTCTGATGTGTTGCCAAGCTGAAATACAAGTCCTGTCAGCTGGGTGTGAGGGGATCTGCATGTGCCTCTGCATGGGGTCATGTTTTAGAAAGGCATTGAGGCTCCAAAAGGTGCAGAAACAGCTGAGGTTTTCAACAGGACCTAATAAATGGGAAGGCTGATGTAAGCTGCAAATCCAGGGAAAATAAGGGATCGTTTCATAGGAACAAAGACATCTAATATTGTTTAAAGTCTCCAGTGGTATCCAAGGCATCCATATGGGACTGAAAGGTGGAACATGGGAAGGAGTAGAGACCAGAAAGCAGTCCCTTGCTGGGTGCAGCATATTTGCAAGTCAGGATAGCTCTTTTCTCTCCAGTGCTTGTCTCCAGCCTTTGTTGCTTCTTGGAAATCATGGTTTATATCATCCAGGCAGAAACGAGGGCATCTGCTGCACCGAATGTTTGGTCCTGAGCTTGCCTGGGGTTTGGCTGAAACCTGCAGCACTTCTGCATCACCAGCTGGAATGATGCAGAGGCCAAAATGTCAGGTCTGGGTTTCCAAATGAGCTTCTGAGAAAGTTCCTGGATTTCAAGCACTCTAATCCATGGAGCTCTGCTTGAACCTCAGAGCCACCCTTAGCATAGAACTCCAAACCTCTCCACAAGAGCCGGCTCTGCAGCCAGAGCTTTCTGTGTTATGTCTTTATACTGAGTGTTTCTCAACTAAAATGAAAAGGCCACGAAGACATTACCTCTGTTTACAAAAAGGCAGAAACAAACACTTGCATTTGCAAAAGCAAATGTCAACACCATTGATCTAGAGCTGACTTGTTTATGAGGAAGAAAAGGTTAATGTTTAATGGAAGGTTAACTTTTTTTTTTAAGGTGTCTAAAATCACCAGACTTTGCAAAAAGTATGGTTTTGATTAAGAAACATCTGACTTAACAAAAGCAAAGTCAAAGTTAATGTGTGCATAGTTTTGTATTAGCCTGCCTTTAATTTTGGAGTAAAACTCTAATGATTGCAGTAAATTTGTTCATTTATGAAACAGAGAGGAAATATGATACACAGGAGAGATTAGGGGCAAGGAAAACAACCCTTCTACCGAAACTGAGACGAGCTGTGCTGCTGCCCTGTCCCCCCCATACTGCTTCCTCTAGGCTCTCTCAGAAGCAGGGATGTGGATTTTTCAAGGATACATAAACTTCCACATCACAGGGAGAAAAAAAAAATCAGGATGGAAAGAGAGATTTGAGGGCTTTTCTGGGCAAAAGAATATTTCAATGCAGACTGAGTGGGTGAAATTGGGTCTTCCTGATGATCTGAAGTTACCCAACTAAGAAAGGGAAAAAAATAAAAGAAACAGAAACTATGCAGCTTTTTGGCAAAAGGGTGAGCCATATCCAGCCCACAGCTCAGACCAGGCAGGGTTGAGTCCCGTGAGTCCTTTCTTGTGCATCCAAGAATGACCACAGAGCGAGAGCTCATCCTAGAGGAGCATGAGGCAGCAGCCAGAGCATCCCAAATGTAGGGCGAAGGATGATGAGAAGGAAAAGCTTTGCTGGAGGAGCAATCAGGAGGAGAAGAGCAGTGCTGTAATGTGGTTAGCCTGGCTCTCAGTGCCAGCAAAGAGAGCAAGATCCCTTCTCTGCTCCGTTTGGCACCATCCTCCCTTGCATCTCATGGAGCTCAGCAGTTACAGTGCTCTGCCTGGAGCCCAGGGCACTGCTGCAGAAACATTTGCAACCCAAACACCTTCTGCTGCCCCAGCATGTTGCACCCCAGCCTCCTTGAAGCTGTATTTTAAAACAAAAAGCTTTGTTTTCAAAGCATAAGTTATGCAAATGTCTCTTTCTGAAAGGACACTGACACCCCTTCATTAACCATTTTACCACTGCAAAATCCTGATGGGATTACCCCATGCTTGGGCTGGCAAGGAGAAGGGACCTATGCTGGGCCCTGCCCTGCAAGGGCTCAGCACTGAGGGGGAGCAGCAGCATCGTTGTCCACCTGCACTTGATGTCCCTCAGGACTTGAGGCAGGACATGGCCACTTTGTTTTCCAGCCAGGATTTGGTTTGCAGGCAGGAGGGACTGTTTGATCTGGCCGCGATGGGAAAAGCCGCTGCGCTCGGATGCCTTTGGAAAGCGCCTGCTTTGGCGCTAGCCCTGATAAGGCACGTGGTGGCTTTGAAGGCAAAAGGGAGGGTCTGAGGGGACCCCCTGGGTGTTTGGAGGAGGGGGCACCCCTGGGTGGATGACAGCCCCGGGCATGGAGCTTGTAATGCGCTCTCCTCAGGTTATCTAAATAGCGTATAAATCACTGCCGGGGCTGCCATTTCCTCTGACGGGGACCCGTGTAAGTGATTAATAACACACAAACAGTGGTACTTTGTGGAACTGCAGTAAATTTTATTATAACTTCCTTCCACTTGATAAGCACTTCCATGGAGACAGAGGTGGGCTGTGCCAAGGCGCCCGCTCCCCTCCCATCCGCTGCCCACACAAGACCTCCACAGACCCAAGGTTAGGGAGGATTCCAGCACTCCACCCCTTTCATAACCAGCTGCAAGCCATGAAAAGGAGAGGGTTTGTTTTCTTTTGTTTCATTTGACTGGATGGATCTTCTCATCCCTACTGACTGACCTGGGGTTGCATCTTGTACACCTGCTGTTTTAGAAGTCCCATAAAGTGTTGAGCAGAGTGCAACATGTCAAGGACATAATGTCAAGCATCCCTGCGCTATGGTGATGAGATGCACAGGGGCTACAGCAAGAAGGAGCACTCCTTACAAGAGAGAGATGGAGAAAGAGTATAACTGCCCACAGAGGCTGTGGAGTCTTCTCCTCTGGAGAGATTCCAAATCCCCCTGGACATGATCCTGGGTAACCTACTCTAGGTGACCCTGCTTTAGCAGATGATCTCCAGAGGACATATCCAATCCTTCCCAGTCTGTCATTCTGTGATTTGGTGAACTGTTAGTATCTGGGGTTTGGAAAGAAATGAGAGTGATTGCTGAGGCTCTCACCACTTTGCCCCATTCTCTTGAGGATCCATGTTCTCTAAGTATTTACAGACAAACATGTGTTTGTCTATGTGGGATGCTTATTTTTTTTCGAGTGGGAGTGGAGGTTGCTGATAGATGCAGGACAGTGTGTAGCAGCAGTAAGCCTAGAGCAGGAATGGGGTAAATGTTCACAAGTCATAGAATCAAAGACCTTTAAGACCATCATGCCCAACCATTAACCCAACTCTACCATGTCCACTAAACCATGTTGCAACATGCCATGTGTACATGTTTTTTGAACCCTTCCAGGGACAGTGACTCCACCACTTCCCTGGGCAGCCTGTTCCAATGCCAAACCACTCTTTCAGTGAAGAAATTTTTCCTAATGTCCAACCTCAGCTTCCCCTGGTGCAAACTTGAGGTTTCTCCCAGTGCTGATCTGCACAGGCAAGGGAGATGCATGTAGGGTGATTTAGGGACTAAAGATGTAAAGTGTTGCAAAAATAATAGAACAAGCCATGGATGGGATGTGTTATGTGAACTCTCTGCTTTGGTTTGGGGTTTTTTCCCCCCACATTGTTTCTAAAATCATGGTGGGGGTTTTTTTTTTTCTAGGTTTTAATGCACTGCTGGAAGGGAGGGAGCTAGGTGCAAATTGTGTAACAGGAGCAGGAGGCTGCTGGGATAAGCTGAGCCAGGTTTGGTCTCAAACCCAAGCTGAGAAATTTGGTTTTGCCACTGGAAGGGGCACTCATGTGTGGAGTTGGGGTTGCTTTGGCTTTTGGGACAGCTGGGAGAAATTGCAGCAACATATGGGACAGATTTGAGCTAAGGCAAATGGCCCAGATGCTGCTGAGGTTTGGAGGTGACTCTGAGCAGGCATCCAGGACAGATACAGCCCTTGTACCTCTGCTTAACACTGTGTGGTCCATGAATGAACTTCTTTTCCCCTTTTTTTTTGGCTAAGCACAAGCAAGTCTCTTGCTCTGGTGTGTGCAGATGGCTGATCTTGGCTGGCAAGGTGCCATGGGGATGCATTGCAATAATGTGGATTTTATATGAAGGAAAAGGCCTCTGGAGAAACAAAGCTTTGAACCATTCAATTTGTAATGGTGCAAGGTTGGCAGCAAAAGCTGTGAATGAAAAGTTGTGGGGCACTGAATGAAACCAGTTAATCTAGATGAGTTTCCCTATTTTTCTTTCCTTGTAGGCATTGAGTGTAGGTTGGATTTTATTCTGACAGCCAAACTGCAGAGCAGCCTCTGTGTGCCCACACTTCTGAGCTCTTGGAAATCCCAGCTGGGAATGGCTAGAACACAAAGTAGCAAGGAGTTTTTTGTTATTCCTAGAGCAAATCCAAGTGGTTAATAGGAAGATAGCACAGCAAAGCAAAAAGCACTTCCCTTTGCATCCTGTCCTAAGGATGTCTCCTGGCTGCAGCCAGAGCTCATCTGCTGTAGGCTGTGCTTGGGCATCCCTGTCCTGAAGGAAGCCAGGTACCTGCTCAGAGACCACTGAAATGAGCTCTGTCACTGCAGGGGCCAGTGTGGAACTGGAGCTGTCACCAGCAGCGAGTTGGTGTCACTGTTCACTGTCAGATTTATCAGTGAGAGGGAGCCTTTCAAGATGTTGTGACTGATGTTTGCCAAACTGAACTTCCCAAGAATCCTGCTTTTATTTTTTTATTCTTTTTCTTTTCATTTTTTTTCCCCCCTGAGGCTGATTAAATATGAGAGAAGTTCAGAGTAAAAATCTTTCCATCCCAGGCTCCAAGATCTTATATATCACAGAAACACAGGTGGAATAGAAATAGAGGAGTTTGGGAGGATGCTGCCACTGTCAGGGGTAAAACATACAGACATGGGTAGGATGCCCATCTCAGACAAGGTGTCAAGAAAAAATGAAAAGCTTCAGAGGAAGAAAATGGCTTGAAACACAAAGTAAGGTAGAAGTAGGACTTATGTGGAGGTTCAAAGACAGAGTGGAAGCCCAAGGTTTCCAAGAGCATGCAGCAATCTGAGGGGATGCTAGGTATTTCATCCTGTTGCCTGCATGTAAATGGAGTTATGAATGCTCAGACTAATAAAATTTTGGCAAGAGAGATTTCCATCACAGTCCAAGCCACAAATACATTTCAGGGAAAAGGTAGAACACTGATTTTTAATTTTTTTTCACAATTTCCCAGAAAAAAACTGTGGAATTTTCAGTAACTTCTCAAATGCTTTTGTGAAACCTTCAAAATTTTTGTGGGTTTTTATCATCCTATCCTAATCTTCACACAACTGAAGAGTCTCTAGCTTTTTTGATGGAGCTCTCACTTAAGTATGTTCTCAGGAAGTCAACCCACAAAGAACAATTACAAGGAAAAATTCCTTAGAAAAATTCCTTTATGCTCTGAATTACTCAAAACTCCACCACAAAATATTGAAAACTCTGCTGAAATTTGGATTAAAAAAAAAAATAAGAAAAAGGAGTCTGAAGGATCATGAAGAAATAAGTATACACTGTCCCACCAAAAAAGACTTAATGTTTTTGAGCCAGAAAGATTTGTGTCATAATATATCCTAACACAGAACAAAGAAAATAGATGAAAAGCAAGCAGCCACTGGATCCATCTTGCACACATCCAGATGGAAATTCAGCTCTTCTTTGGGGCTTTGGTTTTGTTCCCCATGTTCTCTGGTGGATCTCAGGTGCTTTGGTCAACATGGCTAGGAGACAACCCTCTTCTCCACAGGCATGTGTTGCCTCTTCTGCAATCCCTACCTGGCCATGGGAATGGGCAAGAAAAAGATCTGAGTGTTTTCCAGGCAGGGATAGGATTGGAAAATATCTGTGTGTGAGGAATGCATGACCTCTCCCCAACTTCTGGTTAACATATCCACCACACTTTGGGGTTTAAAACCAAACCTCTTCATGTTTTCACTGTTATCGTGGGCTTTCTGTAGACACTCTTTTATATTGCATTGCATCACTTATATCAAAACCAGATCAGAAAAAAATCCCTTTTTTTTTCCTTTTTATGACTGTGAATTTCAAAGCACATCAGGATTATGCAGGGTCGGGGGGGGAAGGTACTTCCAGCCTTCATCTAAAATGGATTCATTCCTGTCACCAAAATGCTTTAGAAAAAATAAATAAAACACAAACTAATTCCAGGCAAGACAGATGGATGTGATAGTTGGGTTTTGGAGGGTGCTGGCAATGCTGAGCCCTTGCAGTGTATCTTGAGTGTGTAACATACACATAAGGCTGAACAAGTTGTGGCTTTCACACATATACCATGTTTAATGCTTACACGGACCTAGTGAAGCATTTAAGGCTCTCCTCTAAGACAAAACACTCATGCATCCAGTTGTGTCTTCCAACAGGCCAATATTTACTAGAGAGAGGATTTCCCCATGGATGCTGTCTGTTGCAACACGTGTCTTCCACCACATCGTGTTCTACTCCCACCCCATTCAGATGTGTCCTGCACTTGGCACTGTTTTACTGGGAGATCCTAAAGAAATGGTAACTGCTTGTGCAGTAAAAGTCAACCATTCCAGTTCCATATTAGAAATGATTTACAAATACCTCAGATAAAGGAGACTTCATAAATGAAATGTTCTGGATAACTTCGGAGCTCCACTCTTGCTTCCAAAAAGCTTCAGATGGAAGTCAGTAGGACTAAGCACTTTGGAGAAAGTGGCCTCTTGTTGAAGCAGACTTCCTTAAGGGGAAAGATTGGACTCAGTATGTTTTACCAGCCTCCAACTCTAACTGTGGTCTGGGGAGGGTGTTGGAGCTTAATGGAAAATGACTCCATCGTATGAGCCAAATCTTTGGGATGAGGCAGTTCAGGTGGAAGAGGGATTGTCGTGGCTAGGCTTTGTGAATGAAGATCCAGGGAGGGCTCCACCCACGCTCCTCATCAGCGCCTTTTCCAAGCGCGCTGATAAGAAGAGGATAGCAGATAGCACCCTCGAGCCTGCACTATGGATTTTTTTTAGGTGANATTGCCCACGGGAAAGTGTGGGGAGTGATACCTATGTTCCTATAATCCTTGTATGGGTAGGATGAGCTCATTAGCCTTCTGGCAGTCATCCTAGGAGAGGGACAACTCTGATTCCAAGCCTGGTCAGATGGAGCTTGTTTAGCCCTGGAAGGCCTTCCAGCTAAGAGGTTAAACCTCCATCCTAAGGACCTCGCTGCCAGCGTCCAAGCTTGCTAGGCCCTGGCAGATGAACCTTAGGACTAAAGGGTGGGTCCAGCCCTGCACATGCTGTGTCTCACCTAAAAAAAATCCATAGTGCAGGCTCGAGGGTGCTATCTGCTATCCTCTTTTTATCAGCACGCTTCGAAAAGGCACTGATGAGGAGCGTGGATGGAGCCCTCCCTGGATCTTTGTTCGCGAAGCCTAGCCACGACGATCTGTAGTTGAATGAAAAGGAACAATATGGAGATTTGATTGAGTTCTCTGTTCAGTGTTGGTTTGGTAGAAGAAGAAAACATGTGGGGAAAGAAAGACAAGCATTTCTATTTGCTCTGTAGAGTCTCCTGTTTTTACCACTGAAAGGCAAAAGGATTTTGAAAAATCAAAAGAAAACTATTTGACTTGAATTGTTTTTACCCAACTGTCTGAAATCTGCCTAGTGACTCATCCCCACCTGCACCCCTCAGCTGGGGTGAATCAGCAATCAGCAATGTGCTAACGAGAAGAGAGGCACCATGCTTATTTATGTCTCTGCCAACAGAGCCTGCTCTTTTGGTGCACCACTGCTAGAGCCACCAGCAGCTCCAGCTCAGGCATTGTTCCAGGAGAAAGCCATCAAGGATGAGTCTGCTCAAGACACAGCAAGGACTTCCAGGTAATGCAGTTGCTTCCTTTCTTTTTTTCTGGCTCAGAGGCAGTTCGTATTTGATTGTAATGTTCAGTTGAATGTTTTATTGAGGTATTTAGGTGCTGGTTTGTGCCTTCCCAAGTTGTTGGGTGTTATCTGTTGTACACAGGAGAGCTTTGCAGTGGTTGTTGGTTTTTGGTGATAGTCGCATTTGCATGTTCTTTGTGACTAGAAAGCATTATGAAGCATTCACCCTGTATTTCTTCAGTCCCTTTGGAGTGATATCTCAAGATGGTACCTTAGTAAGAAGCACCATGTAAAATATGAGGCTCAGGTGCTAGGAGGGAGCCTTGGTTTTGAAAAGCTTTGGCATAGCTTGGCCTGTTTGGATAGACCTAGTGGTTTGGACACTCCAATGACATCCATATGCAATGTTGGTTTTTTTTCTCGATTCACAATGTTGAAACTAAAAACCTCTTGGCTTTAAACTTTAAGCCTCTGCATACATTCCCCTGAGAATGAGCCTTTCTGGCAAACTCTCCGTTCTTAAATATCACTTCTCCAATTACATTCTCACAGGTTAGTATTTATGCAGGCCTGGCTTTTCAAATCCACGGAGCTGGTACTGGGCTGAGCCTTAATGTATTACAGGTGGCTTTTGGTGCTTTGGGCTCTCTGACCAAAGTGGTTCCAGATGGCCACACAGTATGAGTAATAACATCAGCTCATTAAGTTGCAAGGTTTCAACTACAATCACAGAATTATCAATGAAATAAAAGCTAGCAGCGTATCAGCTGCGCCCTAAGCCATAAATAGGATTTACAGCAAAACAAACCTCTCGTTTTGAACTCAGATCTCTCATCATTTCAGTGCTGGGTGTCCACATAATGGGTTTATTCACTAGCAAAAGAGCAAAAAAATCTGTCCCACCCTCTCCAAAATGTACTTCTGAAGGCTACTGTGCCACAATCCTGTGAGCTTCTGACTTTGGAAGAGCTTTAGATTGGGGTCATTGAAAATGCACAGCAGTATTTATCTGTGAGGACTTAAGAAATAAGTGGAATGAGCCTAGGTCTCAGATCAAAGACCTGAGTGTCAGAAAGCCTCATTACCTTCTGTGTCATGTTATGGTTTCTGTGCTTTGTGCAAATTGTTATCTGTCTGTAGTGTGTATGTCCTGTCTAGCAGGATGGTTCTTGTTGTGTACAGGTGGCTTCACTACTTTAGAGCCTGTATCAACAGTGCTCTGTTGGTCTAGATGTGTCTTCTGTTCAGAATCACCATGGGGCTTCTGGGGTGATTGAGGTCCCTGATCTTTACTAGCAAGAGGTGGATTTTGCATATAGAATGTAAATAGATTAGAAAAATATGCATAAACTAAATAAAGCTTCTTTGATTTATCATAGTTCTTGAGGTGTTGGTACACAAATGCAATAGCTGCAGTAGATCCTTTCTCAAATTCTCCTTGACTCTAACACCTCTGACTTTTGGTTGACTTGCTAAGACTTCTGTTACCAATTCCTGAAATATCAGTGCAGCAAATAGCATCAGGTGCCTGATCAACCTCATTGGTTTCAGTGAGGCTTCTCATGAAGTGATGTGTGTATGAGAGTGTCTGCAACAACCTGGCCAGCCTAGAGTCTGGTGTCAAGCAGAGCCCCTGTGCCATGCCATGGGCTGGGCAGTGCTGATGCCATGGGGATGGGGGAATAGCAGAGAGGCCTCATAGTCTCTCTCACCTTTTCTTTTGTTCTCCTAAATCTGATCCTACTGCCAGGAAATCAGAACTTCGGTAGTAGTAAAAACCTGAGTGACTCAGAGAAAATCTCTTCAAGATATGAGTGTGACATGGTTTGGAGCAAGGTGTTTTGTATGTTGTGCTATAAATTATGCCAGAATGATGAGTAAGGAATGTTTCCAACCCAACTAAAACTACGAGCTGTTCTATGCTCCTTCATACCACGTGTCCAGAACACTAGTATGTTAGAAGCATGAAGGTATATTGCTGGGTACAGTCAAAATGTCTTGTGAAGCCTGAGGAGGTAAATGAGCTTCCCAAGTTTTGGGAAGCTTTATATGACATTGGTTTAGTCCTAGAGGTCCTGCTTGTGGTTAAAGCCTGGATTCAGTACCCTGAGTCATGCTGATAATGGATGCAATGATCTGCTTTAATACTACTCCACATGAATAAGAGATTAAAAATCAGTCTCTTGATAATTAGAGAGGCTTTCTTTAGATTTATTCTACCTGCTTAGTGTCCCCAGCTGCACTTCTGTTGCAAGTGCAAACAACACTTCCATCTCTTCCTACTCCAAGGGTTGTTTACAGCAGTGTCATTGCACATGGTTCATGGGATAGTTCAACTGTTCTGGTGTCAAGGAAGGTGAGCACATCTAGAGTCCTGCTATTTGGTATTTAATTATCAACATAAGTAATACTGTAAGTAGCTCTCTCTCCGTCCTGTAATTCTGAGGGTCTCACAGATGTGCAATATCACTGCTTCCAGATGTTGATGGCCCTTTCAGAGCCCTGGGCACTGGCCCAAGGAGGGATTTGGTATTGGGGAATTCTGGCACTGGCTGTGTTTCCACTGATGTGTACACTGAGGAAATTATTGTGTGCAAGTGTAACACAGAGACACCACTGAAGGCTGAGCTTAAGTCCCAGGGCAGGCACAGTATTGATCAAAAGTCAGGACTGTGGGCAAGCCTGGACAAAAGTAACATGGTGATTTAGTGGGGTGGGGTTTTTTCTGTCTCAGGCTGCTATTATCCTTTCTACTTTTTGAGTTATAGTGCTTCCAGCAGCACTCTTTCACAGGGAGCAGGTTTTCAGTGAGGTGCTTAGTGATACTAGGAGTTGGGAAGGCCATATTCAGGCCTTCTGCTTTAGATATAACATCTGGATAATGCAATGTGTAAGTCACAGGCTGCTGCCTCAGCAGGGTGATCCTGCTTGGGTTAAGACCTGTGTTCCCTGTACACACAGAGCATCAATAGAAAATGCAGAGAGCAACCCAGGAGCCCTAAACCAGGACAAGCCTTTTAGGTGCTTCAGTGTGGGCTTGGGTGATGGGCTAGGTATGGGATGGGTGTGCTGAGCTTAGGGCTGCTTTGCACCAGTCAGTGTGAAACTGGGCTATGGCCAGGCAGGACTTTGTAGCAGGAACTTCCATGCTGGCTTTTGAGTTGGTTTAGGGGGTTTGAGGGTAGGATATGTCCTGGCAGAGGAAGAAGCAGCTCATCTCCTGACTCAAGAGACTGCTGGCCATATCACAGAGAGCACCAAATCCTTCAGCTTTTTGGGGAAGAGATTGCTACCCACATCTCCTACTAATCTGCATTATGGATTCCTGCAAGGAAGACTTAGATGAGGTGCCTGTGTCTCTTGCAGGGTCAGCATCCCATTTTGGGTCTTTGCTTTCCCTAACCAAGGTTCAGGGGCCAAGTGGGTGATCTCCTGCCCATCCTTCTCCTAGCTCCTTGCTATAAGCAGTGGGCATGTGAGTTTTTTATCTTGGCACCAGCAGTGTGCTGAGATACTGCTGGTGCTGAGACCCAAGCTCACGTGCCAAGCAAAGTGATGCTGAAAGCCTGTGTGCAACGTGAGGAATGCCAGACCTACCCACTGTCTCCAGATCTGTCTCCCCAGCCAGGCTCTGGATCTTATTTGGATGTGGAGAGATTTATAAGGCATTCTCTTAATTAGGGGCCCCTGTTTTGACTGAGAAAGATGGGGAATGAGGAGACCTAACAGAGAGGCAATGGCTAACAGCAGACAGAAAGGAAAGGCTGGAGAGACCAGTGGAGTGTGCTGTAAAGAAGTAGGGTCAATAAAACACACCAATAAAAATGATGTGTACGTCCATAGCCTCATCTAAGAAGAGGGAACAACAGCAGGTCCCCTTCTAAGGGCAAACAAGAGAAACCCTTCCATGTGTAAGCAATTATCAGAAACACATGGGAGAGGTGGACAGGGCAGACAAATCCAAAAGCCAGATGATATTGCACAGAAGAGTGAGGCTCATGTAAAGTCTGGGAGTTCATATATTTCACAGCTCACAATGTACAGAGACTTTGGTCTGCTCCAAAAGCTGCAACTGGGAAGGCTCCTCTCATTTTGGCCTCAAGGGCTGCACACAGATGGCTAAAGCTGGAGAAGGAGCCACTGGGTTGAAGGGGTTGGCATGCTGCTGAGGAGAGACAGAGTCCTGCTTGGCTTTGAGCACTTTATAAAACACTTGCAGCTAGCACAGAGCTGGGGTACCAGGAGCCATATAGCTGTACTGCAACAGTGAACTTGGAGGCATGTGTACTTTAGTTTGTTTTGGAGTGTGGGCTTGCCTTATTGCCTTTTAAATTTTATCAGTGTAGTGGCAGGATGATATTGACTGCAGGGATGGGAGTTCCAGAAGCATTCCACCCCTGGGTGAAGAGCAAACAGCATTTTAGTGTGTTCCTTTTGCTGCAAGGACTATGGTGAGGTCTAGGTATTCCTGAGCTGCTTTTACATCACCTGCTCAGGTGCTGCTGCTCTGAAGGCCACAGTGTTCTGAAGCCCAATGTGTTGTCCAGTTCCTGTGCAGAGCTGGCACACCTTGGACTGCATGGTGCTGTGAAGTCCAGGAGAGATGCTCACCAGTGAAACCCAGACCTGCAGCATGCCAGATAAGCTCAGTTGAGTGTATTTGTTCTTGGCAATTGATCTGAACAAGTTCTCTGAGCTGCTTCATGTCCACTGGCAAGGATCATGCTGTGAACTTGATGTGTGTCACCTGTTACCTCTGATGCAGCAATAGTCAGGTCAACCTCCTCTTTTTCACACATGCCCAAACTACAGTTCACCTAACAGTGTCTCAGGTCAGGCTAATATGTGGCTTGCTGCTTTCCACAGAATGATAGAATGTTAGGGGTTGGAAGGGACCTAGAAAGATCATCTAGACCAACCCCTCTGCCAGANATGTCAAAAATGTAGGGATGTTTTCCCTAGGATATGTGGAGAACAGCCTTGTAGAAGTCAAAATTATGTCAGTGTTTTCCCATTGGAGACCAGGCTGTGTTCCCTAGGGATCATAGCATTTATTTGGCTTCCCCAAACTAAATCAGACAATCTATAATCAGATAACCTGCTCTTAAGTCTTAGAAGTTTCTACAAATCTTTTCTCCTACTTTAAAAATTTACAAATACTCTATATGCCTGTAATGTTTTGGACATCACTGCACTGCTGTGAATTTTCTTGCTTTGCATCCTGCCTTAATGCAAGTGAAACACCTGTCTATAGCCTTGTAGTCTGAGGGGGATGGCAGGACTGGAAAAGGCTTTTAAAATAAGCCTTGTAAGAAGGCTAGCTAGCTCTTTTTCAAATGGACAACTGTTTCTTCAGGTTGGGCTGTGAAAGGAGATCATCTGATTGTGAAATGCATCACTCCTGTATGTGCTGTTAGATACAGAAAATGATTCTGCCTTGAAAGAAACATCAGTGAGGAAAGTTCCCTTAATGCCTTAATGTGCCATGCTCTTGAACATGGGAGGTTTTTGTTTGGTTGGGATTTTTGTTGGTGTTTTTGAGCAAGCAGATGGTTTACTGCTCTGAGGAACACCTTTGCTGCAAAGTGTGGTGCTTTACACCTCTGAGGGCAGTGGTATGTTCAGCCTCAGTAAACATGCTCTGCTCCATCTCACTGAGCACTGAAAGCACAAACTGCTCTTGGGTTTCATCGCAGAAGGGGCAGCTTTGCCAACATAAAGAAGAACTTGTTCAGGGTCTGCTTTCATCTCTGTGCTTTATCAGAACTATTAAAATGAGGAAAGAGCTCTTTAAGCCTCACTGGACAGTGACACTAAAAATACCCCAACAGCCCTCTCAATCCCAAGCCCCAAACAACTGAAAAACAAAAGCCAGTCCTAAACCCTAAGCCCCTGAAAACCCTGTGGTATCCATCACTGCCATGTATAATCACAGTTAGAAATCCAAATGAAGTCTGCAGCCTGTCAGCTCTGCAGACAGATTTGGTGGTGATACGAGCAAAGCCAACATTTAAAAATGACTGAATTCTCATTATAAAGATACATGATCCTCCTTCTCATTGAGAACAGTTGGGCTTTGCTTCCAGTGGAGAGCCAAGCCATTTATTTTGTAGCTCCATTGTATGCTGCACTGGGAATTGTTCCTGCAGATAGAGGTTTCTAGCATGTTTTCCCTATGTACTTTGTTCCACATGCACTGTGCCCTTTGCACATGCTGAGGGCTCTCACATGAGTTACACTTTGCCTGATTTGGTTGGATGGGTTTCCTACATTTGTGTCCTATAAATTGGCATGGTGAGGTATTTATTTTGGTAATCAACCAGTTCTTTGTAAATCTGTGAGCTTAACCCTCCAAGAGAGAGAAATAAAAGAAATAAAAGGCTCAGTCTGTTTCTAACAATGAAGATAAATACCTTTATTTTCATAACTTTTGGACATCTCTCTTCATGGCATCCAGCCAAATCATGAGGTCCTTGCTCAGGCAAGAGCACACAGATGTCATCAAGTTCCTCACCAGGCTTGTTAGGGCATGGAAAAACTCTTCTAGGAGGAAGGATGGTCTTGTGGTTTTGCCATTGAGTGAGAATTTAGTTCAACTGGGCTAAGTTCTTGCTTCTGCCATATTTCCAATGTGACCTTGCATGACCCTTTTTCTCTACATCTGCTCCCCCAAAATCTCCTGCTGTCAAGCATATAAATCTCCTTGGTGCAGAGGCCCTCTTGCTGTGGCTTGGTTCGTGCAGGAATTTCAGCTGAAGCTGTGAGGTGTCACAGAGGCAATGCAGACATGAGAACTGCAATAGGCTTTCAGCTCTTTCTGCAGAGCAGGACCAACTCCACCTTGCTCCAGGGTGGTGGGATGTAAGCCAGAAGCCACCTGAGACTGTTAATGCACAGCTATGCCCATAATAATAAATGTCAGCTCTCACCTTATTAGTTCAGGCTCTGTAGCAATCAAATTTGGATGCACTGGTTGTGGTGCTCCTTGTGCTGAAGGTGGCTCACAGCTGGATGCATCTGGCAGGAGGGCTGAATCCAAAGGAACAAGGATGGCTGTTCTGGGATCTGAAGTCCTTTCCTAGCAGCTCATCCCTTCCTAGAGACTCTTACTGTATCATAGAATCCTAGAATGGTTTGGGTTGGAAGGGACCTCTGGAGCTCATCTAGTCCAACCCCCCTGCAGTGGGCAGGGACATCCCCAACTAGATCAGCTTGCCCAGAGCCCTGGCAAGCCTCACCTGCAATGCCTCCAGGGATGGGAACTCAACCACCTCCCTGGGCAACCTGGGCCAGTGTTCCACCAACCTTGTGGGGAGGAACTTCTTTCTAATGTCCAATTTAAATCTACTCTCCAATTTAAAACCATTGCCCCTTGTCCTTTCACTGTAGTGCTTTGCAAACAGGCCCTCTGCAGCCTTCTTGTATGTTCCCTTTAGGTACTGGAAAGTCACTAGTAGGTCCCCCTGAAGTCTTCTCCAGGCTGAACAATCCCAGCTCCCTCAGCCTGTCCTCATAGGAAAGGTGTTCCAGCCCCCTGATCATTTTTGTGGCCTCCTCTGCACCTGCTCCATCAGCTCCATGGCCTTTCTGTATTGAGGGCTCCAAAACTGGATGCAGTATTCCAGATGTAGCATTGTCCTTCATCTGCTGATCATTTGTACTTTGGTCACCTCTTGGTGAGACTTGTCATGCAACCATCCAGGTTTTGCTGCTGTCTGGAGGGGCTGGGAAGATCTCCCTGTCCTTCCTGCAGCATTTTAAATTGTGCTGGGAAAAGGAGCATCAAGTCTGAGTGTGTGAGTGAGGAAGCAGCTGAGCATGAAGGAGCAAGGTGATGGTGTAAGGAGCTGGCCTATGCATGGGGTGATGCTATCAAGGGAGCTGCTGGAGGCTGTGAGCACATGCTTGGGTCAGTTGGCTCATCTCAAGAGGGTGGTATAATACATCAGGCATTGCTGGTTGATGTGGTAGTATTGACTGCAGTGTGATAAGGATCTCCACATGCTTCTGTCCACCCTCCTTTTTCTCCCCCAGCTGGAGGGGAAAACTTCAGCAGGGAGGGTGGGTGATAGCCCAGCCCTGCTCTGCTGCCATCTGGGGCTGGAGACTGATGCAAGAAAAAATGTATCTGGCGACTGCTTGGCAGAGTTCCCCTGTGTGCACTCTCCCCCTTCGCACACACAACCTCGTTTGTTATTCTAATCTGCCTATGATTGAGAGTGTGAGCTGCAGACTTGTGTTGGGAAGAGTCCTAATGCATGTAAATGCTATCTTAACTGAAGTGATAGCGTGTGTGTTAGTTAAGCTTTGCAGAATGGGACCAGGAGGATGCAGTCCAGGGCCTGAGTCAGTGAGAATTCTTCACTGGCTTTTGGGTGTTGTGCTGTGAGGCTGGATTAGGGCATATGGTTATAACAAGCCAGGGTACAGCCTTGTTGTAGAATGGTTTGTGTTGGAAGGGACCTTTAAAGGTCATGTAGTCCAACTACTCTGATCAGGGGCATCTTCAACTAGATCAGGTTGCTCAGAGCCCCAAATCACCTGACCTGAAATGTCTACAGGGATGGGGCATCTACTACCTCTATGGGAAGCTTGTGCCAGTATTTCACCACCCTCAGAAAAAAAAAATAAATCTTCCTTAAATGTAGTCTATATCTCCCTCTTCTAGTTTACAACCATCACTCCATCACCCTTGTCCTGTTGCAACAGGCCCTTTTAAGAATTTGTCCCCGTCTTTCTTGTAAGCTTCATTTCAGTCATTTCTTCTTGCTGGCCTGGCTGAAGGTGTTCATCAGGCCCAAAGATCTCCATGACCACCTCAGGTTTCATCAGATAACTAGACAATAACAACCCCTTTGAGCCTTGACCTGTGGCCATCATCTCTTTGGCTGTAGCACATGTTCTCATTCATTCTTTGCGAGCAAAGTTCACACACCACTAAAAACCATCAATTTCTTTGACTCTTAACAACATCTGCTTCTCCTAAAATACTGTTCTGTGCCATTTTTTTAAAAATTAAAGTAAAATTGGGGGGAGGGGGGGAAGGAAACAATGAGATGACAGAAAAGGAAAAGTTCCCTAAGTGACTCTATTTTCCTAGTCAAAATCTCCCTTTACAATAAATAATGATGATGCTCTTTTTATTTAATAGCAGCCTTTACAGTGAAGGCAAGATGTTGAGTATAAATCTTAAGGCTAGTTAAGTCCTATAAAATGCTATTAGCAGAATCAAATGATTTTACTACCCACATGTCAAATTAATGGTTGGGTGTCAACCAGTGTCACTTCCTGCTTGAAAAATGGCTATGACATTAAGTAGATTTTATTTAGGCTTTCCTGACTGATGATGATAAATAGTAAAATTGAAGAGGGAGGGGTGAGGAAAAGTCAGTGCTCATTTCAGAAATAGCATCACCACGGCATCTCTTTGGAGTAAGCCCATGGTGTTGTCCACACAGTGGGACTTGGGTGTGCTCCCTGGACATACACACTGACTCTGTTTTTCCTTTTATGACTAGTTGTGGGAGGAAATCTGGATTTATGGCCCTAAAATCTGGTCCTGCTTCAGCTGATTGCCTGATTTAACAAGAAGGGTGGTATTGTGGGACATGCCTCAAAACACAGTGCTCTTCTTGTAATAAGGTGCCTGAAATTCCTCTTGCCAACCCAAAAGGAAAAGAGCAGTTGGGTCTGCTAGCTGATGCCTGGATTAAATTCCCATAAATTACAGAAATAATTCAGATAATCTCATGCCACTGACTTTGTGTTGATATTGACCTGAGGAGGAACTTTGCCTTCCCTGGTGTCCTGGTGGATCCAGGCAGTTGGTGGCAGCTTGATGGGATGTCAATTTTAATGGTTTTGTTAATTTAACTGGAATAAGATTTTTGATTGTTAATGGCTAATTTTTTTTTTTGTGGTGACATCTGAAAAGTGAATATGACATTAAATGGATTTTATTTAGGCTTTCCTTCCTCTTCAGAGGTGCCTAGTCAACTATAGTCCAGCCTGGAGGCTGTTCACTTTCTTTTGTTGAACTTAAAGGAGAAGAAAAGCCATATGATGGTTTGGGTGAAACAGAATAAGCAGACAAGGAAAAAGAAACAGTTCTGTGATTATTTATTGGTTCTGTAATGTCCTTGTAAGAAATCCTTCACTAATAAATGGTTACCTCTTACGCCAAGGGACAAAAAAAAATGGAAGACCTTCCCACAGGGAGGTTTTTCTATTCAGAAGGCAATCATCCTTAACAGGGCCATGGGTGGCTGGAGACAGCAGCCTGGATGATTTTGCCTCTCTGGTTTCTTCCATGCAAGCAGATGGAAAGAGGAGCTGCCAAGCACACCACACATCCCAGCCTGCAATAACAATCACAGATCAGCTCACCTCTGGCCCATAGTGAGCATCTGGAGAAATTTTCCTGTTGCTAGTTGCCCCGTGTTGAAGCCTGTTCTCTTTGACTTGACCCATAGTTGGGGGTTTGGCTTCAAATGCACTAATGAAGTGCATTAACAGAGGCCAGGCAAGGACACTGATAGGCACCATGGGTTCTGAGTCAGCTCTCAACTCCTCTAGCAGTGCCAGCACTAGGACTTACTGCTGTTTCTCTTGCTGTCCTGGCTATAGTCATTCTCTTTGAGCCCAACTATTTCCACTGTATATTTTGGGAAGAATTGGAACGTTCCACTCTGTCTTCCAAAATCTGAATATCACTCCTTATGGCCCTCCCTAACACCTAAGAGTCAGCCCTGGATATGCTGCAGATTATTTTTATCCCTCCTAAATTGTCCAGCCAGTTTCATCCAACCACCTGCAGCTGGGTTGGCAGCATTGTGTCCACTCTCTCTGTGAGTTGTCCCAAGAGATGCAAAGGGGAATGGATCTTGCCCTTGTTAGTCTCTTCTCTCTCAGCATCACTTGAGGCTGAATCAAGAAGGTATACAATGAAAAGCAAACCCTATGGAGGAATGGCATGGAGTCAGCACACGTGCAAGGTTTTAGCTGGAAACCAGGACTGAAACATGTTCCTTGCCCTCACAGTCAGACCAATTTACTGTCTTCCTTATCTGGACAGGATGGTACAACCTTCATCTCTTAATTCCTAGGTCAACATCATGGCTCAAACAGTCCCCAAGAATTCAAGATTTGATTCCATTGTGATTGTAGACCATGAGTCCTGAGAGGCACCTATGCTCTGTTTGGATAATCCAGCCCTCAGAACCAGGAAGAAAGAGAATGTCTTTCTCTTTGTGGGGTGTCCTTGTAGTGCAGAATGATCTAATCCATACTCCAAACATCCTCTATGCTCCCTTAGTCAAGCCCTAGGCTCATAACTGGAGAGATTTTTGACCTGTGCACAATTGCAATCAGTCAGCCAAAGAATCTCTGCCATGTCCAGGGTTTCCAGTAGTTATCAGGAGGTTCACTCAGATTTATTTTGCTAACTTCAGCTCACATGTTCAAAGATACACAAGCCTTTGAGCCAAAGAATAGCCTATTTGCAAGAAGTGACCATGAGGTGCTAATATCCCTTTGCCACAGGACTGGCATGCTTATGTGGGAACTGCAGCTGCAGGATATGAACATCTGAAAGCACTGTTAGAACATAAGAAAAAGAAAACAGCTCAGACACATGACCTCAGGGCCAACATTTTATTAAAGAATATATATATATTAACACTGTACCCTCTGATAAAGAACTTATTTAGGCCTTGCTTAAACTGAAACCCCTAACCTACTGCTTAGAACTACTGTATCTTCCTACACAGGGGTTTATTTTGTCACCAGGCCAAATAAAAAGTCATGTAGTTAGAAGCCTTTGCCACCTGCTTGTACATTTGCATCTGGGAAGAAAATATTTTTGTCCCTTCTCTCCTTTTCTCTGTGTGCAGTTATAGAGCCAAAGCTACCCCTAGGGCTCACATCTCATGCTTGCTCTTGGACCAATCTATTTCCAAGCATCCATGTATTGGGATGCTTGGACTGGAGCCTGATCAGCTATTTCTGATGATAGTCTGCAAAAACTGAAGTGCCACAAAGCATTCAAGAGGACACTTAATTATATTACAAGGAGTGAGGAACTTGGAACCATAACATGAAGAATGCTGTAGAGAAGATTGTTGTGCCTCACATTTTCCAGTGTGGTGAGCTTATAAAACATAAGCTTTTTATTTTATAACATTTTTATATCATAATTATATTTTAACTCTCACTTTTAAATGTATAAAAAGCCCAAATGTTCTATAACCTTGCTGAACTGGAAAATCTGAGGCATGCACATTTGGTGATGATGACAGTTTGATGCATTGATCTTTTAGGTCAATCAAATGCCTTTGTCAAAATTCCTTAATTGCACCTCACCCATATGGAGATTTTTACACTCAGCCTTATATAAGTCTTATTCAAGACTTTAAAATAGAGTTTAACTGATTCTCAGAGGTGGTGGTGGGCTTCTTGAGTTGATTCACTCAACTTTGTAGAGGTAATAATAATAAATGATTCTTAACAACATCAATATGTTATTTCTGATCACTTCCCCCCCCCCTGGGACTCATGTGTGTTAGAAAGGAAGCTGGTGTCACTCTGTTATAAAGATAAAACACATTCAGCTTACCAGTGGGGATGTTAATTAGACTTTGGACATCCATGTTTAATCTTCTTGCTTTTATCGTTTTCCTACATGTGAAGCATTTAAAAACATGTGGAAGCAAATTAGATAAACATGTGCTCCAAGCTGGACTCATCCATCCAGCCTGTAATTCAGTATGGGGGAGGATTTCAGTGGTGAACATGACTGTGAAAAGGGCAGACAAAAATAGCATGAGCTTCCCAGGGTGTAAGGCCAGGCTGCCAGCTGCTGTAGATCAGGGTATCTCCTCTCCTGTGCTGCCTGCTGAAGGTGTGGTTCATCTTCATCAAACCTTACTGCTTTAGTCTGAGATGTTCTAAGATGATTTCTCAGATTGTTTCTCCTATCCAAGTAGGTTTTGCTGTGGGGTTTGTCCTGGAGGAGTTAGAATGAAGAGAGCTTCTTGTGTCTCAGTGATGCACCAAGTGCAGGTGGGCACACACAAAGCTATCCAAGTGGGGTGCTGAGCTGCCACATGCTCAGAGTGCAACCCTAGGTAGTGCTAATGGAGGAATTAATGTTCCCTGACTGTCCAACAGGGTATTAAACCCATTCCTAAGTGTTTTCTGTGCAACTCTCTTCTGTAACTGGCTTTAAAGGTACAACTGAGTGTGAGTCTTCCTAGAGATGCTCCAGAGTGCCCTATTCATGGTGCAGCAAGGCTGTGCAGGTAACTGATGAGCAGGAGCAATGCTCTGGTGATATTTAACCAAATGTATGTAGCAAAAAAAAAAATGGAATGGCCTCTCTTGTATAGGAAGCTCACAATGGTCCCTTCTGGATTTGAAATCTGAGAGGTACCTGCACTTGGCAAGTACTGGCAGGAATGGAAAAGCAGCCCCTCCACCTGGACCAGACTTCTGAAGCTCTCTGGCTGGAGAATTAGGCCAGGTGGGATTTACTTCTTACTCTTGCCAATGTGTAACCTGGCAGGACTGAGCCTCTTGGATCCAAATTCCTGCTCCTCTGGTGAAAGCAGGGAGCCAGGCAGAGAGCTGCAGCTTTCCCAGCAGCTCTCAATGGCATGCCATAGCCCAGGGCAACTTGTGTTCCCTGCTGTGCAAAGCTGTAAATTACACACCAATAACAGCATGGAAATGGCTGGGCAAATATTTTGAAAGACAGAGAAACTTTGTAGAAAGCACTGCTTTGGGAGTCACTTATAGACAGAAAAAGGTGAACCAAAAAGATCTCCCTGGCAGATGGCTTGCTGAACATTATTCACCTTAACAGTGCTCTTCCTTCTCTTCTTCCTCATTCTTATCTACTTGCATTTTTTTTTACACTTTCTATACAAAGTCTGATTAAACCATAGTTTCCACATTGATTTTTTTGCACCTTTCCAAATTTCTAATGTCAATAAATACTTCAAAGGTAGAGAGAACTCACATGCCAACTTCTAGCCTAGAGCTTACTTTTACAGTTCTGTAATAAACCCCTTTAAAAAAAATGTTTATAATGGCCATGACCGTGGTACTTAACCATTGCAGTGCTTTCTATCATCCTCATAATGTTAAGTGCCAATAAATCACCTGAACTGTCGTGGTGCCTTGTATTTATTTGTAAAGCTGTTAAAGGAGTATTTTAGGGGGTTATTGATCAAGTGGAACAAAAGCTGGGGCTCTTGTTTTGGGATTGTTTCTCTTTGCACAGGCAAGTAGATGAAATACCATCTAAACCTCAAGCTGGCCTCTTGTACCTGAGATATGTAATGCTGCTATTTTTTGGAGGTATTTCCCTGGGGATTAAACCCAGTTTGGAGGAGAGGTTTGGAGCAGTGGTTGCTTGCTAGCTGCAAGCCACATTCATTGCCCAGCCTGCTCTGGGCCGAGCTTGCAGCTGAAAATGGTGTTTGTGGTGAGGCACCAAAAATAAGGGGCATGAAGTGAAGGAAGGACCTCTTTCTAGTCATAGACACTGCTCTGAAGCCTCTCAGGCTCTGCTTAGAAGAGAAGGGAAATTTTGGAGTCAGGTTTGCTGGCCCATGAGAGACTGGGGAGAGCAGAAAGCTCACTTATTTCTATTAGTGCCCAGTTCTGCTTGGTGTTAGCTTGAGGTGTTGTACTGGGGCTTGTAGACTCAACCATTCCCTTTTGCAAAGAGGATTTTTGTTCTTTAGTTTGAGTATTTAAAAATTTTACCCACTGGGAAGAATTAGTAAACCCATAAAATAAAACTTACCCTTCATCCTTGTTCCCTGTGTGGTGTCATCTCTGCACTAGAGGTTTCTGAAGACAACTCCCTACAAAGGACTGGGGTGAAGAAGTCCAAAGTGTAGAATTAGAACTTGCAGTAGGAACATGGACAGAGTCTTGGTTTGAAATTAAAGCATGAAAAATAAACTGTTTTCTCAAAAAAAGTAAACTTAGCAAGGTTTCCAACTGTGTCAATAACTCCAGGACAAAAGAGATTTTGAGACAGCAATGGATTATATAGAAAAACAAGGTTTAGCTGTTGGCAATTAAAAGTCAGTAGTAGAAGTAAGAGGCCAATGAGCCCTGAAAGCCACCTGCCTCCTCTCAGTGTGCTCTGAAGTTCCTTACCATGTAGTGCATTAGGAACTGCTGCCTCTGAGTGTATCACCTGGTTGGAATTTTTCATGGAGCTTGAATTTATTAGAAAACAGCCCTAGTCAGGCAGAACTGTGCAAATTAAATTGGATTTACATGACAAGGTGGAGCCCAAGCACAGCAGCTAGGAAATGCCTGAGAAGAAAAAGACAAAGCAGAGGGGATCAGGGAGGAAGGCTGCTCTGTGTAAACAGTGGTTTTAAAAAGAAGAAAATGAAAGTTTGACTAATAGAGCAATAAAATTAAAATTCCCCCTTCAGCTGCCCTGGGGGGTTCAAAATGAGACACTGAGGGAGAGTTAGGTATTAGAGGAAATAAACAGATTTCAGCATATAATAAGCAGGAGGCTGGAATATTATTGTAGGATAAAGTGTTCTGGGATGGAGCAAGCTGACCCAGAGCACCTTCCTGTTGTGAGGAAGGGTGAAGACTTGATCTTCAATCCTGATGAAGCCTGGAAGACTCAGGCTATTGGCTTCAATAAGCTCTGGGTGAAGCCTGACTTCCTAGTAGATGTTAGATGCTTCATATTTTCTTCCCTTTAAGAAATATATCTGTTGGTTTGCACTGCTGCCTATTATCTTATCAAAATATGGTTTCTTCATCAGTAATATGTAGGTTTCATCCGAATCTCTTAATACTGAATTGCTTCCATATGCCAGATGTTTCACTGGAGAGACCCTCCACTTTGGGAATGTCATTACTGCCCAAAATAATCTTCTGTGAGTCATAATGTAAACTCAAAGTTATTGCAATTTATTAGCAATCACAATTTGCCAGGAAAACAGAATCGAGTGTATTGGAGAAAGTAACTCAATTGCAAAATGAACATGCTCTCTCTTCTAGTCTGAGCCCATTAATATTGACTTTCCAAATCCAAAGAGTGATTTCCTCTTGTGCCTGTGTAATACTGTGGTGCAGGAATGTTTTCTTCTGAAGGAAGCAACAGGATTTTATTGAATATATGGAAAGGAATTGGTTTTCTGGTTTGTTACTTAAAGCTGATCCTTACTGTCAACGTTTGTGATGAGTAAACCTCAAGAAATAGCCCAGCTAAAGGCTTAATCTGGTGCCACTGTGACTTGCAGAGCTAAGCTGGAGACACAAGGTTGTGGTCACAGTGCTGGGGACCAGCCAGGTAGGTGTGTGAATGCACTTTGGGTCCAGGTTGTTTTGGCAGAAGTGCATGGTTCTACTTACAGAGGTAGTGTGCTACTGTTCATCAGCAGAGTGAGGGAGAGGGCACGAAGGAGATGTAGTGAAAAAGCCATTAAACAAGTGCTATATGTGCCATTTCTTGCTGGAGTGGTTCTCAGCTTATGAGAAATCCTCTGTTTGCCTCCTACTCTTTGGAGCATGGATTTGGAAAGGTGAGAAATGGCTCTTTATTAGTTTGATTTCCCTGATCCCAGTGGTCTCGCAGCTGGGATCTCCTCCAGCTAAATGCTGATATGAGCAGCTTCCAAGTCTATTTGTATAGAAGTGTCAATGGGTAGCTGATCCAACAACTGGCTATGTAGGGCTAGCTTATCTCAGAGCCCTGAGCCTGATACATCTCATTGCACAGATGGCAATGTCATCTCTCTTTAGATGGACCTAGTCTCTGAAGCTACTGAGGTCCTTCAGCATGAGCTAGAGATGTCCCCAGGGTTGTCCACATGTAATGGACAGTAGTGTCTTGGTCTTCCATTCTGAAGTCAGCAGTGCTTCCACAGGGCCAGCTGCCAGTGTCAAGGAGAATGACTTCCCTTCTGCACATGCTTCTGGTTTACATAATCTAATAATCTGCATACCAGTTTATAGCACATCCACAGAGAAGGAGTGAGGGCTTCTTGGAAGAGATGGAGACTGCTTATTTGTGATGTTGTGTTTGATGTGGTTGCCTTTTCATGCTGATGTTTTATGGGCGTATGTGTGACATAAGTACCCTTAAAAAATACAAGGGACTGGGTGGGAGGAAAAAGGATGGAAACCTCCAGTCTTTTACTATGCTAGATACCATAATAATCCTAACAATTAACTAAGGGAAAAGCTTTGGAGCTGGATGATTTTTTTTTTTCTGCCACACATTTGTTTTCAGTATAATTGAGAGAGGAGAGACCTTGCCACACACCAGCTATGCCCAAGGGCACTTGCTTATAACTAGTTCCAGGGCAGGATGTCCCTTCCAGGCTATCTACATGCTTTACACATAAAACTTATCCCCCACCCCCCCCACGCTAACACTAAAAATCAGAAAGTGAACTTCACAGGCTTGTCTGATGAATGGGGCTCTTTGTTCTGAAACACTATCACCCAAGAGTGAGCCCTCTGGGGAGATTTATAGCAAGATTTCAAGCTACTAATGAAGGAAGCTTTCTTTGATTAGTCAGGTGGCAAAGCTCTACAACACAGCAGTCCACATGCAAGGAGAAGAGCAAGCTAAGGATGGCCACCCAAGCAAACTTATGAGTATGTGCATGAGACTTTGGGTGTTGCCATCTTGAATGCACTGTTTAGAGAGCTGGTGAGGGAAGATTGTCTGCTAAAATCCAGTATATCCTGGAGTCTGGCCATTGGTGAAGCAGTAGTTGTTTTCCTTGAGCTGGTTATGGTTTGTACTGGTTTGTTAAGGTCCCTCAAAAGCCATAGTGTCATTGAGGGCTGTTGGACTGCAGCACCATATAGCTCTGCTCTTTTTGCCCTTGTGGTCACACTCTACAAAATCTCTCCTCCTTTCATTCCCACATCATCTGGATATTTTGTTCACATCCAAAGTTGCCTGGATCAAAGCCAGTACATCCCATGGTGCCCAAAGAATGCTGGTGTGAAGAGAGACCACTAATTCTGCAAAGCCCCCTGGAAGGAGGAGAGTGTTGGAGTAGAGATAAAGAGCCACCTCAGGCAGGTGAGATGAAGCCAACAGCTTTGTTCAGCCTTCTGTGTGTTTCAGGCAATCCAGATGTCTTTTGCAAGTGAGTCAGGATGGGAGCTCAGCTTGCTCTTCTGTCTGGAAGTAAATGGCTAAATTGCAGTAAGAATTATCTCCACTGCAGAGACTTGGGGCTGAGGCAAAGACATACAAGGCTGATTTCTCAATAGAGAAAAAGCTTTGCCTTGCTTAAGATCAAACAAAGAAGGCTCTAATGGTGCTGGGATATGAGACTACTTTCTAGTCCTTTACCCTCTGGAAGAATCTTTTAACATTTTGTTAATTCTCCATCATGCAGGAAGGCAATTTTATGGCATGTGTTCACTCTGTAGTGCTAACGAATTTGAGTAGTTAATCAATTTAGTGTGAGTTCTCCTCACTTTAAAATATATATATCTCAAACCATCCAATTCATGCTTATGCTTTGCAGAATGTTTTCTGTTCTGTCAGGCTAAACAGTATTTTAAACAGATGTAGGCCATCAGTTTCTATAAACATTGTAATTGTTTGGCACCACTGAAGCTTACACTGAAGGATGCAGTTTGCAGGATCCACACAGACACCAGGCACCCACAATTTACATCCTATCAGAGGCCCATTACCTTCCTCCTGTAAAACTCACTTTAGCTTCAAGCCTGGCCCCAAAGAACAGCTATTATCCTTTCAGCTTTATATATAGCTTTGTGCTGCATGCTCAACCATTTTCAGTGTACTTGCTCAGTAGGGTTTGATAGGAGGATGTGGTTTGGATTCCACTCCAACAGCTCTTTGTTCTTGTTCCCCTGCTGTAATGTTACTGGCACCTTGAGTTCCTCAGGGTTTATCAGGAGAAAATAATACAGTTGGACTCTCAGAGCTCAGTTCCATCCTTTACCCACAACTTCCTACAAAATCATCAATCTATGGGTGCTTGTGGTACCATCCCCAGGAAGCAGAGGAGCTGTGCTCTTCAGCTCACCCTCTTGTAAAAATGATGAATGGAGTTGAAGAGAGGTGAGAGTGAAAGGAAAGGATGTATAATATTCATGCTAATAAATCTAGGGCAGCAATTAACATCGCCTTTAAAAATGTGTATTATCAGCACAAATGGAAATACAGACAAGAGCAGCAGCCAAGTGCTGCTCTGTGTTTATAAGCAAACAGGATGGACTTCAGCATTAGCTGGGACTGCTGGCCAAGCCCATGCCTCTCCTAGACTGGGGTGAACAGCTTTCTAAGCCATCATTCATCCTGAGCTCATCTGCAGCTTAATTGTTCTTATTCCCTATTAGCCTGCAACGTGGTGGTGGTGGTGGGGGGGGGGTGATCTGCCATCATCTCAAGTCTTTGCAGTGTTTTTGTGGTTAATGATTCCTTCCATTGGCCCTAGCTGGGTAGGTCAAAACTGGACACCTTTACACTGCAGTGGCAGCAAGTGGCCTGAAGGCATAAAGCAATTCAAGGCTTGGCTCTACATCATTCGTGTCCTCCAGACAGGAATGTGCATTTACCTCCTGTTAGGAAATAGTAAGTGGCAACAATAAAATGAGGATTTGCTGATAGCATATGTTCAACTCACAGGATCATTTCTTAATATACTTTGGCTCCAGCTTCTAGCTGAGAAAAGGGATTCTTCATCAGAAGTGAGGATAAATACATGGTCAGGGCAGTGCATAATTTTTGTCTCAGTGTGATAAACAGAGAAAGCTGTGACTATCACTGCAGATTGAAGCAAGCAACTGCTGCTCTGCTTTCTGTCCCACTGGAACAAGAGTTTTGGGTCACTTTTCTTTCCACTATCAATTCTTGGTCAGTTTAGTGTTCAGAAAAATGTTGTCCAGATCTTGAGGCACAGATGAGGCATTGCCTACTGGGATGGAGACACAAAGGGTAGAGTATGAGAGGTATGCATCTTATCCACCTTCAGGTGGCTGCTGAATGTGTCTAATTTGGCTGCCAGGCTTAGACTGCTCAACAGCTTCTCTATACAGGGGAGAGAGCAAGGTTACTCCATAAGGCTCTTTCCTACATATGAGGTCAATTCCTGCTCCAAATTGCTCACTGGAATAAAGATCTCTCTACAGAGCTTATAAAGAGATGGAAGGAAGATCAGCCACCTAATTTAGCTGCTTATACAACATGATTAAACTTGTCTGGGGCAAATGCTCTTTCTCCTTTGCCCCCAATGACAAAGGTTTCCAGGGCATCTGGTGGACACCTCCATAATGCAAGAGACAGGTCCTTGCAACAATAAAAATGGGGCCCTTTTTCCCAGAGAGCACTGAACTTCACCCAGAAGAAAGCTTCCAAGCATCTATGAGGGAACCTAGAGCTAGAGCAAAAGGTTGGAGTTAATGGAAGTGGTTTGTGGTTGTGGTTGCTCAGTGGTCAAAACAGTTTGCTCTTCCATCTGTGCACAAGGGTCTTATTCTAGGAATTCCTGCTTGTGTCACTAGGAATTTAGGCCAAAATATACTCCCTGGGTCGGAGAAGGAGAGAGAGCATGGCTCAGGAGTCAGAAATGCACCAAACTTTGCCTCAGAGTGTGGCACTCTGACTAGGGCAGAATCTGATGTCAAGCTTTTCTCAAGAGTCATACTCCTAAATGGGAAGGAGCCCAAAATGATCACATGTTGTCTGCCTGTTCAAAGACAACTGACTCTTGCTGCCAAACTATATGGGGAGGTCTGCTCTTGGAAAATTCACTGCTGCCCACATGCTGATCTTCCTCCAGAGTACAGGCATTTCTCAATCACAGCTCGGCCAATAACTCTTTCCAAGGTCATGGTTAAAGGAGTCATCTACTCTAGCTTTATCTCCATCTGCACCATGGCAGGAGCTCAGCAGCTGATGCTCTGCTACCCAGCTGTCCCTTCCCTCTCAACCAAGGCTGGTGTCAGTAAACCTTTCTGAAGGTGTGGGAGTTTGCTTGTGGCTTCTCTCAGGAAGTCCACAAAGGGGGGGAAAAAAAGTATATCTGCTTTGACTGTGACCCCAAGCATGCTTATGGTTTGGGGGTAATGTAACAGACATGAACAGGTCCATGTTCTTTTACTGCACTGATGGATTTTAAAATATATTGGATTTCTTCCCTCTGAATGAATCCTACCTGGAATTTCTTAGTCTAGGAGTTAAACGGAATTCTTGGTAAAAAAAGTCCTTTGAAGATAATGCTGTGGTGTTTTAGGCATCTACACACTAGCCATCATTTGGGTTTTTTTCTCAATTATATTGAGGTCCTTGCCTAGGATTCTCAAGTGATGTTCACATTTCTAAAGAGATGCAGGTTTTGTCCTTTTAGGTAGCAGGAAAGGGGAAATTCTGGAAGCTGCAATTATTCAGTTCAGATCAGCACATCAACAGGCAGTGACCCATCCAGAGTAGATCTGAATTTCTTGATTAAGTCAGGTTTGGCTACAAAAGTCCTCAATGGTTCTGTAGAAATCAGTGATATTTCTTACATAAACATTTTAAAATTAAGAAAATAAGGTCATGTTTGTCCCTTCTGGTCTCTGTTGGAAGTAGGATTCATGAACATGTGCCCTGATTACTTCTCAACAGATTTACCTAATTCTCCTAGCAAGAGTGGCCCATCAAAGGGCCAGGAGCTGATCTCTTCCTTCTGGTGACCAGTGATAGGACTTGAGGGAATAGCATGAAGCTCTGCCAGGATAGATTTAGGTTGGATATTAGGAAAAGGTTCTTTGCCCAGAGGGTGGTGAAGCACTGGAACAGACTCCCCAGGGAAGTAGTCACAGTGCCAAGTCTGACAGAATTCAAGAAGCATCTGGACAATGCTCTTAGACACATGGTGTGACTTTTGGTGTTGTCCTGTGCATAGACAGGAATTGGACTCAATGATCCTTGTGGGTGCCTTCCAACTCAGGGCATTCTATAATTCTGTGGTTCTGTGATCAGCCAGAGCAGCAATGAGCCCTGGTCCTGGCATCATTGGAGCCTGAAGATCTGAATCCCATGACAAACTGTAGGCTGGGGTCCAAACATCAATAGCAGTTATTTAGGGAAGGCTTTTTCCAAGAAACATTTTAGCAATGCCTGCAGTATTTCCATCCTGGTAGACAGGGACCAGAGCACACTCCCAGCTGTTGCTCTTCAGCATGGTCTCAGCTCCTTACAAGCCAACTGCTGACCCCTTTCAGCCTGCTTGATTGGCAGCTGTGTGGCCTGGGTTTGAAGCCTTTCTGGAATCATCTGCAGCTCCCACTTCCCACCCTTGTCCAGCAAACCAACACCTTTTCCCCGCTGCCAAAAATGTCTCCAAGGGTGATGCAGAAATCAAGCTCTGGCAACAATCCCCTCTGGACCTTCATATTTCCACCTAAAAGAGAAAAAGAAAACAAAGTAGCAGAAGTAGTTGGGGTTGTGAAGTCTCTTGCTTGGCAGCTGCAGGTCACACACCTCAGCAAGAATGACCTCTTTCCACCTACTGGTGTTTTGTTGCAAGGGGATGGGGCAGTGGCAAAGCCCTTCTGTTCGCTGCAGGCTCTCAATCCATGATGCTTTCAGCATTCCCAGTAACCCAAGATCCAACAAGGGCTCCTTTGACATCATTTGGGACTGAGCTGGAGCAAGGCTGGGCAAAGTCTTTGCCTGCAAACGGGAAGAGGAAAGGTGTTTATGTGAATGCCTGGGTGCTGGTGGGCATCTCAAGTCTGCAGGGAAGTCACTGAGCAGTCAAGTTAATTATTTTTAATGAACTGGGCCAAAGCTGATTGTGTTATTTTGTAACATATTAGTTTGGAAAGCAGTGAAAGTATTTGGCATCCCTCCCTGGCCATCACAGGGACCCCTTTGTGCTTTCCTTTTCCCCACTTCTCACTCGTGTGTTTAACTGGCTCCCACATCTCCACTTGCTGACGCTGATTGATTGCGTTAATATCACTGTAAATATTACATAATCTTCACTTACAATACTAGAAGGAACTGATGAGTTTTACTTTGCCAAGAATTTTCAGGCTGGAAAATAGTAATAATAAAAATAATGTAGAAAATAAAATCTTTTTTGTCCCCCAATTCTTTTCTTGCCATGTGTCTTTGCTGTTTGCCCTATTGGCTGCAGACCAGGGGAAGGCTATATCGTGTCACAGAATCATAGAATGATTTGGGTTGGAAAGGAACCATAAAGATCATCTAGTTCTGCCTTCCTTGTCATGAGCAGGAACACCTTCTACTAGATCAAGTTGTTCAAAGCCCCATCCAACCTGGCCTTGAACACTTCCAAGCAGGTGACATCCACAACTTCTCTAGGCAACTTGTTTCAGTGCTTTACCACCTTCATCAGGAAGAATTTCTTTTGTGTCCATTGCTTCAATGGGACAGTGAAAAAAGAGGTGGGGAAAAAGCATGACAGCAAAGGATGATGGCCTCAGAAAAGAGGCATGGTAATGGGAGAGGGGACATTGAAAGGTGTCAGACCACTTATGGTGAAAATGTAGGTTTCAGAAAATAGGATGCAAGTAAGCTAAGGAGGATATGGATGTGCAGGGAGGTCTACACCTCATACTAGTGTTGTGGACCTGTGGAAATATGATTGCTGGAGTGTGCTACCTTCCATCCTGACCCTCTCCATTAGTGACAGATTTTAAGTCAGCAGAGAAGATATTTGAGCTCACTCCAGTCAGGATTTAAAGATCCTAGTTTCACTTTTCTGCAGAAGCAACAGCTCTCTCAGGGTCTTTCCAAGATCATGTCCTGAGCTGGGGAGGCTGGAGGGGAGGGATGGAGGGAAGACACCCCTGCTATCTGAGGAGACCTTCCCACTGTGCTTAGGGCATATAGTAGAGGAAATGTGACTCCTCCTCCAGCACAGGTCTAGGGTTGTTTGACCTCATTCATGTAGCACATCCTCCATGCCAACCCTCATTCAGGCCAGTTCTGTTTCTTTTCTCTGACTCCCCACCGGAGACAACTCCATATCAGGTTGCGTTTTGAAGCAGGCATGCAGTTTTCAGACTCCGTTGAAAATCCATTTATCATATCAGCCTTACATGAGCCAAAGTATCAGAGATAAAAATTATCTTGGAAATCTAAACATAGATTCTAATCTAAGGTACAGCAGCATCTGTTTCCTATTACTTTTTATTACTTGCAAGATTTGAGAGGTCTTACTCCTGCAGTGAGATATTTCTGAAAGAGGAGGTCTGCACTTCCCAGAATTGAGTCCCAGTGCTGATTGCTGCTCCTCTCCCAGGGCTCATCTGCAAGGGAATAGCTGATTACTCTGTGTAGTGTTGGAAGAGTGTGTGTCCTGTCCCCAGGCAGGCTCCCTGGGCAGCAGGCTCAATTGAAATCAGGGTAATGCTGACTTCAGCAGTATTGACATTGCAGTTGGACTTCTTTCAGAAGTCTGTTCAGGGATCTTTTTTAGAGGTATTTGCAATACCAATCTGCCAGGCTTTGCTGGTCTGAACTGGCCAGGGAGAAGCAGTGATGTGGATACGTGGACACAAAGAGCTTCAGACTGCTCTTTTCTAGCAGAGCTCTTTCTGTCTGAGCTGTGCCTTGGAGATGATGAGCTCCTCAAATGTTGCTGCCAGAAGTGACTCAAACCAGCCATTGCTTCTCATGTCAGGAGGCCAAATTCTGCACAGTGTGGTGCACGGTGCAGCTTTCAGCTTGGCCATGGGGCAGCCCACTTGATCTGCCCTAACACAGCCAGCCTTGCCTGACCCTAGCCACTGGTTTCAGGGCTTGCAACACCTGAAGCTACAAGTCAAAGTGGCCTTGGGATCTCAGGGGACATCCATGCACAAGCTTGGCAACTAACAGGCCTTGATTTCCCTGCCCAGCCTCACCTAGGGCCTTTGATTATCCCTAATTGAGCTCAGCCCAGCCTGATTGCCTACTCCTTGCACTGTTCCTGAGTTGTTGCTTGGTTTTCCTTTAGGGAGCAGCCCCGCTCTTGCTTCTCCCTGATGCCAGCAAGCTTGCCCTTATGTGCAGTGCATTGGGCATGGGGAGGGGGTGTGCTGTGAACTCTGCCTTGCCCTGCCACTCAGAGACAAGTATGCAGCTCTGCAAACTACTGTTTGCCTCTTGAGACAAATTATGGCATGCTGCAATAGCTGAGGAATAGCATAAGAGGAGTATGCAATGAATCATGATGCATATGCACACGAGGGGAAAAGTTCAACCTTCTGTTTGCCATTATCTGACTCTTGAAAGCTGAACCATTCAATTCTTGCATTTTCTTAGCAGAATTTATTTCTGTGGCATTTCCTAAGTCTTTCTGTCTCAAGGCAGGAGAAAGAAAGTGCATCCCTCCTCAGAACTCTGCAATTCTGCTAGCTTACAAATAAAAAACAAATGAAAATAAAGTAGGGTAAGGGAGCAGAAATCTGTAATGTGTAACTAACTCTGGGTCTCTGCATTTGTGAGGATGAATGCATTTCTTGAACTTACTTATCTGGGGCAGCCTCAGTGGTGTCCCTGAAACACATCACTGCTGCACATTCTGCCTGGGATGGAGGTAAGGTCAGGCATGGGGACCTCAGAAACTGCTTTGGCTGCAGGAGGCCATAGACCCTGCCATACCAGTGCAGAGGTGTTAAAAAAAAATCATAACCTTTAGTTAGCATCTGAGAAATCATGTTTTCTTATTTCATCAGCTGAAATGGCTTTCCTCTGATAGGGACAGAAAGTTGAAAGGGTTCCTCCTCACTAGCTAACTGAAAGTTGGCTTTACTTCTCAAGGTCCCTGTTTTGTGGTTTTTTTACCCAATAATGATAACAAGAGCATGTGCTGACTAATTAATTCCCCTGGGATATATGACTCTGGGCTTTTCAGAGCAGTCTGAAATCCCATCACGTTACTATTGCCAGTACAGGAAAATTAGTCTTTAATTTGTTTCATGGTCACTATGCATAAAGTAGTCCTAAAGAATTGTGGTACCCAGGACTAGATATAAATCCAAGGATTTGTTAGTCTCTGCTTGATACATCAGATTTTGTCAAACTTCCAAATTGTAGAGTGGATATTTGTCCTTCCTCAGGAAAATGTTTAACGTGCAAAGAGCAGGCCAAGAGATTTCCAATCATCTCTTAATCATCCACGAACACCCACATGGGAGAGGAGGGTGGTTTTTTGGAAGGGGGAGAAAAAAAGTATCTAGTGGAAAAATGAGATCCCAAAATAATGAGGAAACAGAAGCTAAACACATTTAGAGTGGTGACAAGACATGGGTTTTCAAGAACGACACTAATTACACATTGAAACCCATTAACTTGGTGACTGGAGGAGTCTACATTCCTTCCTTCCTCCTCTTTGCTGCCAAAAACTCATCTGGAGAGTGCAGGCTGAGCTGTGCAGGAGGTCAGCACTGGGAGCATTGTGACTGCTCCTCAATCTGAACTGGGAGGAGGAAGTGTGCTAATGCCATACACAACTGCACCAGCTCCTAACTGTAAACTCTTTTCCTGCTCAACACCCTGCAGTGTTAACCCTGAAACCTAATGATACCCATTTCTACTTGAGAGGTAGCTTAGGGTCAAAGCCTTGGGCAGCAATGCATGGTTTTGCTGGGATTGGCACCAGTAGGAGTAAAGTTGCCTCGTTTCTCCCCAGATGTCCTTCCTGAACCACCTCCCTCTGCCCTACACCTGGTTGTGAGAGCAGTTCTGAATGTTTCCTAGAGAAGGTTCATATACCTAAAACTACAACTTGGATTATGTAACAGTGAAAATAACTACATGAACCATTTCATTTGAACCTCACCTGACATGCTGTTTTTACACCAACCAGGATAGTCTCCTGAGGGGATGCCTTCTCTTCCCCTCTCCCCCCCTTAATTTCACAGTAATATTTGCTTTCTTATTGTTCACTCAAACTGGCAGTGCAATTACAAAGCTTGGAAAACTGTTTGTACCACATCTTATCTTTTCATTATAAAAAAAAAAACAGCTTTGACTTCTCTGCTGCATGAGGCCAGTTCAGGAAAGGTCATTCTGCAGAACAGGAACAGAGATTGAGCACTGTTTGGGCACTAATAGACTATAAGCAGTGTGGGATCAGAGATTTTGGATAGGATTTTGTTCAGTATTCCATACAAAAGAGCCTAGACCTCCAAATACTCTCCAAACACAGTGGATAAGGATTGCCTGTATGGGTTAATCCTGCTTGTCCATGCACGGGAGGAAATACTCCAGTGCTCCTCTGGTGTCCACCCCCTTGGGAGCTGGAGGAGAATTTAGGTCAAAGTACAAAGGACTGCATTACTGGTATTAGCACTTATTAACCAGTTTGATTCTATTAGGGGAAACCTGCAGTGAATAATGAGAATAGAGTTGGCCCTTTCCACAAGTGCTTTAACAGCTGGTGGCCCCAAAGCTGTTTTGATGAAATAAATCACCCTGATGGAAAAATCTTAAAAGCCGCAGACTGTGGAAAGTTGACCAGATCCTTTACTGGCAATATTTAGGGATGCTCTAAACAATGAGACAGTTGTTTTCCTGTTACTTTTAGTACAGTGCCTGGAAAAACATGATACCCCTGAAGGTAGCCTGCCCTGAAAGCTCTGCGAGGCAGGGCACTGCTAAACCTGGCTGCAGGGCTCTTGGAGGGGCTTCTGAGCTTATAAAGATTTTTAACATATGCAATAATTAGTAGGATTGCCTTGACCTCAGCTGGAGATGGCAGGACAGGCAGAGGTGGAGGGTTTTTCCCAGGAGCTTGGCTTTTTCCTGCAAGCATCCTCTGTAGTCCTACACCTGCAATGAAGACCTGGGGGTAAAAAAAAAAAGCTTGTTGCAATGTACAGCTGCTGTCATAATTCCTGTGAAAAGTAAATACTAGGCTGAACGAGCCCCTGAGATCCCCATGGAGCAGCTATAAGGTATGAGCTCTCTTTCTGCTTGTGGCGGGATCTCCCATTGGAGCAATCTGGCTTCTGGATGGCATCACAGTGAGGCAAATCCAGTGTTTCCATCTGCTAACTTTAGTTTGGCTTATATCTGGAAGGAGATATGCTGGGAAGAACATCTCGTGGGGCAGACAGAGCATCAGTCTGTAAAAGCTAGGGGAGAAGAGCTGAGCAGAGGCACCATTGCACAGAGGGTAGGAGCCAGCCAGCCCCACGGCAGCACTTGGACCTCCCTTAGCCTCTGTGCTCAGCAAAGGCAAGCAAGGGAGACTGTGCCTTGAGCCCCCTGAATAAGGGAGATGAGGGAAGGCTTTGGAACTGCTTTTTCTCATCAAGCTGAGACAGTTAAGAGAGTTTGGGTGGGTTTGTTTCTTTTTTGCTCCTGGAGCAAAGTGCTGTGGGGACTTTGGGTATTAAGACAGAAAGTGAGAGCTGAGGTGACTGGCTCAAATACAGATAACTAGATAATTTAGTGGATAGCAGGAGTTTCTTTTCACCTCTTCACCTTGATCTCCTTCTTTTCACCCCTAACTGAAACTGCTTCCTCAGCAGCCTGTCTTCATGGAAACAAAACATATGGAGAAGAAGTGAGGAGATAAGTGTAAATCAAAGGTCGTCTTGGCAAGAGATCTAATTTTCACTTGCTGTTCTTAGGAAGGTCTTCAGGTCAGCCTGCAGCACTAGGTGTCCTTTCTAAGGCATGGGAGTAAGGGTAGGCAAAAAAGTAATCCAGTCTAAGCTTCTCAGTGTAGAAACCCTCATGCAGCAGGTTATTGAGCAGCCTTAAAAGGAGGTTAAGGGCATACAAGAAAGGAGATCCTTCCTGTCTGGTAGTAGTAATTTCTGGGCTAGGTTTGACCCTTCCACACAAATGCATGTATGGTACAGAGGAGCTTAGCGCTGGTGTTAAACGGTGAGGAAGTGAAATAGAAATGATTTGCCAAATTCTGTCTAATGAGGTCTTTCTCTTTAATTGGGTGTTTGTGGAAGTGGAAATGGTAGTTTGAATGCTGTGGAAGACATCAAACCAACAAGAAAGTGCATGGCTGGGCTCCTCTTTCCAGGGCAGGCTCTCACGAAGCCGGTCGGGTAACCCTTGAGGAACACACTCCACTGTGTCTCCCTGCTGACATTTCTATCAGTGCTTTTCATAAAGCTCAGATGAGAGTGAATGTCACAAGTGCCCCACTCACCTACTTGCTTATTCTCCTAAAATTAAAGCCTAATAACTTCCCAAGGTGGTGTTACTGGCACCTTTTCATTATCAGCCAAAGGTTGCAAAGGCTTTGTTTCCCTACCCTGTTGTCTTGGCCTCTCTCCTGCTGATGTCCTGTTCACACCTTCTAATGGCACAAAGGATGAACCTCTCATGGCTATACAATGTTAAATATAGCTTTTGCCATGTTCCCTTTTCATGGACAAATCAGAAAGCCTTGGCTGAGATTTAGTTCACCTTATGGAGCATGACCAGGAAAACAAGTTGTTATAGTCAGAAAATACTGTTTACAGGAGGGGGGAAATAGATCAAGCCCAGCATATAATGCAGTAACTGCAAGCTGTGGGAGAAAAGATGTAATTGTTGTCTGTTCTAAACACAAATCTAAACACCATCACAAGTAATTAGCTATTTAATAGGTGACTAAAGTAAATACTGCAATTAAAAAGCCTATTAAAAATAATATTAAAAAAGCAACCTCACAAGAAATGCACCTTTGTCCTGGACTGCCAGTCAACAAAATCAACAAACCATTAAGAAAGAAATGTCCATGCATGCCCAAATCAGTAAAACATGTAGTAATTACTTGGCACATTTTATCTTCAAAGTCCTCTCTGCACACTAAGTAATTAATCCTCCCAACACCTCTGTGTGGTATGTGCAGCAGGCACTGGTAAAAAAGCAAGCTTGTATTTCAGCCAGGTATAAATACCTTGTTGTGGGGCTGGTTCTTGATAGAGGAAATGCCACTCTAAAGTCAATAGCAAGGAGTGATTGGAATGTGGCTATCTCCTCAATGGCATTCTTTGTAAGCCATGGTTGCCTTTGTTTGAGGGATGGGGAAACTGAGGTACACACTTTAGTTGAGGCTGTGGAAAGCTGTCCTCTGTTTCCCTGCAAGACTATGTGATAAGCAGAATGGCTTTAGCAAAACCCTGTGAGCTTCTGCAGCTCTCTTGCCTTTAAACCTGAGTCTGAACATCAGGTGTGACCTGGGGTTGGGCTAGTCAGCCAGACTTGAAAACACTTGCCAAAGCAAGGTTTGGGTCAGCTAAGTGGATGTTAATGAATTACAATTTAATTAGTTGTTCTGGGGCAGAAGAGAGAGGGAACTTCCCCTCTTTTGCAGTGCCCATCGTGGTACATATGTTCCACCAGCTGCTAGGAGAAGACTGATAAGGCCTCATAAATGATAAAGTTTCGTGAGCCTCTGGTGTTTTGAGCCTATTTTTGTGCCTTCTGCCAAACAGCTTTCTGTTCTGATCCTTCCCTCTGTTGCTCCATGTGATGACTTTGCCATAAAACCAAAAGGTAGGGAAAAGATAAATACAAATAGTAGAACAAAGCAGAGAAACACCTAGGGGGAAGAGAAGTAAGAATGCAATGGTGGGACATGGGAAACTCACATTAATATCCAGCCCTGTCATAAACACTTCCAAACCTGAGCTCCAGGAGTTGCAGCAGAAAGAAAGTACCTTAGAAAGAGAAATCAAAGATGATGGTGTCAGTTCCCATCCATCTCCTGTTTAGTGCAGCAAAGGGCTGTGTGGAGCTTGGCAGGTGCTTTGTGGAGCAAACTTCCCAATCCAGAAATGACTAATCCCACCCTGGCTGCTGCTAAGAGACCATTTGCAGCAGTGGCTATTTGGGCTGAGCTTTTTATACTGTTGTCCAAAAATAAACTTTCCCACAAAGGAGGTTGAGCTACAAATGGAAAACTACCTGTGCTGAGATTCATTTTGGTGTGGGAAGGCAGGCACTTCTGCAAAATGAAAGGCTGTATTCAAGAAAGGACTTGTTTTCCCTTTGATCAGAGGGACACCTGTGCAGCAAGGAGGAAAATGTAGGTTTGTGGATTTGCAGACAGCAGGGAACAATGTTTTCACCAAAACTGAGCTTTTTGTAGCTTTGCTTGCAAGTGTGCTGGTATGTACCTGGACAGTGAACATTGCTATATATCTAGTACTGGTCAGCAGGGTTTGAATGACACCAAAATGTGGCTGCTCTTGTAGGGGAGATGTTGAGCTCTATGAGCTAATCCCAGTGCTGCAGCAAGGTGCTGCTCAGTGGCTGTGGGCCACCCACTGACACCTCTGGGACAGGCTGTGGGTTCCCTCCTCCTCAGCCACAAACACCCTCAAAATAACTGCCTAAGAGCTAAGCTATTAACTCTTCCTTACCAGAACAGTGTTTTCTATGTCCATTCTTTTGGTTCTCAAGTGACTTCTTGTGTGGACAGCAAGGTTTCCCTCACTTTATATCCCTCTGCCTGCAGTGCTCCAGGAAGGTCTTGTCCTTTACTCCACACTTCTTTGCTTCTTGGCTCTCAGATGAGCCCCATGCCTGTCTCTACCCTCCAGCTTGCTTTTGCTCAGCCTCTGGGCCAACAGGTCAGGGAAAATGCTGTTCTTGAGGATGAGTCCCTGTGAACAGGTACTCATCAGTGTTATTATCCTGGGCATTTCCCTGTGGATTTGCCATTTGTCAAGGAATTAGAATGACAACAGAGAAGGCAGAGTTGAGTCTCAAACAGGTTTTAAGACACGTGGAACATTTCCCAAACCATCACATCGCGCAGGCATAAGTCATACAGTGTTTTCCATGCACACACAACTCCTATCTTAAATCCAGAGTAAACTGCCAAGTTGTTTAACCATAGGACATGCTCCATGACGTATATCAGCTGGATCATCAGGATAGCCATCCCTGCAAAACAGCATCTAAGCATATGCTGTGGTTTAAACAAGGAACTTAAGCACAGGCTTCGAGATTATGTGCTGTCCTGATTTGTAAACAATACCCATAACTCTGATTAGAACTGTGGGATGAGGCCAGTCTCTGTCCTAAGATGTATTGACCTGTCTATTTGGAGGTTTCCAGGGAATGTCACCTTCCTGATTCTTTCATTTGTACAATTAGGATTTCAGAGTTGGTGTATGCATGTTTGTGTTACGTGACTCTTCTCTGAAGGTTGATCCGACAGCACTGGGTGGAAAAACTCCTGAGCAAAGCCCAAACTGTTACTCTAGCAAATATTTGATTAACATCAAATACCTGCTTATTTCTGCTGATCTCAAATAATTCACTGTTTTGTTAGTTTTCAATGTCTCTTTTCCATGAACATATGTGCTTTGCCACACTAGTTGCTTCTGAAAGAACAGCGAGGACAAAAAATATGCAGAACAGGGTCACTTGAGATTCATCCTTTCTAGAAGGTGAAGAATTACCCATAGTTCATCCATGAGCTTCTGGCTGCCTGCTGGCAGCTCAGACCCCAGGATGCCATGGAGGAAAAGGGCATCCCAAGTGGGTCATGTCCCTAGAAGCAGAGCATATAGAAAAGAGAAAAGATGAAGAATTAGAGATGTCTTCCAACCTTAGTGATTCTGTGATTTCTAAGATCATCAAGTCCAACCATCTACCTGTCACCACCATGACACTAAGCCATGTCCTTAAGTACCACAGCTATACATTTCTTCAACACCTAGTAGTAGAGAAATATCAATAGCAGGCAGCATGGAGCTTGTTTCTGGGGTGTGTGAGCTTTAATGACACTGGCTGTGGGTGTCATGGTGTGAGGATATCTGTGTCCTACGCCCATGCACTGTGGTCCTTGGATGTGTCTCCTCTAGGGTTCTGCTCCTAGGTTGGGGATAGCTGGGGCTCAGGAGAAGTCTCAACTTGTTGTACAGCACTGTAGGATAGAATCATAGAATTGTTTAGGTTGGAAAAGACCTCTAAGATCCTCAAGTCAAACTGCTAACCTAGCACAGCCAAGTCCATCACTAAACCATGACACACAAGTGCAGCTTTCCTTGATGTGCCCCACTGAAGCCTGTGTGACAGTGTCCTGAGCACCTGGGTGTTGGGGAGAGCAGCATGTGTCAGGAGAGGTTAACCTCATTTCTGCAGCTCCTGTTAAATGGTAAACACTGGGTTTTTTTGATATTTTAGCATCTTTGCTTTCCCTGCCTTCTGTGCTCACAGCATGGCCTCAAGATGTACAATATGCACTGTTAGCCTGGTTCTTTATTCGACTATAGGCTGAAGCAACCCCTTAACACTCTTCTTCCTGTCAGTGGATTTTTAGCTGCTTTCAATAATAATTGGTACATATTCTGACACCTTAGTGCCACAGTTATCAGGAAATAACCTGGTGGTGCTTAGCATTTTTCACAGCAAATGTCCCAAGCACAAGACTTTCTCTTCTCCCTTGAAGGCAGTGGGAAGCAGCATTCCCAGCCTCTGCACGTGACTTCTTTCCCTTGTTTATCCCATGAACTCTCTTGGATTAGACCCTCTGCCATCCATCATCCCTTCAGAGATAGAGATTCCACTAATGGCCACAGTGTAAATATTTACAGTAAACAGTTTTAACAGCTGACTTTTAGTAGCCACTGTGCATATGGAATTGCATAAACAGGAAGGACAATTATAGGGATGGAAAAATTGGCACAGGAGGGAAGGAAAAGGAACTAAAACATTGGATTCCTACAGTATATAATTAACATAATAATTAATTAGCAATGAGCCTTCTGTTCTGAAAAGCCACAATAGAGGCATGAAATGAACACATAGAATGATTTGGCCTTACAAAATCATCTCTAGTGCTGCAATTGGCATTATGTTACTTTTTTGACTGAAGTGATTAGCCAGGATGTGAGGTCTCACGGCTTCTTTCACTAGAAGTAGAAATTAATGACAATCTCAAGTATTTCTTTAACACAATCCTGTTTATTTCAAAGACTCTGCAAAATCCTTGTTCCCTGAACTCATTAGGAATTAAATAGCAGGAGGCAGTTTCCTTGGGCAGAGCTCCAAGCCCCCTTTTCCAGCCAGCACTCAACCCAAAAAAAGCTCACTTCATCAGTCTCATTTTGAGGTTGTGCTTCATGTGCTTCTTTAGTTATCCTTGACTTTTTCAGCTGCCTTGTCTTCTTGCCACTGTGATATTTCTCATGATGGCTTTCCTACTACTTCTTCCCCCAAACAACAACCCTGCATGAATTCCCTTGCTCCTTTAAAAGAAACCCAAATCCTTAGCCCTTAGCACCTGGCTAGCTCATGCAGTGTGCTATAGGCAGTGGCTCCTACTGTTTTAGACAAAATTCTCCTCCAGCCCCACAAAAAAAAATTGCTATTTCTTCCACTTATTATCTGTAAAAGTGGCTATTGGACATGCCCTGTCCCACATGACAATGGCTTTGTGTCTTCAGCCCCTATTGCTTGATCTTTCCAGCAGCTTGTGATTCTTATTACTTTTCTTCTACTTGCATTCTCAGCAATTGTCCTGAGGGAAAGACAGAATTTATTCTGGCCTTTTTAGACAGACTTTGCCCCTGAATGAGGTTTTGTTTTCACTTTCCACTTGAGCTGGTAAATCCCTGTCACCATGTAAAACACAAACAAGTGAACAATTCCTGGGTGTGCTTTGAATGTATGTACACATACACACACTTTGGACCTCAGCAAGGAGATACATTAGTTCTTATTTTCCTCTTCCTCTGCCAGACTAACTCTTCCTTTATGGATGTTGATTTAACTCCTCGGTGCTCAGGCCACCTGCTCATTGAAAGGCAAAAGCTGCAAGGCAATAACCAAATGATTCAATATTTCAGTGGAGACCTAGGTTCCAGAGTGGGGGTGGTTTATGGTGGCTCTCATTCCTTTTTCACTGAGGTAAGCATAGCAAACAGGGTGTTTACAAGGCTCATTTCAGCTATCCAAAGCTTTTCAACAGGATTTTAAGGGAGTGACCTACGAACTAGAACTGAGAGCAAAGCTTAAGCTTGGGTTTATACATCCCAAGTGCCAAGATTGCTCAGATATATGCTCTGTATTCCCTTGCCTGGATCTGTTTGATCCAGCAGAAGGCAGGAGGAAGAAGAAGGTTATTTGACTTGGAGCTGGGCAGAGATTTGACACAGGGAGAGAGAAAAATGAATTTCTTTTCCTCTTCTGGAAAATCCAAACAACTCAATATCTGCTGCAGTCCAGGTGGCATTCATTCATTTCCCTTATTTAACTAATTGGGGATTTTATTTAATTTCTTTTTAGAATTCTCTTGAAGCTTTTTTTTCTTTTCCATCTATATTTTGATTTTCTCTGGAACCAGATGTCTTCCTGCTATATGGAAAAGAATCAGTAAGCCATCACCTCCACTTCCTAAACCTGCTGTTGCCTTAAAAATATTATGAAACAAAAACAGTAGTAAAAGAAGTAAGAATTCTTCTAATAACTCTGTGGGAAAGATGTAGCTTCAGGTGACTGAGGCTTGGGGAAAAATCCTGCTGGATCCCACCAGGTCTTTCTTGGAGGATCATCACAGCAGCAAGGGGAAATAAGTGTGTCCTTCTTCAGGACCATTTTCTCCTAGGGCTGCAGGCACCTAGCCCCAGAGCCCAGCTTGGTGCTGGGCAAACCAACATATTCTGCCTTGAGGGCAACCTCAGGCAATAAGTGACTTTGGGCCATTTTATTGGCTCTCTGCACCAGCCTTGTGTGTGGGAGGAGAGGACAATGGGACTAAACTTCTCTGGTTTCCTTGGGAAAATGTTTATACAAACTTGGATGCCACTTGAAATCTGTACAAAGCAGCACCATAACGACAGCAGCCTGCTGGATCTCATTATTTCTCAGTAATTTAGCTCTTGATCCTAGCAAAGGATGGATGTCTTCAGCTCTGCTGGGTTCATAGGCAATGGGAGACTCAAGTGCACACAACCACAAATCTTAATCTTCAATTAATGCTTATATCATTAAATAATTTCAGCCCAAGGCATGCTGCCAAGGAAAACACCATGGAGATTGTGTTATCATAAACTGATTAACAAACTGTGAAAGAGAGACTTTTTCTGACACAGAGGAAAGATGGAAATATCTGAAGAGAGCAGGAGGGGTAATGTAATTATAAAGGATTTGAAGCTACAACATAAATACAGGAATATACCTCCTGAGTCAGCACTGCTCTTGCATGTGTGTAATTTTAAACTCACCCATTAGATCTCATCCATTAATTATGTGCTTAAAATCAGGCCTATGCTGAAGTTCCTTGCTGAGCTTGAGCCCAGGTGAGGCACAGGCTGTTGATGTTTTAGTCTCAAAAATTAGGCCCCAAATAGTTTTTAACTTGTCTTTAACAAGTCTGACAGTTTGGGTTCTTCTTATCATTGCTATTGGTGCTTTCCTTCTCTGTTGTTATTCCCACTCACATCCTGAGGCTTTAAGGAAGTCAGAAGAGCACTGGTGGATCTCTTGTGTTGTCATTACTTACCTTTAATATTTAAAATACACCCCTGATGGAAAGGAATAGCTAAATCCCAAGGCTCATGCCAAGGTTCACACCTCCCCAAAGACCATGGCTCAGTAACACATGGTTCCCAGAGATCCTCTGCACATGCTTCTTCACATATATGTAATCTTTCTGGTATGCAACTGAAGAGAGAAATGTAGCACACTGCTCATTGGTTTGACAGCTGCTTGGTGATGCTAATTGGGCCTGCACCTGATCACTCAAAGGGTTCAATGGACTGACCCAACCTGTGCACAGAAATGGAGGGGCTGGCTCTGTTGCTGATGTTAGTCCACTGATATTGGTGAAGCATCCCAGAGAGAGGGCCAACATCACTCACTTTTGCAGTGATATTCCACAAATTAAAGAGTTGGGGAAAACAACTTAAAGAAAAGATGCTGCTAGACTTCACAGCAAAACTGAGTGCTCTCACAGTGCTTTGTCCTTTTCAGGTAGGTAACTCTCTAGCCACCCTTCACACTCAGTTAGCTCTGTAAACAATGTCCCCTACATGCTGGATGGGGACATTTTGGCCCCAGCAGCTCCCCAGGGCACTGCTGGTATAAACAACCTCTTCCTCACCTTGCTACTCACCTTGTGCCCAGCACCATATCTTTGGACCATAACTGTGTTGGGTATCCTACTAGTGACTTTCCAGTACCTAAAAGGAACTTCCAAGAAGGCTGCAGAGGGCCTGTTTGCAAAGGCCTGGAGTGAAAGGACAAGGGGCAATGGTTTGAAATTGGAGAGGAGTAGATTTAAACTGGACATTAGAAAGAAGTTCCTCCCCACGAGGGTGGTGGAACACTGGCCCAGGTTGCCCAGGGAGGTGGTTGAGTTCCCATCCCTGGAGGCATTCCAGGTGAGGCTTGCCAGGGCTCTGGGCAAGCTGCTCTAGTTGGGGATGTCCCTGGCCACTGCAGGGGGGTTGGACTAGATGAGCTCCAGAGGTCCCTTCCAACCCAAACCAGTCTAGGATTCTATGATCCTCTTCAAGGAAGGTCGGAAGGTCCCAGCAAAGTTGAAGTTGCCGTCTTGGTGAAAGGAAACCTGCTACTCCCAAAAGACATGATGGAGCTTTTCCTTTTCATAGCAGAGTTCCTTTCATTTTTTTCTTTTCCACAAAAAGAGGTAGGAGATCTGCTTCTGCTTGGGAACACCTGCTTGAGTCCCATCACTGCTGCTCTCTTGCTGCAAATGGCATCCCACACCTCAAGTGGCAGCTTAAAGGGCTCTAGAGGGTAACTAAAAGTTACCATACCATCTGGTTGGAAAAAACTAGCCATTTAATGAATACTTTGGCTTCTGAAATCCTATCAATAATTTTAGCTGCAAAGAGTGATTGCCAGTAGAAAATGACTTGTATGGTTCGTTCTGATCCAAAGTTCAGATTAAGTCAATTAAAAGATTCCTACTAATTTCAATGGGGATAGGCTCAGCCATCGTCCACATGAAGCTATATTTCATCCTATCTTTATAAAGTTTGGAGGAAAGAGAAGAAAAACTGTTCAACTTGTCTGGTTACTCTTTAACAAATGGGTTTAGTGTTTTAAAATACTGCCTTTGGGATGTTCATGCCTCACTGAATGCTGTTAAAATAGAATTTGACATTGGTATTCAGAGCAATGCTAAGAAAACTGCCTTGCTTCTAAGAAGAAAAAAAAACCCTAACCCTAAAAAGGAACATTAAACACATAAATAACATCAAACATGGCTGTTTCCACAATAATTTGATTGATTAATTTATTTGTTTTTTGTCCAGGGCTCTTAAGATACAGATTCATCATATGAATTATATTTTTAGGTAGTGCACACTGTAAACATTTTAGTTCTGCCCCACTCCCACTCTCCATGATCTGATCCTTTTTTTTTTTTCTGTGGAAAGCAAGATTTTTCCAACCTTTTTGTGAATAAGTGATGACGACGGCAAGTTCTCTAATCTCATGCCATTTACAAGTGAGTCCACGTGGAGTTTTTGGATGGAAAGTTGTAGCAGAAGGTTCCAAGAGCTGCATGGCTCTCTAGCTCTAAGCTGGACTGAGCATATGGAGATGTATCCCAGGCAGCAAAATCCAGTCTTCCAGAGTATGCTGATTTTTTCACTCTCATCTTCACCCTCTAATGAGCAATGGCAGCCTTTTCTTGCCTGCACATTCCTTACTCCCTGTGGAGCCAGATCCCTCTGGAGTAGGTAGGGGAGGAATTGGCTGCTAAAGGACCATCACAGCATCAGGGTGCCTCATTCTGCTCTAGCCCTGGGAACCATGCTCTGATTTTCCCTCTTTGTGTGCTCAGAGGTGTTTATTTGGAGGGAGGGAGGGTGAAATTTGCATTTCAGCAGCCCAGGCTTTAGTCCCAGGGTTAACTTCTCTTGTTCCTCCCTTTAAGAGAAGCTCTATCATCTGGACAGGGAGTGAGTCTGTGACTTCTGATGATTTAATAGGGTGGTTTATTCCATTAATACATTATGTGTTGGGGCATGGCCCTCTGGAGTCAATGGGAATCTTTCCAGTTGCTTTCCATTAACTTGACACTAACTAAATATAAAATGAAGCTGCAGCTTCAGAGGCACTTAGCCATCAAGAAACACCAGTGCTCAAGTACCTGTAGATTACATCACTGGGTGACTGGTGACTATTAGCTGCTTTGGCTGTAAATCTCAGCTTCACATCATGCAGCAGGCCTTGGGTTGGACTGTGAGCTCCATGCTCTGTACTGATGTTAGAGAATGCTCCTGTGTCTTGTGGTGCCTTACACTGTGTTTGATCTACTGAAACAGGTCCACTGCACCAGGGCTGTAAAGATAGCTTGGGAAAAAAAAGCTTGCATTTCAGCTTTAGTTGAACATATTTGTGATATATTCTTTTTTTGCTGCTTCTAGAACAGATATTCTCCTCTCTCAGAGAAGACCAAGCCTTGGAGGGACCAACTCTACCTCTAACAGTTCCTCTGTTTAGAGACTACAAGATAAAGATCAAAACCCACCAAGAAACATGGTATTAGACACTATAAAAGTCCTATCCAACCCAAAGCATTCTATGATTTAGGGACATGGTTTAATGGCATGGTGGTGATAGGTAGATGGTTGGACTTGATGATCTTAGCAGTCTCTTCCAACCTTAATGATTCTGTAATTTCTTCCAAGGTAAAACATTATTCTTGTAGTAAGAGATTAGATATCTCAGTAGGAACACCAGCTGTAGCCTTGTGCTTGTGATGGTCCTCTCCATTCTGCCACGTGCTTCCTGTGAGGGGACAATAGCTTCAGCTCTCATGCTCTAGGTCTCCAGCTCTGTCCTGGTGACATCTCTCCCTCAGTGCTTCTCCTGTTTTGTTTTTTGGGTGTTTTTTTTTTTTAGTTTGTAAAGTTTTCAGGACAGGAGCTCCTTTATTGATATGTGGAGGTATGGGGGATTTTTTTACAGACCATACATTACCAAAGGGTCTGAAAGAGGTCAGCTGTGTTCAGGTCTAAGATTCAGTGTAATAAAAACAATACAGAGGCAAAAGTGAGTGATGAATATTGAATAACAAATGTGGAGTCACTTCTAGAACATTTTGAGCATTTTTGTTCTGGAGAGAATGCTCCACTTGGGCTAAAATGTGAAAGGTTGCAGTATTCTCTTTCCACAGAAAGAGCTGCTGTCTATGTGGAAATACCATCTATTATGCCACATAGTAAAGTACTTTTTTTTCCTCTTTTGCAAAAAAATGGTCAGAAGCCAACTTTCTTCTTATTTATCCAACTTCTGTCATCCCACAGGGAAAGGACTGGCCATGTAGTAATATCTTGCAAAAAGAATTTTCAATACAAATGCAATTGTTTCTTGCAAAGGGACATTAGGGAGACAACATTCAGTGCTTCCAAGAAGGAAAAGCAAAGCTGAATACAAAATCATTCTGAGAGGAATTTGTGGAATGCAGCAAGGAGTAAGTCTATGCCTGCTGAGATGATAGATCATTAAAATTCAGTGAGACTTATTTCTCTGGAAGTCAGCTATTCAGTGTAACATAACTGATGATACCCCAGAGGAGCAGCTGTAGGTGAGAACTGGACTCTAGGGTGATGTGTTTGTGGCACAGGCTCAATGGGAGTCAGACCTTTTCCAAATGGAAAGCTGCTTGCATGCTTAAGAAATCATTTAGAGTTGCCCAGCTAGGCTGGTGGGACACTTCAGGTACAGCCAAGAGAACATAGATTGAATACTGAGATGTTAACCCATAAACCAAATCTAGGACTCCCGTACAAGGGACTTGGCAGTTTCAGCTCCTTGATAACAGCAGAGGGACAATTCAGATCCTGGTCCAGTTACAAATTTAACCACACCTCCACATTTCCAACCCTATTAAGTGCCAGTTAAATCATATCAATTTTTGTATAAACAGGACATGTTTCATGTTTATGCATGACTCTGGCTCTGGTTGCTGTCCTGAATCTGAGCCATGACAGATGAACATCTCTGCTTTAGCCTTGTTTTTGTTTTGCTGATTATGCTTACAGCAAACAACTCTATGTCTGAGAAGCCTGGGGTCCATGGCATCAACTGTTTAATCAGCTGTAGCAAGAATGTAATTGTCTTTGTTGTTAACCATTCAGCTATGAAAAGCTTGAGTAGTATATGTACATTTTGCAAGCACTACCCGAGTAGTTTTGTCCCTGCTTTGCTCCCTCCTACTGGTCAAATGCTCAAAATAACTTAAATATTTTGGAAGGACAAGTATTTTGCTGTTTTCTCCAAAGTCTGTGTTTTCAGTTCAAACAGATAATTGCAGCTGTAATGGGGAGATGCTGTCTTCACTTGGCTCCGTTAACATCATAAAACACCTGCTAGGGCTGAGCTCCTTCTAGCTCTGAAATGTTTGTTTCTAACAACTCTCTCTGTAATACAAATCTACTACCATATCTACAAAATGTTCACTGGTTTTTGTTGTTTGTCTTTTGTTGTCTTCTTCCTAGAACATGAACATTTTCCAGGCTTGCAAAACAAAGGAAAAAAATCCAACCAAATTTAATATAACTGTTAAGGTGCCAAAAATGCAACTCTCTTGTAGCTGTTGTTTCTGAGGACAGAGAACATAGGACAAGGAGGTAGATCCTACTCCCAGAGCAGCAGTTTTTCATCCCTGCAAAGGAAAGTTGGACTGCTTCTTTCTGCCCATACCACAGCCTGAGCAGGCTCTTTCTGCCTTTTAGGGATGCCCAGCACACAGCTTGCTACCCACACTGAGCTGCTGGGGTGAGAAGGGACACTGGTGTCCACCCAGGGCCATGATACTCTGGGTTTGGGTACTCCATAAACCATAGAGGAGCAAACTCTGCTTCTGGTTACCCTTGGGCTTTGCAGACAGGCTTTGGCTTAACTGAGTTGAAAACCAGCTTGTGGGAGTGATTGCATCACTCTGTAGAGTGGCTGGATGTTGCAAGACCACTCAAGGTTTCAGTTGTTTTCCTGGACACTGGAATGTGTCTCTGCTCTGGCTGTTGAGTCATTTCTCCCAGGAGCAAGTGGCTTCTGGCTCTTGACATCCAGAGCAGCATCTGTGCCCCCAGGAGAACAGGGTGCAGGGGGTAGCCTGTCATCAGCACCCTCTCTGCAGATGGAAATTGGGTGTTGCAATGCTTGGGAGAAGATTGCCAGGTTTTTAATGGAAACTTAATGGATGGCTAACCTCAAAATGCTGGGAGCTACCTAAAGAGTTACATCACTTTACCACCCACCAGTGGTTCTTGAGAGCTTTACCCAGCTTCACCCAAACATCTCAGCTGTCATCTCCTCTGGATTTGGACAGGCAGCAGGAGTTGGGTTTGATTTTAATCCCCTGTGAAAGGCATTTATTTTTAAAGATGTTGCTGAATGCAGAGACAGGAGCAATATCTCATGTCTCCAAGTGTAGCAGAGAAGAGCTTGAGCACCCCGTTCCCAGCCTGAGCCCTGCCTTAGTGTTCATATCCAGGAGCTGTTGGGTGGGAGAGGGTCTATCCCTTTTTCCACTGCCATTGTCACAACTGAATCCTCCTCCAAAGTAGTCGGAGGGGAGCAAACCACAGGCTCCTTTAAAATCATTCCCAGTATCACTGTCTGTGTGTCATGAGTTTGAAATGGCAACCCAGGAAATGAAGAATCCCTCTCTTCTGCCTCACTGCCAGCATCTCCCTTTCCAGCTCTCAGTTCCAATTTCAGCTTAAAAAAAGAGTGCAAACCCCAGAACTGATAAACATCTTGCCATGTTGCATAACTCCTGCCCTCAGCGCGTTTTCCATGCTCCAGAGCCAGAGAGGTTTTTCATTTTTGACTTTATAGCTATGTCTCACTCTCTAGAGTGACAGCTCTCTTGCAAACATCCCCATCTCCTGTTTTCTAAACCTGCAACTGTTCATGTTTGTCTGGCTTTCAATCTGCTGTCAGTCCAACCACTCTGGGATGTGCTGAACACACTAAAGGGAGAACAAGTGCTTAGCTGTGAGCAAAAGACCTGGAGGTTGTGGGTGGTCTGTGGGGCAGTGTAGCCAGAGCTGACTGTACTGTGTCTTAGCCTTCCATGTATCCTCATGCAGCAAACATTCTCCAAACCTCATAAATGTATTTTTCTTTCCTGTACAATCTCAGGCTACAGGTCCAATTTGAGCTCTCAAAATCTGAGCTTCCAATAAGTGTTGCCAAGGGTAGGCAGGCTGCTCCTTGCCCAGCACAAATGCTTGGCTGTTTCCAACAGCCCAGAATTGATAGGGCAAGCTCAGGTATTTTGACTTTTTTTTCCCTTCACTTTAGCATACAGCAAAGCTAAAAGGATCCATTTGCCCCATTTTTCTATGTAGTGGAGAGTGGAACAGAGAGAGCGAGGAAGAAACCATCTCTGTGTTGCTTTGAAGCCACTGCTATTGTGCTTGAGTTTGCCCACAAACTGGAACTTGAGCCATCTGCATGAAACTTGCTCAATTTAAAGTTTACACAAATCACCTCCTTACTTCCAGCTTGCCTTAGTTTCTCACATGATTTTTATTTGTTTTTTTTAGCCCTTTTCTCAGAGGTGAGTTTCTGGGTACCCAGCTGCCCCCAATTCCAGGGCAGAGATAGCCTTGAGGGATCAGGTTTCCCACCTAGAATATGCTCAGCAGCCCCCAGGGAAAGGAAAGGGCAATTTAATGTGAAGGAACTGAGAGATGCTGGCTTGGTTATCCATGCAGAAGGGAGATGGAGAAAATATTACAGCTCTGCATCATCCTAAGAGGGGACTGTTCTGGGAGAACACCTAATGTCCAGGTGTATCTTTACAATAAGGAAATTTAGGACAAAAAGGATAGATTTCTGACAAGCAGTACTGTGTGATTTTGAGTGCTTAAGGAGACATAAAAATCCTCTGGTTTTATAGGGATGTTAGATGAATTTATGAAAAGTGCTGTAAGATGATAAGACTTGAGGATGCAGAGCTCCTATCCTAGTTGCCTTTTTTGTCTGGGGACTAGGTGTGTGCACCTTTTTTGGGTTCTTTGCAGTGCCAGGACTCATTGTAGCCCTAATCCCCCCCCAGGCTGCCTGACTTTATATAGGCACACACTATAAGATAATCCTTGCCCTGCTTTTGTGGAATTATTCTTCCTGCTACTAAACTCAAACACTATAATTTAAACCAATCTTTGTTGGCTTAATCTCTACTGAAGTTTTTTGTTCTGTTGTCTGTGACTTAATTTTATTTCCTTCCCCACCCCCCTCCCTCTGCTAACTCCTTCCCTCAATTTCCATCTCCTAAGGCCATAGCTAGAGCATTTTTGTCATTATTATCACTCATCATAATTGAGTCAGCATAACTCATGATGTCATGATAAGAAATCAATTCACTTAAGCTATTTTCTAGACAACTCTTCTCAATAACTCCCCTGCCCACACCCTGACAATAAGCTTATATCTTTTTGGTCTGCTTTTTGTACTCCTATAATTGGTTTTGTCATGGTGGTAGCAGTGCTTTGTGTGCCAGAAACATATCCCTAGAGCAGCTGGGATGAAAAACACAGTAGTAAGTTTTGCAAGTCATTTTTAGTCATTTGCCAAAAATGAATGGCAGCTTGGTGCTGGAAGTATGTTACCCAGATGATGCCCAGGAAAGCACATCCATGGAGTGTACCAGGGGCTTTCTTCTTCCCATGTAGACATGACTGACTTTCACTGAGGGTGGTCAGAATGACTCATGTCCTGCTAGGAGAGAGCTGGGACCCATTTCTTGGAAGGAATGGGGAGGGGAAGCAAAGCCTGATTCACAATGTCTGATTTTTCTTGGAAAAAAGTGCATTTGAAAGCTCCCATATTGTCAGTTCAGATTCAGTAGCTTGCCAGTGCCTAAACTGCTCTTGACTCCTTGCTCCTTTCCCTAAATGCAGTGATTGCATGTGTAGGGCTTACAAATCTGTGCTCCTGACTTGCAGTTTCTCATGCCTGTTCCTTTCAAACCCCAGGATGGAGATTTCCCCATCCCTCTGCATGTCCCCAGATGATACCATGGCTGTAACTCCCTCTCAGCTCCATCCTTCCCATGTCCTCTTCTCACTTGCTGCCTTGCCTTCTCCTCACACTCTGTTTTTTCAGCAGCTCTTTGCTGAGTGCCATGGGCAGAGTAGCAGGCTGCTTGGAGTAACCTTCAGCTCTCCTGTTTCTGCTCCATTTTTACTGCACCACAATCCCTGTCCCTTCTTTATGTTCTGACTGTTTGTGGCTGGAAAACATCTGAGGCTTTTTGCCTCATGAAAAAGTCTGGCTGGGTTAATTTTGACAGTTCTCATCTTACCTTTCATCTCCTCAGCCTCTCTGCTTCCTTTGGTGCTTTCGTGTCCCTTTTTGCACTCTTGATAAGACTCTTGCTCTTCTGCCACCTTAAGATATCTGTGTGGGTCAGTGAGAATTTCTTCCTCTTTTACCAGGGGGATATATCTGAAGGCATTTTTTTGTGTTTCCTAATAGAAATTCCAACCCCTTTTATCATAGCAGTCACAGAGCCCTTCAGTCCCTCTGACTCCTCCAGCTCTACTTCCTTTTTGATGTTGAAAGACATAGTTTTACTTCAAATGAGTCAGGTTGTGCTCACTCACTTTGAGGCTGTTTGCTGTGACTTAGGATGCACTCTTTTGGTGCTTGACCAAAACCAGGTTAGAAATAGTGACTAATGAGGAAGAAGCCTGTCCAGGAATAACTGGACTCCACCAAGATAGTAGAGTGATTTCCCCAATTTCCCCCCAGGAAATCTCTGTCAAGGGCACAATTCCCAGTAGCTTCCTTCTCTCTAACACCATGCAGAGGTCACTGCCAAGGGCAAGTCTCAGTCAGACATTTGGTGTCACAGCATGACATCTCAATATGATTCTGTCCTGGAGGGATGCTGAGTGGTCCCTGATAGATCTTGATTGTCTGCATCAGCAAAGCAGCAGTGGCTTGTGATGTGTCAGAGAGCACCACGCTATAGCTCTTGTTGCTCTGCAGAAATCCTGCTGGAGAGTCTGGACCAACTCTCCTGATAAATGTAAGAGCTTGGGGAATGTGTCTCCTCAAGTGTAATATGTCTTCTATCCTTGAAGGCCTTGTGTGAATTCCATGGACTTATTTGACTCTTTAAATCCTCCCTTTCTGGGAGGATGTTGCCTTGAGCTAATGGATGGCTGTGCTCTGTCTGGCCTTCCATAGGAGCCTGCCTTCTTGTTCAGACCCCTCTGAAATCCACCTTTTATCCTCTGCCACTTTTGATTTGTTGGTGTTTCTTCTCCTACTAGTATTTTTTTTCAAGCCTGGGTTTAAGTACAAGTGACGTTTACATATATTCTGTTGTTTATAGCAGACATTTCTCCTTTAGTTTAACTGGAAGTGCTGCATCAGGGGTGGTCCTTCCTTCACTGCAAATCACCATTTAATCTCCCATCAACCAGGGATCACGACCACTTTCCACTGAGTATTACTTAGGGAACTTCAGCTTGGCTTTGCTTGATGGCCAAGGGCCCAGATAACCTGCCCTCCAGCAAAGTTTCCTTCCAAAGAAATAAAACTTCCTATTTCCAACCTGAGCAGAAAAAAACCCCAACAAACCGACAACACCCCAAAACTCCCCAAAGCCATGATCTCATCAGGTATGAGAAATTCCTCTGGAGACAGATATTGGGCACTCTCCTGCCAACCTAATGAGCAAACAGCCTATTTTGATGAGCCCCAGTGAGACCTTGGATTTAGGCAATCTCCAGTTAATGACAAGCTGCTCACCAGAGCCCTTTCAAACCAGCTCAGCTAGAAATAACTGTTTCACTTCAGTCAGACATGTCCTTACCCCAACATCTTCTGTGTGGGGTTTCTTCCTGGTGATGTCCTTCTTGCAGTGGGCAGGGAGCTTAGCAAGGGTGGGGAAAATTGTCTTCCTGTGATGCTGTCATTAAATGTATACTCTGGGAACTGAGGTTTTGGCAGAAATTTGGAGAAATCATATATTTCCCTTTGTTTTGACTTGGAAACACATAAAAAATTGAAAGTAAGCACAAAGCTGTATTGTTATCAGTGAATGCTGTTTGGGGAAACCTTGCTTTGCTGTTTGTTTTCCATACATTTTTTTTCTTGTGGGTTTTTTTTTGGCCTGCTTTTCTCTTGCATAGGCAGTAAAGTTCAAATTATTGTAGGATTCAGAGGTTTTAGTCCAGCTTCACTTACAGAAGAAATCAGAACTTGATAAAATGCCCACTAATGGCACTGGAAAGGCTCCCACTGACTCTGAGAAAGTGTTCTTTAGGTGTCAGAGAACTTCCAAGAGATGTTTTATTTTCTGGTGGTTTGAGAGTTAAAGAAATGGTGATTCTTTGAATCAGAAGAGTGGATTGATACTGGTTCACACATTTGTACAACTCCTATGCCACTACAGCCTCACTAATTGACTTTGGATTGGGCATTGCTGAGGACAAGGCAGTAGTATGGAAATGTGCTTTTTTTTTTTTCCTACTTGTCTTTAGAGAATGCTCAATCATCTTAAATTATATTTAAAAGATTTGTCTAATTAACTTGAAAACTGTAGAAATTTTGGGAATGAGATCTCCTTTGCATATCAAAGGGAGGCATAACAAGATGCAATGACTGTAAGCAACTTCCAAACAAATCTGAGGCACACAAAACTAAATGGTGGAAGTCATTAGCCATAAGATACCTTACAAAGATTTGATTTATGGATGAGACATGTAGGATTCCTTTTCTGGAGGCTTTCATAACCTACCTGGACACTTTCCTGTGCAACCTGCCCTAGAGGAACCTGCTTTTAGCAGGAGGATTAGACTAGATGATCCCCAGAGGTACCTTCCAACCCCTACTAGTCTGTGGTTCTGTGATTGTTCATCCCTAGAAGCTGAAGTTGGGTTGTTTTCTTCTAGTTGCTCAGCATGACTTGGAGACACCCCAGGGACTGAGTAGAGAGACTGATTCAGGATGAGGGTCATACCTGGTTTGGACAGGAGGTGACAACAGGACAAGATTCATGCTTGGGTTAGGCAGAAGATGACAAAGAGTCATTACAGTCTACCTCATCCTTATAACCACAGATTTGCATGAAGTAGGTGATTATCAACAATATGCACTTCAAATCTCAGTTCTCATGTAGGTGACAGGAGAGTTCATCCACAGAGAAATTTAACCCCTCCCCCTGAAGATCTTTCCACTTTTGGTCCAAAAAGACTGTTGCAGTTGTAGATGGAGCTGACCAGGTTCATTGGCATCCCTGTAAGCCTGCAAGAAACATGATATACTCATGGGCCAGGGAAATTCTGCTATAGCCTCTGGGCAGCAGCATGGTATGGCAGGTGGGCAGTAGTTATGGAAGTGGAATTGTAAGTGAGGTGTTTTCAGGTGAAAACAAAGCCTTCTGCTTGTCTGGTCAAACTGTCAGGGTGCAAGAGTTATCCCTGGAGCTGCTGGTGGCTCCACTCCCTGTAGTAGGGGTGCCTCAATGTGCTGATGAGGACATTTTGGGTTCTTAGGCTCTAGTAACATCCAGCGACTTCAAAGGAAGAAAAACTGTGAAGTTAACATTAGGGAGAGGGAGAAGAAAGAAAAGAAGCCTATGTTTTGTGGTTAACAATCAACGAGTGTCACATCTCTTTCCAAAGCAGAGGCCTCTTGATTCTTGCTTCTGTCTTATTCAATTATGCTCAAAGGGCCATACTTAAAAGCTTCAGGAAAAGGAGTCAGACCTTTACAATAAAAGACATGAAGCTCTGTTTGTGAGTGCCAGCCTTTAGTTGCTGCAGTTCACATGCTGAAGAGCAGTTGAAATGCAATGTCAGGGCTGGGTTGATGCTGGGGCTGGCAGGTAAGCTCTGAGATGCTGTGCCTAGCTGGGCATGTCCTGGTTTGGTAGCTGTGTACCAATCCACGTTCACTGCCAGGCTCTTTCAGAGTGTTAAAGACATTTCTGATGGCAGATTAATCAAGTTGCCCATTTTCTTGTCCCAGATACAAAATGTGGAAGGAATGCTCCAAAATTGTGAATCCTTTTCTTGACCAAGACATAAATTCTCAGAGTCTACATCTGAGGTCCTTAAATCTCTGAAGCTGGGAGCAATAAATCCACATGCCTTGCTCTGGATCAATGTGAATGTCCCTTCTTGAAGATCTAAGACCCCCATGCAACCTGTGCAGCTGAAGCTCTAGGATCCCTAGATTACCAACTTGCTGAGATTGTGTTTGATATTCTTGACCCAACTCTCTCAAGATTATTAGTTCATGTTGATGGGTACTTATATCCAACAAACTTTCTTTTTCCCCATGCTTCCCTGTTTGCAAAGGCCTGGAGTGAAAGGACAAGGGGTAATGGTTTTAAATTGGAGAAGAGTAGATTTCAACTGGACATTAGAAAGAAGTTCCTCCCCACGAGGGTGGTGGAACACTGGCCCAGGTTGCCCAGGGAGGTGGTTGAGTTCCCATCCCTGGAGGCATTCCAGGTGAGGCTTGCCAGGGCTCTGGGCAAGCTGCTCTAGTTGGGGATGTCCCTGGCCACTGCAGGGGGGTTGGACTAGATGAGCTCCAGAGGTCCCTGCCAACCCAAACCATTCTAGGATTCTATGATCTTAGGACAACAAGGCACAGTCACAGTACTACACAGGCTTTCACAAACATTTCTCTGCCTCCTGCATGGCAGTAGTGCCTCTAGTTCTACTCTCATTTTTAGCAGAATGGAAGGAGATAATATAGATTATTATTACTCCCACTTCTATTCCAGCTACATAAAATGCTGAGAGTTTCCCCCAGTTTTTCTGACTTATGTCAAAGTTTATTTGAAGCTAAGGATGGGCAAATGGGATATAACTGGGGATGATGCTGAGCCCAGACTGGATTCTGAACTGCAAACTTTCTTGGATAGGGAGATAGGTAAGGAAATAGGTTAGAACATTAATACAAATAAATCTTCCTATATCGTTTTTCTAAGTAGAAGTCTAACAGATACCCATTTACAGTTTGGTTATGTGTTGTGAAATGTTTGACATCCAGTTAACTTCATGCTGTGAAATATTTGAGGCTTTCTAGAAGTCTTTTGTGGGTTTTGGTGCAGAGCTGTGTGGCTCAGCAGATCCCAATCAGGAGGGATGGCATCTTTTCCTGCCACTTCTTTGCTGTGATACTTGCTCACAAGCTCTGTCCTCTCACCAGCTTCTGCTTGGAAAATTCATCCCCATTCATAATTTAGCCATGTGCAGTAGACACAGGATGTGCCTATTGTGGAAGAGAAGGAGAGAATCATCACATCAGGGAGAAAGGTCAGCAGAAGGGGCAGTGCTGAGGGGATTTGCAGGTGCTTGAACTCACTGCCCTGAGAACCAGTGTGCAGCAGCTATTTGTCTTTCCCATGAGCACTGGAGACTCTCCTCTCCACTCAGCACTCAAGCCTAGGTCCTTCTGACATCCAGGGGCTCGGATGTTGAGTGCCAGCATGGTCCAGTGCTTCTGGAGAACCTTTTATCTTTACAAACCAAACTCAAGTTTAGAGCAAGCCAGAAACTTTTTGTGTGTGTGTGTGTAGAAAAGAGCTGGAGCTCAGACTAAGCAGTCAAATAGACATAGGCAGTGGGAGCAGTGAAGCTTAAAACTTCAAGCTCTGCTTTGTTCCCCATGAAGCCAGAGAACATTAGATTCTCCTGCTTACTGGGGAGGCAGGAAAGACAGGAATTTCAAAACTTCATTCCTTCAATTTGCCTTTCCCTCAAAAATGCTGCTCTTCCTTCAACTTCTTCTCTGGTCTCCAGTCTAAGCCAAGTTTTCATAACTCCTTTTTCCCTCCACCCTCTGGTTTGAATTACTGCAGTGTCTGTCACTTTTAGCTGATGTTGTGAATAAACTCTTATAGAGCAGAGAACATCTTGCTTGCTAAATCACTTAAGTGATAATCAAATCTAGCAGGATGATTTAGAGCCCAGGAAGTTTGGAGGGTGTGTTTATTTTATTAGCATTTCTTGTACACATAAGTGACCATCCTGCTGACTATCCATAGGAAGAAGTCCTCGTGGGAAATACTGTGAGGTTTGCTTCACTACCCAGTTTCCACTTCCACTGTAAAGCAGTGTTTTGGAGGGTGCTAAAATCACAGCTTTTGTTGCTGGAGGTAGACTAATGCTGAAAACTCCCTAGAGGGAAATCAGCTTTCATTCAAGTTGAAGGCCAGACAGCCAATTATTTTTCCTTAATTAGAATAACCTCTTAATGCTGCATCATACTTGAAACTAATGATGAGTTAAATAATAACAACAACAGCTGGTGGAAAGTGAAACAATACCAGGAAATAGCTCCTCAGGCATCCCTATAGCTGGCTTGTGGACTTCATTGCCACAGGAGAGCATTGTGATGACTGCTGTTGTACCACTGCCATGGCCCTTGCTCAAGAAAAACTGCTGCTTATCTGCCTAGGAAATCTCCAAGGGAGATTTCTGGAAGAGCTTGTCATAGGGCTGAGGTGGGACAAGAATGACTCCATGCCTTGCTGTGCAGGCAGGGTGACTGCTCACCATGGCTAGGAAATTCTGTCAAGACTTCCTAGGAAGCCTGGCTAGCCTAAAATAGATAACCTGGGAATAGCTGTTCCTGGAATCATAATGCTTAATCTACCATGCTTCCTCATTTCCCTAACTGCCCCCTGTATTCCTTCAAATTAGTGGGAAGCTGAAAAGAAAAGGGTTTCTGTGTGCAGCAGCTGTCAGATTTCCATTGCAGCATCACTTGTCAGCTCTACCTGCCTCCAGCCTGATTCTGCAGAAAAATTCTTTTCCAGCTTTGTTTTGGATCTTAATCAATGCTAGTGAAGTAAATGCTGTAAAGCCATGGAAAAATGGTCCAGGAGGGTCAGCAGCCTGTCCCCAGCCTGAGATTTCCATCTTGGCATTGACAGATTCTGCCCCAGGCAGCTTTAATTAGGTGTAAGATTGTGTGAGCATCCAAGCAAAATTTTTTCAGTTATTCTGCATATCTTGACACCAGCAAGGTTTTCTCCAGAGTCTGCACATTAATTTTGACATTAGATTTCCTTTATAGGTTTGTAAGTTTATACTTCTAACAAACTTGGCCTGTATTTCTTCTACTGATGCCCATAATATGCTTCATTTTGAGACTAACTGGACAAGTTGGGATTTTCTAGTTGTTTCATTTCCAGAGAACAGGCTGGAAATGACACAAGGAACTCAAACACACAGGAACCTTTTATCATCATAATCAGATCTGTATCATAGTGCTGCATAGGCAACAACTGGGAAAGGGTGTGAGTCATCTCTTCTTACTCCATAGACTTAAGTGGAAGATCTCAGCACAGCTCATAAGATGTTATTACACGTGAAAGAGAAGATTTGAATGATCAAGGGTTATCACTGAGTTTTTGCAATAGAAATGACCTGTGCTTCACTTCTAATTTCTGAGGGTTTGGCAGTTTTTCTGGAGCTAAGGAAAAGGAAGGAGGGATGCTTCCTGTAACATCCAGAGCCTTTCACTGTACAAAGGCATCGACACGCCGTTTTGGACACGTAAAGGGCAAAGGACTTGCCAAACAATTGTGTCCTGACACTTCACTATTGGCTGAAAATTGACATCCACACATGACTTCATATCAGCTCAACTGTGTCTTGTACTCATTACATTGGCTCAGGAGTTGCTTTTTTTTTGCAGCCATGAATACATACATAACTTGTGTGTGTGCTGTTCAAGATGTCTTGCTGGAGATCTGCCATCAGCTTGGGGAGGTTATATAGATCTGATGGCTAGAAGGACAAATGAGTCCAAATAGTGGGACCAAAATACAAAACAGTTGACCAAACACTAGGTATACAGTTATGGTTAATTCTTTGTTCTTCTTGCCCAGGACAAGCAATGACCAATGATGTAGGAGAAGGTCTAGCTGAAGTAATGTAGGCCCTCTGAATCACAGAATGGTGGGAGTTGTGAGGGACCTCTAGAGATCACCTAGTCCAATCCCCATGCTAAAGCAGGTTGCCCAGGATTGCATCCAGGCAGGTTTTGAATCTCTCTAGAGAAGGAGACTCCACTACCTCTCTAGGCAGCCTGGTCCAGTGCTCTGGAACCTTCAACCAAGACCATGTTTTTTCTAGAGGATACTGTGACTCAAACATGCACATCTGAATTACCTTTGGAAATACTAGTCAAGGCTTTTGTGGGAGAGCAACTGGCTGATCATGACACTGTATTCTGGCTTTCAGATCCATGACTCTATGCATCTTCTCCTAAAATAGAGCCTTTTCCTCAGTATTTTAAGAATCTGAACTTCAACTGTGAGTTTCTAGGTGGAATAACTCACTCCAGCCATCAAGAGCTAGGAAACAGCTCTTTTACCAACATCTTTAGAGCTCTTATCCAAAGTCCACTGGACTCTGCAGCTCTTCAATGACTCTTCCTCGCCCTGGGCTATACACAGAAAAGGTTATCTTGAAAATTTTGTTGAGGTTTGGGTTTTGCTGTCACTTTACATATTGAACATGACTGAGGTTTTGGTAATTGTTCCAATGGTAAAAGAAAACCAAAAACAAAAAAAACAGAAGAAATTTAGCTCAGTCAAACAATCACTCTTGTCTGATGCTCTGGGTTTCATTATGGCCCTTTGTAGATGTCTGAAAATCAGTTCATATCCTCTGCTTCAGAGGCAAACCCTATAAAGTGCATTTAGTGTCCCATGGAGTATTGCTCACATGTAATTCTGTGTTTATTTTTGGTCACAAAGTCAGTGGGAAACTGCATAAACAAAGCTGCTAGAAGCATACACACGTGCACACAAAAAGGTTGCCAAGCAAATGGTGCCAATCTGGGTAAGCCTAATGTAAACACCAAGTCTAGACAAGATGATCTAGAGACAGAAGCCAGCCCTGATGTCAAAGGAGATCAAATGTTGATAAAATTGCTAGAACTAGGGAGCCAAAGGGGGTTTGTGTTAAACTTGGATAGTGGTTAACGGTGATGTTTTTACTCAGCTTGAGTTAATGGAGTTTTTGACCTAATACATTACTTTGGGCTTCCTGACTCTGCAGCCAGCATCTGAATTAACAGGTCTGAAGAGGCCTTGCTTTCATTAGTCCTTAGATGCCTTTCTGGACTGCAGGGTACAAAGCACATCTTCCAACTCTGGGTGAAGCCTTAGTGTGCTATACCCTAACATGTCCTCTGTGATGCTGCCTGGTGTGGACAGGTCTATGGTCCTAGGGACAGACCAACTCACCTGGTCACCAAATCCCCTTTCCATGCCTGTTGTCTCCCATGAACATAGTGGGTCCATGCACTGCATCAGCTCTGTACAAATGAGTGCCATCACCTTCTATCCTGCAAGTAATGTGGAGCTGGCTGTGGGCAATGCAGCTAAGGTCTGCTGGCTGCTGCTGCAGAGAAAAATGGCTCAGAAACTCCTACACATCTCTTTGGATTTCCAAGAAGGGCTTCAGGGTAAGGAATAGTTGAAGCCAAACAGCTGAGCAACACTTATCTGGATATAAACTCCCAGCAGAACTGCAATGATGAAATCAAGCACAAACTCCCTCTGATCTGTGCCACGCATAGTTTTGTCATTAAACCAATGGCAAAAAAAAAATGCTTCTGGAGGCTATTTTAATACTATATATCATGCAAGTTGCAAAGGAGCTGCTGCCCCTGCCCAGAGCATTCAAGAATGCTTGAGCATCCTCTTTCTGTGCTTTGTTGTGCTTACATTTTGCATGCCTTGTCTGAGATCTGTGTCACATATTCTATTCACCAGTTGTGTTGATAGGGCTGGTTGAAAGAGTACTTGATCAGATCCTAATTTGCCTTGGGGTTGTCTTGCCAACATCTGCACACTGTTTTAGAAGGGAAATTTTTAGCCTGATTTCTGGAATACAGCGACAAAGTTTCCCCAACCCAAAATATCTTTTAGAGAAGAAAACAAACAAAAAAGTAATTCATGGGAAATGCTTTTGAGTGCAGAACAGTATGTCACTTACTAAACAGGTTAGGGTCAGTGGCATAATAAGCACAATGAAAGAGAAAATCTGCTGTGTGGTTCTTGTGGTGGGACAGATCTCCCACAGCCTGTGTCCTTGTCTGCCTCTGTTCCCAAAGCACTGTCCTGTTCTGGTCAACTTTGAAGACAAGCTACAAGCCTCTGCCAAAACATAATCTTCATTCTTCCAGTTAGGCAGATGTTTAACCTGCTGAATGCATCTCCTTCTGGCTCCTTGGCCATGTTCTCAATATTAATGAATGTGTGGGACTGAACCATGGAATTGATGCTTTTGGAGATGTACTGCAAGGAGCCAACAGGGATGTGACAGTCCTGCTGTTACCAGTGCAAGGGTCACCACCAGCTCTGGCCCTTCTGATGCCAGTGCTTCCCCTGGGCACAAGACATGCAAAGGTGAGGAGTGCTTGCAGTGGCTCTGCCCCACTCCCTTCATTCCCCAACCCTCACTAGAGAAAGCTCTAGGGAAGATGCTCTTTCATATTTCCTCCAGCTGCTCCTAAAAGCACAGAAAAACCCTGCAATGAGGGAAGTCATATAATCTGTGTTTTGGATTTTGCTTAAAAGCATATTAAACCCCCTCCCTTTTTTCTTTCGGTGGGATTTCCTTTGTTTTACTGAGCAGCTGCAGGCTGTAAGGTCCCAGAATTGTCCTTTTGGCCTGCCAAAGCCCCGTATTCTGTCACAGTGTGTATTACATATCCAGTAAAGGTTGACTATTGTGTCCTCTGGGCATACTTTAAAATAATTGCTTGTAAAAGCACATAGTCATCTCAGCTGCACTTGTCTGAGGGAGCAGTGACAGCAAAGGCTTCCTGACTTCCCAGATTACAAAGTTTCCTTATCCTCCTCCATTGCACTTCCCCAATGTTACTCCCAGCCCACAAAAATAAGCTTTTTCCAAGAGAATCACCCAATGTTTGTTCTCTCTCCTTCAGCCTTGCTCAAGGCTGCATGAATGTGGCCCAGCATGTAGCAGAGGAAACCCCTTGGGGGGCAAAGGGGTGGCAGAGGAGACAGATTAGGATTGTCCTATTTATTGGGTAGGAGATGGAAGGATGTCTTTCCCGCCTCTTCTTCCACAAATATAGAATCCNCCTCCTGTGTGCACAGAGGAGAAGCAGGGCCAGACTACAGCAAGAATTGTTGACTTGCCTGCAAGGACACCATGCCACCCTAATGGCTGCCATCACCCTTTGGGCATAGGGTATTGTTCAAATATCAATATTCCTACATAATACTAAAGAAAAACACAATCTCTCCCACCAACATAGCCTATAAACCCCAGAGGCTTTTCCCTTTCCTCCTTCATCTCTTAAATGCTCTGTGCAAGCAAGAAGCCCATAACCCTTTCTTGGCTGTTTCCCCATGTCTCAGAGTGACTATTAGAAATTAGTGACGAGTGAACATCCAGTGCTTTGCAGTTTGGGGTCACTTCACTTGCAGTAAGCATCCAAACGTTCACAGCTGAGCTAGCCAAAGCTCATTTGTCTTGACATTTTCTCACGCAACTTCAGGCACAATTTCTTCTGGCCACAGCTGGAAGTATCAAGAGAATGGTCCTCTTTGCTGTGTTTTGGCATGTTTGACTCTGGTGTTAGCCAGAATTAGGAGTTAGAAGAAAAAAATTGTCTATTTATCTGTTTATTTGTCTCCATCTATCTATCAATCATCTATCTATCTGATGTATGCATATAAAGTCTTTAAACCCTCAGAAGTTTGATTTCAAATCAGTTTGAGTTGGACATCACGTTTTGGAAAGTGGTTCCTCGTTTCTAACCTAGCATGCACATACTTATTAGAAATCAGTATTTCAGTCCTTTTTGGAGAAAAAAACTCATGAGATCTGGCTGGAGGATTTGTGTGTGTGTGTGTTTGTGTTTTCAAGGTTATCCATTTACAGAAAGTAACAGGAGAAAGTTTATCTACTGACAGCTCATTGTGAGAATTCCAGGCAAGGTCTTGCAATATTTACACAAGGTGTTTCATTGTGAACTTTCTGAATGTGTAAGTATTAAACCTCAAGAAATGCACATAACGAGTTGTAGAAAATTAATTCTTTTCCTTTCATTTCTGTACTTGCAAGCAATCTTTGCCAGTCCTCTTTTCAGTCCAGAGCACAATAACACCCATAAAAGAGCAGAGAGGGTCTGCTCTGTGCAACATTTCTGCTTGTTTATAACAAGGGGGGGGGAGGGGGAAGAAAAGGTAGAATTTATTATGGCTGCTGGGGGAAATCTGGTTTGGTCCATTTTGCCCATTTGTCACTGAAACCATATGTAGGATCGAAGTGTAAAGAAGCATACCTGTAAAGAATTTGTGCTGTTGAGCTTTCTGCAGGGTTTTCCTGAAGCCTGACCTTCAGCAGTCATGGTTTTGCCTTGTTTTACAGAGATCTAATTGTTCCTAATTTCCTGTCGATAAATGGTACAAGGTGTGGAGTTGCACTTTTAATGTTAAATTTCAATCATTTGTCTGACTTAATAGACATGAATAGCTCTTTCAAATGTAAGTGCTTTCAGTTCATGTAGGACACATTTATAATGTAAAAAAGAAAAAAAAAATCTATTTTGTGTGGGTAAAGCCATTATTTAGGATGTAGGAAAATATTTCCTCCCTACAGTTGTCAAGCCCTGGGGGAGCTGTGGGCACAGGCCTTGGATCTTCTGATCCCAAGAAATTGGCTCTATAGAATGCTGTTTGTTTTATTGCTTCCAGTGAAAATCAGGACAAGTTCCCACTTGCCACAGGCAGTTCATAATCACATGGAGCTCAAAAACTTGCAGGTGTCCTCCCACCTTTGTGGTGGCACCAGGACAGTGTTGGAAGCATCCTGTTGGAAGCATTGCTGGTTCTTTGGCACCTTTCTCCTCTTCCCATGATTCTAGTAAATACAAGTGTTTTAATGTCTGGATTTTTGTGTAAATCATAAATATGTCTTGCAGTAATCTGCTTTTTGCAACCAATTTTTCTTACTGTCACTGGTAAGGCTGGGGTAGCTGTAAGGAAGTCAATGTATCCAATTTAGGGCTTAATTCTTCAGGGATTAATTCCTCTACAGTCTTCTCCTCTTGCTCACACAGAGGCAGGCAGGGAAGCTCCCTCTATCACTGCCATGCCCATGGTATGCCCTGAATCACAGGGCAGGAACAAAGAGCACATCTAGGTCTGGGAAAGGAGTGCTGATTGCCTGACTTGAAGCCTTTATCTGAGCCCCTATCTGAATGTCTTAATCTAAAATATATGGCAATATTTCTGCTGGACCTCGCTCTTGCTCAGTGTGATGCAGAGAGTAGCAGTTCTACCAGTTAATACTTCAAAGAGGCAATCAAATGCCAGGGAAAATTACTTTTGACCTGTGATGATGCAATTAAGGACTGGCAAAACTGTTTAAACAGGATGCAGGAGAACTTATTAGAGAGTTATGAATGATATCTGATAAACCAGTCTAGGTAAAGCAATTTAAGTATAGGCAGTAAGAGCTTGACTTTATTGTAGACATGAGTAACATTGTAGTAAATTACAAGTCACTGAAATCATTAAGTCAGCCTTCATTAATCCTGTAAGACTTCAACAGATGAACTTGGGCCTGGGTTGCTAAAGACTATTTAGGAGAAGCTTAAAAAAAAAAATAAATTACTCACTACATCATTTTCCCAGCCAATATGGCTTCTGAATCAGAGTAATTATTCTAATTATAACATCCTGGTGTTTGGTATTTCTCATGCAGTTTTACACACTATTTTGAAAGCTCTTGATAGGATACTAAATTTTGTCTGAGTCTTTTCTCCCTTTCTGAAGTGCTCAATTACACCAAAGCCCTCATTCATTTCTCAGTATATGGAGTTATTCTTGTTTTGTTTTGTTGTGTTTGTTACTGCTTTGGGATTATTGAATCTGTGAAAAGTGATTGCATTTTTCTATAAAAAAGAAAAAAGTTATGTATCAGAACTTTTCCTTAACATAAAGTCTTTTAATATACTTCAGCTGATAGCTAATTCCCTCCTGCACAGATAACATTTTATACTCAAATTTTCCTCTTTGAGCTTTTTAGCCTTTCAGTTCCAGTGCTGGATCCATATCAGGTTTCCTCTTTTAAATAGCATTCCTGTCTGTTTTGTATAACTTCCAATGGTTTGCAGGGTATCTTTGTTTCAAGATCTGTTGCTTGGCTCTGCTGGGACTATATATGTCTCTGTTGTGTTTAACTATCCCCTGCAACCTGTTAATATAGTATAATGGCTTTGCAAAGATAAAAAAACAACCTTACCAACAAAATAATATTCCTTTCATTACAAAATGGACCTTGAAAAAGAAAAAAAAAAAAAAGTAGATGCTTGAAATGAACAATATCTCAAGAGAAGAAATATCTAGGTCACAGCTTTTCTCAATTTTTGTAATTTAATGCAGCCTGGAATAATTGCTGCATGCATTCTTTTGAAATCAAGTCCTATAATGTTCTTCTTGCTCAATCTCTCTTTTCAAATGTTCCTGGTAACGTACATTGTGCTGTTTTCCAAATAATTACATTGTAAAAATGCTAAAAGAGTAAGTTGAATCAGAGTTTATCCAAATATTGAAAAGAAACGTAGCCATCCACATCAGCCTCTTAGCTGTTGGGTTCTTCGTGGGAAATTAACTCTACTTCTGAAGATCTCACTGCCACAGAGACCCGAACTCTGGAGAAAAACAGGCTCTGGTGGAGGAGATGGGGGAAATAAAAGAACAACCCCATGGATCAGTACAGACTAGGAACTGATCTGTTGCAGAAGAGCCCTGGGGAAAAAGCTCTAGGAGTGCTGGTGGCTAGGAGGATGCCCATGAGGCAGCAATGTGCCCTTGTGGCCAAGAGGCCAATGGCATCCTNAAAGGCTTAAGTCTCAGGTCATCTTAGAGAAATGTGAGGGAATTATGCAAGCAAGCTTTCTGTGTCAGGTTGGCAATTCCCTGTGGAAGAAACAGTGAGATCAGGCATGATTCCTTCTTCAGGACTGTGCCCTTTTCCTCTTAGATGGGCTACAGAAGGCATTTTAAGAGCACTCCAGAGCAATTTAAAAGCATCTGATGGAGGTAAAAAAAGATAAAGGCATTGTGTACAGTCCCTAGGAATTACCTGGCAGTCCCAGTTTTACATTCCAAAAAATGACTGGAAAACCAGCTTTGTGAGATTTGTATTTTGGGTCAGTTCAGCAGTGCAGGGAGGAGATTCTGGACTGGGAACAGTAGAAAAGCAATTGCACCCTCAGAAAACAAAAGGTGAGCAAAGAATACCTTTATGTTGACACAAAAATATTTTTATTCCCTTGAGCTTCACATTTTTCTGCACAGCACTTCATATGCCACCAGGTCAGGGGAAAGATACGGACGATAAGTTCTGGAGAAAAGCACTTATCTGCCAAAAAAGAAAAGACTGACATATTTTCAGATCAGGTATAAGTGTTTGAAAAGCCAGTCTGTTAAACTAAAAGGTTGTTTTCTTTCCACTCTGTAGCAAAAAATGACGCACTTAAAGTCTCAACATGTTTCACAAATCCTTCATGAAAAATAGTTGGCTCTAAGTATGAAGTGGAGCTCATGAGTTAGTGTTAAGTGTTCTTCAGTATCTCTTTGCACACATGCCTCTTGAAATGAGTAGTTTTAACCTTTTCACTGTTGTTGTGTCTGAAGAGAATCAGTTTTCAAACAGGAGAAGGAGGAAAGCTTAAAGTGCTCTAGTGAATAGTTACTTGTTTTCCCTCTCCATCACCGTGCTCCATCACCGTCTCTTCATGCACAGTCAAGAAGTGTGCTGTGGTTTAGGTGGGATTTGTAACTGAGATCTGGATCATTCCTGTTGCTGAAGAGACTGATACTCTTCCCACAGAGGAGTTCAGTGGTATCCAAAGACAAGTGAGGAACATCCATCCCTCTGTCCATCTAGTCCAACCCTCCTCATAAAGCAGGGTCACCAAAAGCAGGTTGCACAGGATCACCTCCAAGTGGGTTTGGAGCATCTCCAGGGAATGAGACTCCACAACCTCTCTGGGCCACTCTCTGGCACCCTTACAGGAAAGAATTTATTCCTCACTTTCCATCTGCCCAGTTAAGATGCTATGGCTTTTTTAACTGCAGATAATGTTAGGCTTTTTTTCCCCCTTTCTTTTTTCTTTTCTCTATTTTCTGTACTTGATTTAATACAGAGATCTGCCTGTCCCTGCCAAAGTTAGTTTAAATTACAAGGATTTTAACAGAGGTGTTTCCTATCCATCCAAACAGATGTCTCTGTTATTTCTCTTGCAAGAATAGAGGTTAACCAGTTGAGTCCAGTAATTGTTGATATTCTTCAACAACCAAGCTGGTTTGAGTGGTGTTTCTGCCAGATTTTTATTTAGGCTGCATAGATGGGGCAGATTTTAAAATACTTTCTCCCTGTTTAAAATTGATTATAGAATTGGAGGGTTGTTTTTTTTTATGAAGTCCTCACTGTATCCATATTAACAACATTATCTGCATTGCCCTTAGCAATGTTTCTAAGGTGTTAAGTCTTAGTTTTCAGTCTTTGTGATGACGATGGTAATTGGATTGCACAGCTGGATTTTTTGGGGTCAATTTAGTGGGATCTTGTTTTCCCTATTTGTGTGATTAGTCATAATGACCATAAATAGCCACATTTCCATCTGAATCAGTAGAGACACACAGGCTAAAGCAAGAACTCTTATATAGCAGAAGCAGAGCTCTCCTTATATGTCTGATAACACAATATTGAATAACCAGCATTCACCCTGGGTTAAAGCTCCCAGCCCTCTGCATCCCACAGCTACACACTGGGCCTTCAGCAATGGTGGTGTCACACAGCATGCACAATACACACTACTCCCAAAAAGTCTCTTCATCAGATACAAACAACACCAGTCAGATAATTCAGCTATTTAATTTTACCTTGGCTTGGTTTTTTTCTTATCTACAATAATCTAAGAACCCCTTGTTACAAAAATCTCTTCACAAATAATTGATCTTCTGTCAATTTTTCTTATCAATACTCAAATGCTATCTTTTTTATTCTTTTATTAGCCATTAGACTTACAGTCCTTCATTCCATGATCAAAGGAACACACCATTTAGTGCCAAGTTTCCAGTATGAATACTTGTGTTATAGAATTTCTTTCCATTAATCTGTTGTTTCTATAATTGTTCTTGTCAATAAATGTGTTCATTACTTGGAAGAGGAACTCAAAAAGAACATAAGACCAGTTACAGTGGATTCAGTAAAGCATTAAAATGAGTATTCCTGGGAATGCTTTTTGTAGTATTTTCCCAGCAGTACATCTTCCAATGGATAGCTCTACAGAAAGCTCAGGGACAGAAGGAACCTTCCATGGAAATCCTTGATCATATAGCCTAGAGACTGCAAGATTGGACACTGCTTGGCAAGACATAAATCAATATCAGCATCTTCCCTGCCTGGGAATATAACTCAGTTGCTTGGTTTATCTGAGAAACCTTGTCTGAGTTTTGAAGCGTGGAAATAAGCAGCTGGTTAAGAGGAGGATTTGAAGCAATTTTCTTGGGAAATGGGGCCCTTTTCAAACAGCAAAGCTCAGCTATCTGTATTCTTTTGGAAATCTGAGATGACTGCTATTTGACTATTTAATGTGCATCTATTCCTGGTGGTAAGCCCTGTATTTTCATATCCATTCCTCTGATGAAAAAGAAACCTGACACGAATTATGAAGGTCTCTTCCCCGCTCTGTTTGCCAAGGAAAGCCAATAGGGCAAAGAGCTCAGACATTTTAATTGGAGGCACCACATCTCAGTTGCAAAACCATGGTATCCCTTCATGTTCCTGAGATGGCAAAGTCCCTTCTCCTCATCTCATCATCACCTGATGTCTGTGTGGCAACTTCAACAACTGCTCTAATAAGAAATACAGTTTTAGTTCTGTGCTAAAAAAAAGATGTTAAAATCAGGAAATCATCACTAGTTGGGCCTCCAAGGAGCAACTAAATAGAATCTTAAAATTGGATTAGTAAGCCCTGATTCCACCTCAGATTTTCTTGGTTTAGATCCTTTTACAGTGATAGGTATTGAAGGACTGCAGGAACATCAGCCATTTACCCTGCAGTAGTCATTACACCTTAAGTATGCCTATTCCTCTGTACTGATTCATGAGGAACCCCCAAAATCTCTCTGCCATGTGTAAATCTTCCTTGTGTATGGTTACAGTGCAGGGAGATGAATCCATAGACAAAGATCTGGCTCATTCATCTCCTCTGCTAGTTTTCACCTGTGTTTCCTTCACATATTTCTTTTTCTTACTCCTAGTGGGTTAAATGGGAAAGCACACTCTGCTAAAGCTGCAGGTTAGTGCTCAGATTTGGAAGGATTTTTCTTTCTTATTGTGTTACTCAGTAGAAATAACATCATTGTTTGCTGGGGGAAAAAACCAACAACCCTGCAATAAAACACAACATCTGTTTGACTCTTCACATCAATAACCACATTTGTCAAACCCTGCTAAGGCTACTGAAGCAGGAGACCATCAAAACACCAGAACCTCTGTAATGTCTGAGGAGAATTTGCAGCTTTGCTGTACCTGGGAAGAACATGAGTCACAGTGTATTTGGCAAGTACAGAGATGCTGGGGAATATGTCTTGCAAAAGGCAGTGAGGCAATGTCAAAAGAGAGCAGCTGGGCTCCATTGTGCTTTGCAGACTGGAAGATGCTCTGGTGTCTCCTGGAGGGAAGTAGTTGCTCTGAAACATATCTCATAGCACACTTTCTGCTGATGTAGTGGCCACTGGGCAGGAAGCAGCTAAGCCCTTTCTGGCAGTTCCAGCAGCGTTTACAAGGAGCAGCTATGGTGTCATCCTTAAGAGACAGCATGGCTGAGGACATGCAGCGAGAAGGCTAAGGTGCTTGAGATCCATGGGACTCCAAGTGCACAAGAAAGTGTTAGATGAACACTAGTAATGAGAAGGCAATTAGGGGATATAGATCCTATGGAGGTCTAGAAGATCAGTAACTGGTTTTTTTAGTGAGGTATTTTCCTTTTTTTACTGCAACAATTCTGAGGGAGAGGGAACAGAGGCTGTGCTGAGCAGGATCCTCTGCAGTGCAGATGCCAACTGCTCTCTGTGAGAGCAGTGGCAAAAGTAGTCTGAGTGTGCTTGAGTTCAAACTTGGATGCAGTGGGTTGACTGGATGGAAAAGGACCTGTGGGAGGTTGGTTGACAGCAGCTGAATATAAGCCAGCAGTGTACCTAAGTGGCCAAGAAGACCAACAGCACCCTGGCTTGGAAAAGCATTAGTGTGGCAAGCAGGACTAGAACAGTGGTTGTCCCCCTGTACTTGACACTGGCGAGGCAACACCTTGAATACTGTGTTCACTCCAAGAAGGGCATTGCTGGAGAATGGCCAGAGAAGGACAATGAAGCTAGTGAAGGGTCTAGAGCACAAGTTTACAAGGAGCAGCTGAGGGAATTGGAGTTGTTTAGGCTGGAGAAAAGGAGGCTCAGGAGAGACTTTCTAAGTCTCTACAACTCCCTGAAGGGAGGTTGGAGAGAGGTGGGGTCGGTCTCTTCTCCCAGATGACTAGTGATAGGATAAGAGGAAATGGCCTCTAATTGCACCAAGGAAGATTTAGGTTGGATATTAGGAAAAATTTCATCCCTTGAATGGTTGTCAAGTCCTGGAACAGAGTGCCCAGGGATGTGGTGGACTCACCATCCCAGGAGGTGTTTAAAAGATATGTAGATGTGGTGCTGAGGGACATGACTTAGCAGTGTTGGGTTAATGGTTGGACTTGATGATCTTAAAGATCTCTTCTAACCAAAACAATTCTATGATTGTATGACCCAGTGACTCTTTGCCATTGATCCAAGGCAGATGGGCTCCCCACAACGGTGCTGCTGGAAGCACTAAGTCATCACTCAGCTGCTTCTCACAAAGGCATTTAAAAGCTGTGCATGACCTGCCAGAAAAACTTCTCCTAGTCCACTTGCTTAGCAGTGAAATGTTGTGCCCCCAAAATCACGTGGGAGGATTACAACCAGATTTTCACATCACAGTATGTTCTGTTTGCAAACAGAGACCAAACTATGTGACCAAATCACAACCCTTTATTAGAGGGGAACAACTGAGATGACAAAATGCTGTGCACTGGGTGGATGAGCTGGAACCATTCTGCTGTGCCTCAGCTCATTGGCACAGGATGCAGTAACATGGGTATCCAACCAGTCATTTTGTACATAAAAGCTTGGAGTTGTGTGAGTATTTCCACTCACTCTTCATTTGGCTGATGAAAACACACAGATGTGAGGGTAAAAGGTTGTGTAAGATTCTGGTTGTCGCCAGCTCTTCTTAAATAGTCTCCCTGGGCTGCTCAAGCATCGTTTTAATAATAATAGTAGCAATATTAATTTATTGTAAATTGCAAAGGAGAGTTAAAGCAAAGGAAAGCTGTGCCAGGATCCACACAAGAAATGGAGAGGAGCCTATTCTTCCTCTTAAAATTGGAAAGCCACTCTGGGGGAGGTGAGGGTTGTGCTCTTCTGCCACTCATCTGTCCTCTCTGTACCTATTTGCACAGCCCATGGCCAAAGCAGTAATTGTACCAGCCAACTATGTGGGCCACAGGGGATCAGCTGTATGTACCCAGGGGCTCCTTGAACCCCCAGCATCACCCAGCAGTTTCTGCTGCAGCCACCACTGCCTGATGGTCCAGCTGGCTTGCACAGGAGCTGTTTGTCAGGTGCTCCACTGAACCCCTCTCAAAATGCTACCGGGAGAAATGCCAAGCTTGCCCTCAGGGTGACTTTCCTATAGCAGCTGGGCTTACTCTTCTCACACACCAGCTCCCCTTGGATACATTGCATGGGCATTTGAGCAACTACCCAACCAGAAAATAAGCATAAATGTTTTCTCAGGGAGAGGATGAGGAATGTGTTTGCAATCTATGCCAAGATTTCCCTAAAATAAAGACTCCGTGTCCATGGACAACAATTGTATTAGCACACCAGGAAGTTAAAACAAAAAGAAAAGAGCTAAAAAGGAACTGTTTTGGTCACACACTGCTGGGTTTGTCCCTTTCTGGACATACTTGATTAGACTTCTTTACTGTTTTGTAGACACCCTCAATCTAACAGGGAAGGATTGAAACCCTGACATATGGTTAAGATAGTAAAACATCCAAAAGCTTTCCAAGTATTATCTGAATTTCATCCAAAATTCCATTAAAATACATGCTGAAATAATGCAGGAAAAGGGGAATATTTATCTATTTATTTTTAAGCCACTTATGTGTTTTTTAGTGTCTTAGTGTCATCAAGAGTCTTAGTTCAAAGTGCTGAAGCTCACACACCTCACACAGAACACTGCGTTGACTTGGTGTCACACCTGAGATCTATTCAGAGAAGCTTAATCTCCTGGACCCTCAAATCTAACACTTCCAAATTAACACCAATTTTGGTGGTTTCTACATATGCATTCTCTCTAGATATTCAATTCTGGCTGTCTGCAAGTGCTGACAGGAAAAATGTGTTAGAAAGATTTCACTCTAACCTCACGCAAGCAAAGGATGTTTCAGAACATCAATACTTTATCAGGGATCTGGACTCTAGTGTGTGACTGGAGACAATCTGGAGATAAGTTTCTGGTGTTTTCATGCCTCAAATGTAGTTCTTCTGGTGCCCAGGGCTGCAATGAGTGGGCTTTACCAAAAGTGGTGGAGTCACCATTCTTGGAAGCACTTTAACAATGTAGATGTGGTGCTGAGAGACATGATTTAGTGGTGACCTAGGAGTGTTGGATTAACAGTTGGACTTGATGATCTTAAAAGGTCTCTTCCAACTGAATGATTCTATGAATCTATAAAAACCTGCCTTAACTTCCCAAATCCTATTCTAGCACCTTAAAAATGGCAAAAAAGACTCAATACCTTGCTGAGAAAGATTCAGAATAGTCTACTGTCAGTTATGGTGCTTTCAGAGAAAAGTAAGAGACAGCTGGGTCGTGGCTTGTGTCAGAGACCTCCACAAAATCTTTCTTTGGCAAGCTGGTAGTAGTTCAGTGTATGCCATTATCTGATTTCAAGAATGCAAGGAGGATCTATACCATTTTTCCTGTATTTCTGCCAAATGCACTGCTTAGAAAACAGCAGGGCTAACTACAGGGAGGCAGATGTCATTAGATGATCATGCTGAGGCTCAAGTGTTGGACTTCTTTGCAGTCAAAGTGGGCTCCAAATACACGTTGTGGTCAGCTGTGGCTCCACACCTGAAAGGCAAGGAGACTTTGCTGCATCTGTATCTGATTTCTGTGTGCCCCAAAGAGGAAATTGTTTTGCAGAAAGGTTTTGCACTCAGGCTGTGTTTTTATTTCAAGCCCTGAATGTTGTGTGGTCTCAGTATTTTGACATCACTAGTTAAGGTGACATTGAAAAATTGTATTGGATTCTTTTCTTCATTCTAAAATGGTGCATTTATTTGGGAAACAATACCCCATGAATCTCCTTATATTGAGTAATTGTTGGAAATTTACTGGACTTTTGTCTGGAAAGCAAATTTGCTAAAATATTCTTTTGAGATGATATGTTAGTCAAGCACCTTCCAGAGAGTTTTACCTGCAAACTGTGGAATAACTTCCATATATTTTATTGGACTTGTTCAAGCAGATTTTTTCCCTGTTCAATTTGGAGATGGCTTTTTTTTTTCCTTCTGAAAAAACTACTCCAACTCTTTTCTAAAGGCTAAGAAAATAACAATGCAAATGTGAAAGAGAAAACAGAATCATTTGTTTATAGTCACACAAAACAAATCAGTCAATCTGAAATGATTTTTTTCCTGATTTTCCTGGTTTGGCAGCCAAATTAATAAGAAAAAAAAAAATCTATTCTTTACAGAGCTCTAAATAATGTGTTTCAGAAATAATCCAAAAAAATACATTCACAGAGAAACAGATTCATTTTCAACCCTTCCCATGGGGGGGGAGGAAAGGGGACCAGGAGCTCCTCCAAGTTTCCTTCTGCTGCTTCTCTTAAAACAGGGAAAACACATTTCTGACCACATTACATGTTTGAGTTGGACACCACTAAATACAAGGCTTCTGCTGCAATGCAGAAGGGCACCCGACTGAAGTTCAAAGGCAGGCAACGAGCCATGATTATTTGTAAAATCAAATGAATCCGAAAGCTGTCATGAGCACAAAGACAATGGTTGCTTGGAGCATCCTCTTGGTTGTAAACACCCTACTGCAGTGGTCCCTGCCTCATTTTTCCTAAGATTTGCCCTCCCTTTGTGACACAGGCAGAATTTAAGTGTGTGAGGACTTTGCTTTGGGATGCTGGGTTGTCCTGCTTTTCCTTCTTTCATTTTCCCTGCTGTGTTTTGGGTTGGGCAACACTTGAAGGCAACATCAAGATTTTTGTGGAAGGCATTGAGATATATGAGATCCATGCGTGGGTAGAAGGAGGGTGAATAGAGGATGTGCTATTGGAAAGGGACAATACTTTCCTCTGAAGATGTTGTTGTAGCCTCTTAATCTCCCCCTCATTAGTAGAGTCTTGGTCCTTCTCATTTCTGATGGCCTTTCTCACTATGGCATGCCATGTCAGCAAACCTGGCATCCTTTCCCCATGCACTGAGTTCAGAATAAAGCTTTGGGGGAAAAGGTGTCCCTGATGTCTCTTAATGTGAGGACCTTTTACTAAATGTTGTGGTTTAATTCTTTAATTTCTGCACTCTGGGCTTGTGTTCCAGTTCATTTGGATGCATGAATTCAGGATTTTATATACTGCTTTCTCTTTTGACTCTAGGAGACATTTCTGCCAAGCCCACAGTAGATGCTGCATGCTGTGAAATACATAATTGCAGTCACACTCTCTGGTTAAAGCATGTGGCTCTTAGTTAGCTAGCCAGACACCCATATCTACCAACAATTTAAATAGCAGAGCACCTAGGAGTATAGCAAGGAATGCAGGAGCAGAGATTTTTCTGCTTTTCCACCCTAGATCTCCATCCTCTATGAGATCTATGGAGATTGTCTGTGTAGCTTGGTGGAAAAAGAAAAATCCATCTTAAAGCAGCATCAAGTATTTGTACTTCTTTCTACACCTAAGAGCTGGTCATCCCTGAACTTTGCCCCCCAGGTTTGGTTTTGGCCATAGAAAGCTCTTTGGGTCACTCAAAACTCTTCTGAGTTGTGAGCTTCAGGCAAACTAGCTTCTAAGGCTGAGAGGATCTAAGAGAGTGATGCTGCATCACACACAGCTGCCCTAGATGTCTCTATGCCAGCAGGTGTGACTCAAACACTGTCACAGCTCCTGGCTGGTCCCAGATGAGGTATGCAAAGTGCTCCATGCCAAACCCCCTCACAACTGGTCCTACAAAAACCTCTCTAGGTTTGAACTTGCCTGCAGTTCAAATGGTGGTTTTCACTGTAACCAGAGAGGCTTTCAAACTTTTTTTTGGCCGAAGCAGCTTGCCAAAATTCAGGGCTTAGCACTTTCTTTTTCCTCCCTCCTCTTTTCTTTCCTTGTTTGGCTGGTGGGAAGAGGAATGGCTGGCTGAAGTCAGGCTCAGTGGTAATGCAGGCCCTGTCTTCCATGGGAAGCTAAGTAGTCCCACTTGCCCACACGCACCAGGAATCAAAGAGCCGGTAAGGCTCTTCTAGCTCACAGAGCCAAGTGCTGTTCCCAACCAGCCCTTGGACCCAAAACCTTCTCTTTGGAGTTTCTCAGTTCCTGTGCTTATTCTGGCCTCATTCTCTGCTTCTCACTGCTGCTCCCAGGCTGCCGGCACGCTCCAGGCGCTTTTCCCACCGCCACGTCCACCAGACATTTACCATCACCTCCATGATGGGATGGAGTTCATGGTCCTGCCAAAGGAGGTCACCTCAGACCATGAGGAGACTTACCCATTGACAATAGATTCAACTAGAAAAACCAACCACGCAGCACTGCTTGTGGTCTGCAGGCTTTGGAGACCAGAAGGATATGTTGTGTCTCACCTCCTGGTGCCAGCTGCAGGGTAGAACAGCTTGTGGCACCTTGCAAGGCTGAGGGATTGGTCTATAATATATAGTACTCTGAAGCAATCACATCACTCAGCTTTAAATAAGACTATTCTGTTGTGATCGGTGAACCAAGTGCTTTTCGTGGGTGCTAAGAATAATACCAGTTGCACAGCTTGGGGCTTCCTCTCTGAAGAGAGCCAGCATAATTCCATGTATATAGGGCTGCTTTAATAAATATACTTACAAATGCTGTAAAAATAGAACATTTTCCTGGCCCTAAGGGTATGGATTTGTCTGCAAACATTGCCGTAACATCACATTTCAGAATCCTCTTCTGCAGTGGAAAACAAAGGATTTTTAGTAAGCACTGGAGTTAGAAAAACAGAAAAAGATAAAAGTCACTGGAGTTGTCTGCAGTGCAAAACTTTGCAACTGTTGTTACTCACATCATCAACAAACAGTCTTAAAGAAGTGGTGTGCAGGGGTGTGGGAAAAAGAGCTTTGTGGTTTTTGGTTTCAGCTCTGCCTGTGAATCACTTTGCAGTCTTGGGCAAGTGGCTTAAGCTCTCAGGGAGTCAATCTATTTAGGTCTGCAGTGGGCTGACAGTGTTTAGTGGACCTCATTTAAGGGGGTATTTAAACTACCCATGAGAGATGAGAAGGTGCAGATTCCCTGAAGGAAGATGGCATGTAAGTGTGCTGCAGTATTCTCATGCTTACTGGAGTATCATGGCTTTATACTTCCAGAAATCCAGATGTCTTACATGAAAAGCATATTACTGCTGCATACGTATGGATTTTTCTTCCTGAGAGGCAAACAAAGCAACATCATCTAGACAGGGACCAAGAACCTGACATCCTCATCAGGCAAACTCCCACCCAAGCCAAGTAAGGTTTTGCCTGAGCTAGAATTTGGCTCTTTGTGAATTATCCAACACAATCCATTGACTCTTTAACCCATAAGTTGTCAAACTCAATTATTTCCAGCTAAGCAGATGGCTGAAAACAAATAACCTGTAAGATAAGGTACCCTGGCTCTAGTTTGAAGTAAAATTCAAGTTTGCTAAACATTAACATTATCGTTACATAAATAACACAAGAAAAAAATCACCCCCAAAGCCAAAAATCATTCTTTTTCTGCGAAAACATAGAGGATCAATTTCTCTAGTTTAGTATTACCAAACCTGGCAGTAATTCACATTTGAAGTAAAATGATGTCATCTGGTTGGCCTTTTCCCATCACAAACAGTAAATCTTAAAATCTGGAGAGATCTTTTATTTGGTTATTCATATTGTACTGCATCAAGGGGTTACAGCACATGTGCCTGGGCTTATTAAAATCATCTGGAGGAGAAGAGCTTATTATTTAAAGGCACAGGACTTGAGCTTGGGCTGTTTTTCTTTGGGGAATGTTTTTTTTTTCTGATGTCAGCTGCACTTCCAGTGGTATGCTCACCACCACTAGTGTCACACTGAGAGGGCCCTTTGTTTGGAGTGGCTTTTGGTAGTGTCTGGCTAATCCATTGTCCAAGGGACTGGGAGTGCATAATGCCTCTCTTCTTCAGGAAGGCTTTACACCATCACAGTCAATCTCCTCATTGGCTTTCAAATGGAAAGTTACTACTCTCTGGTGCTGAAGTCCACAGGAAACCTCCCATTTGGGGTAAACAGGCATGTTGTTGTGCTCTAGCCAGCCAAATCTCTTGCTCCCAGGGACAGTTTTACCACATTTATTCTGGTGCAATGAACAAATAGCAGGCTGGACTTGTTCAAGTCCTGTGGTGCCTTCAGCTGGGCTGCACCTTTCCCTGCTTTCCCAAATTTCCGAAGGCTTCTTTCTCCCGTTCATTTTTATTGATGTTTCTGAGGTCTACGTTGTTGGGGGTTTGGTTTGGGCTGCTGGTTGTTTCTCTTGGAAAAAGCCATGGTGGAGCTAGTGCAGGATGTCCTCATGACACTGTTTCGTGGAAATTTCCCTCGCTGGAGATCACTTTGTGTTTCTCCAAAGCATCAAGCCAGCCCAGAAGTACCAAGCAACTTGCAGGTTTATTTAGGCAGTGGATTCCTCATCATAGATCAATGCAGGATATAATTATGCCTTTGCATGTTTTTTTCTCTATTTACTTAATATTTCTACATGTGTGTTTGCAGTGGTGCATTCTGCCCTGGTTCTCCTTTGAGTTCCTGTAACCAGTGTGGTTAGAGGTTTCACTGCTTTATTAAATCTCCTCATGGTCTAAGGGAAAGGCCCTTTCTGTAGCTTAGCCAGGTAGGAAAGTTTCATGCTGGAGTACCCCAGTGAAACTTAGTTGAACTCTTCTCCTACAAAAGCATGACAGAAATGCTTCCAGCCAATGGTGAACACTCAACAGCAAATTTATGAGCAAAGCAACCATTGCCAGGTACACCAAATCAACCCATGGCTGGATTTAGAAGTGAAATAAACCAAAAACAAAACAAAAGAGAAAGAAAACACCACTTTTTTTTTCCTCTATTTTGGAGAAGGAAAGAGTGTTTAACACCTGAAAAATTAAGATAAGTCTGTTTGAGATGTGGCAATAGGAAAAATCCACCTGTAGCTTTGAAATTAAGAGATGATTCCTCACATTGAGTGCCACCAAGAAAACCACATGTCTGTAATGGGGATGGGTAACTTCAATGGACACAAACAGCTTGGGGAGTCAGGTGTGTCACTGTGGTATCTGTCACCAAAAGTCTTATTGTGGTAACTTCCTCACCTTTGTCATACCAACCTGATTTTCAGTGCAGCTGTTCCTCTGTGCAGTAATGCTTATTGAGTACTACTCTGAATCCATTTCTACTCATGGAGAAGATTCCTACATCACTCACACTCATGTATACCATTTCTATTCATTTATCTATATAAATAGGGGAAGGAAAAAAGGCAGATCCTTCTGTTATCTTAAAAAAACTAGATTGTCAACACTTTTAAATGTCAAGGACTGAGTGTCCTTTTAGCACAGTGCTGTCACAGTTTTCTACACTTCATGTGCCCTCTCAAGGGTTGTCCTTGTGGGTCACATTCCTGGGCATGACTGTTATTTTTCTGCATAATGACTATCACCAGAGGCCTAATACAGATATAACATCCTCCTCATGTGTCTTCATAGTCTGTAGTCTCAGCCTTGCTTGTGTGACTGTGCAGGATGATATAATCCAAATGATGATGATGAAGAATGTTGTCAGGCTTTCAACTAAGTTGACCTTGTAGCAGCAGCTGTCTTAATCTCATTGCATCTTCATTTCTTCACCTCCATAAGGCATCCAGTAGTCTCCTTCAATCTCCCATGGCTGCAGTTGGGCTACAGTACAATGAGTTAAGGTTTGTAGATGCTAGGTGATTGCCAGAGAGAACAAAAAGAACAGGTATAAAAACTAGTCACAAATTTCCAGCCAGGCTTACAACTTAAATCATCTTTTTTACAAAAAAAAGGCTTGCTTTCTGGGAGGGAAAAAAATTGACATTTCCTGAAATCACTAGAAGTTTTCATCTGACAGTGAAAAATTTACTAGCCTCCCAGTTGAAAGATTGTTGTGCTTGTTTTGATGAAAACATAACAGTCCTAGGAAAGAAAAAACCTCCTTGGCTGGTCCTGGTTGCTTTACCCTGTATCACACTTGATCACTGCTGCATTGGTTTTTCTTAGCCTAGAAAAAGTGCTTTGATTAATATTGTTTCAGAAGCCTGAGAAATGACAGTGAATATTTCAGACTTATGATACCTGCTTAGTCAAACAGAACATGCTTCCAATTAGCATTGTCTGCACTGTTTCAACATAAATGTGTAACTCATTATCAGCTGGTATCACAGGTTTGGAACCAAAACACATCCCAAAGGAAATGTCTAACAAATACAACAGTTGCGTAAATCATGAGAAAATGTGCAGCATTGTTTTTTCTTTTCTCTCTCTTTTTTGGGATGCTGTACCCCTTGAAACAGTAACAAACATTTATGCTTATTGCACGGTCACCTCCAACTGGCATCTTGGAGAAAGCAATGGGCAGGTTACAGCTTCCTAGTGAATTAGAGTCAGATGGTGTCAGCTGCAAATAACCCTGAAGAAAGAGGGGTAAAGAAGATCATTGTCCCAGGGAACAGGGCAGGAAGGGATCATGATTCTTCCCTGTGCTCCCCCCGAGCCCAGGAAGCATGTGGAGCACTCTTCTCTTAACCAGACCCACACTGTCTTCAGCAGAGCAAATCTTTCCTCTCTTCTGGGTTGTGTTTCAGTCCACATGACATGAGAGCCTTATATTTGATCTTCTCCCATCAAACCACCAACAGTGACAAGTAATTTGGGTTAGCCAAATATTAACCTTCAGTGGCTCATCTGAACTGCTGATCAGCTGAGGTTTGTCCAGGGATTCCTGGGATTTGAAGTGCTGGAATTAGACAGAAGTATAACCTTTAAATTAGAGGGTATATTCCACCACTGAGCTCTCAATATTCCATTCACACAGACTATATGTTCCTCTTGGGGCACCTACATCCTATGACCTACCTGAAGAGCCTGCTTTCATCTCTTTCTCTTCTACAGAAAGCTTTTCCCTCTTTGCTAACACATCGTTCATGAACTTGTCCCACCAGCCTCCTCTGCTTGACTTGCTCCCCTTGTTCCTCTGATGAGTAAGGGCTCATCACCTTCACTTCAGCCAAGACCTTCCAAAAAAGGTCCTCTCATGCACATACAAAAGAACAAGTTGACTATGTAAAATAAACCAGACTGGCCTGCACAAAACACACCATGCAATAAAATTAATTGTCACGAAGCCTAACGCATGATCTTGTTCTGGAGCAGCTTTCCCTCTCTGTTTCATAGAATCCTAGAATGGTTTGGGTTGCAAGGGACCTCTGGAGCTCATCTAGTCCAACAACCCCTGCAGTGGGGAGGGATATCCCCAACTAGATCAGGTTCCCCAGAGCCCTGGCAAGCCTCACCTGGAATGCCTCCAGGGATGGGAACTCAACCACCTCCCTGGGCAACCTGTTCCAGTGTTCCACCACCCTCGTGGTGAGGAACTTCTTTCTAATGTCCAGTTTAAATCTACTGTTCTCCAATTTCAAACCATTGCCCCTTGTCCTTTCACTGCAGGCCTTTGCAAACAGGCCCTCTGCAGCCTTCTTGGAAGTTCCTTTTAGGTACTGGAAGGTTACTAGTAGGTCGCCGCGAAGCCTTCTCTTCCCCAGGCTGTGAACAATCCCAGCTCCCTCAGCCTGTCTTCATAGGAGAGGTTTCATCCATCACCTGGTGTGCTTTCCACATCCCTAACTTGCAGGACCCCAGGGCAAGACTGGTGGCTCACTGCTCTGCTGGCCACCATGGATGGTTCATTCTTGGTTCAGTTTCTCTATGAGACAGCACTCAGCCCTGGCCAGAAGCTGCTGTATCACTCAGCTAAGATGTGCTGAAGATGAAGCCTGTTTAGGTGTGTCTGCCCCTGGCAATACACAATCAGTCCTGGTGCAGGTGTGAAGTGTGTCTGTGGTGTGCACACCTCTCTGTTTTGGGCATAGTCAGTCAGTTCTCCTGTCATCTTTCTGGTCATGTCTAGATTTTGCTCTCCATTTTGGTTAGGAATCTGATAACAAGTCAAGTTGGTTTTCTTCTTTCTTTGGAGAAGAAAAATTCTGTGCTGTTATTTTTAAATTCAGGAAATGCATAAACATTTAGGGCCAGTAAAATCAATGTGAGTAAACACATGGCCACTTGGAAATGAGGCACTCAGCAGGAATACTTTTCAGCTGCTGGAAAAGAGAAACACATTGAGGACATACAGAAGGTCCCATTCCCCATCTGCAGTGGGAATTCTGGGAGGCTGCAGGGCTGGAAGATGCTGCATCTTCTATGGGAGGAGAGTGGTGAAGGATGTGAGGGATATAAAAAAGCAATATGAAAAGGAGGAGGGGCTTTAAAAAAAAAAAGCACTGTGTTTCTGTATTTTATGAGTCTCCACAGGAAGTGGTTGAAGGGATGCTGGACAGACACGTTGTCCAAATCAGAGAGTGCTAAATGCTTGGATAATATTCAAGTATGCATATTCACCATGTCACCCTTTGGCTTCTAGCAGCAGCCTAAAATCCCAAGGGACCCCTATTATTAATTTATCTTTGATTCTTAGATAGACACAGGCTATTTTGATGAAGGGAGGAGAACTATTGTGACTTTCCTTCCTTTATTGCTCCACCCAAGATAAAGCAGACAGGATATTTCACAGCATTGTACGTAGAGTCAATATAGTGTCTAGCAAAAGGTGCTGGACCTCAGAGACCAGGCTCCCTTCTCTGCCAGGCTATTCAGTTCATAAATCTGAAGAAGTTTGGTTTTTCAGGATTTTCTCCTCGCTCCTACTTGGCCTAAACTTTTGCATTTCAGATCATGTCATAGAAGCACCTGATAAAGACACATGCTTGGTCTCTACTTATCTCTAAACATAACTCAAAGGATAAAGTCTCTATTTGGATGAACATTATGCCTTTTTTTTTGGTGTTTTCTATTGCCATGAATCCTGCTGTTTGTATTTGTAGCAAAAAGCTTCTGGCCAAATCATTGATTCTGAAGCTGTAGCAAAGAAACTCACCACATCAGCCCTCAGCCCAAATTCAGTCAAAATTCTGTCTTATCCCTTCCAAGATTGTGTTGCAGTTGTTGTGGGATCATTATGACCCACACCTTTGGTAACATAGGCTTTTGGTCAGTCTTTCTTCTGTCTTATCACTCTTGTGTCTCTGCACAGCTCTTTGAGATGGCTTTGCAAAATACCCTGTGAGTCTTGCAGTGCTTTTGCTGCCCACCATATGTCTCAGAGCCCTGCTTGGATGGGTTGCAGCCAAGTATGAAGGAGAATGGGGTTTCCATCAATGAAGACTTGCTATTGGAAAAAGTCACAATGTTCTCACAACATCTGCTCAGTTATACATTTTCCTTCTACATAGAATCCTAGAATGGGCAGGTTGGAAGGGACCCTAAAGATCATCTAGTTCCAACCTCTCCACACTGAACAGGGATCCCAATCACTAGACCAGGTCACCCAGGGCTGCATCCAGCCTGGCCTTGAACACTGCCAGGGATGGGGCAGGGATGACCCATTCTTGTGTCCTCATGGGTTGGGACTTTACCAAAAAGGAAAGGAGAAAGGTCTCTGTAGACCTGACTTACCCTTAAACTTCCCTAGATGTAGGAAAGGATTCAGCTGTCAAGGATGAGAGGAAATGGCTTCAAGTTGCACCAGGGAAGGTTTAGATTGGTTGTCAGGAGGAATTTCTTCACTGAAAGGGTTGTTAAATCTTGGACAAGGCTGCCCAGGGAGGTGCTGGAGTCACCATCCCTGGAAGTGTTTAAGAAATGTATAGATGTTTGACTTAGGGCCATGGTTTAGTGCCATGTTAGTGACAGGTATGGTTGGACTTGATGATCTTAGAGGTCTCTTCCAACCTTAATGTTTCTGTGATTCTGTTATTTCTGATATTGGACACAAAACATCACGAGATGTTGGCTGATGACCAGGCATGGTCCAGCCACCCATTGCCCTGCACAGTGGCAGGTTACATGCCTGGTCCCTCATAATATAAGCTCATGCTTATCTTTTTGGTGACTTTTCAGTCACACCCACATCAAAATGTTGAGCCTCTTCTGGGGAAAAAACAATGCATGATGAAAAGACTACTGCACCTTGTCAGAGCTGAGCCCAGGGACACACCATGGAAGTGATAGTTCATGTCTTTTCCCAGCAGAGCCTGGTATCAAAGGGATACAGGAGTGGGACCATGTTTACCCAGGCACTTTGAATAAATCCACTTCTTCCAGCAATCCAAACCACTCAGCCAAAAGGGATTAATGCCTCATAAAACAAGGGGCACCTGCTCTATTATCCTTCAAATGAACAAACAGCAGCCTTAAAAATAAATGAATAAGCCACAGTGTGTTAATGAGACATGGAAATTAGCCATCCCTGCCAAAACACAACTCCTCCTCTCAGCCTCCTGTTCTGATTATGGAAACAGCAATTTGCCAGCTCCCAACTTCCTGTTATTAAGCCAATTGTTCAAGTTTCAGAAATATTTGGGATACTATTCTAAAATCCAAGGGTTGACATTCACCCAGCATGGATGAGCAATACCTTGTCCTTCTCCTCCTCTTCTTCTTCTCCTGGGGCAGGGTGCAAAGCCTTAATGCAAGGAACAACTTTGTGGCTTTGAGCACTAGGGAAAGCTTTATGCAAGGAGCAAGGAGGTGATGTCCATGTGCAACTGAATGCTGCAGGAGACCTGAGGTTCCTGGCACCAAAGGCAACCAGAAGAATGAATCAGCCCCAGAATTTCCTAGAGGACTTGCTGCCACAGTGCAGGCCTTGTTTTTTCCTTAGAAAAAAGCAGCCTTCCTCTGAAAGGAGCAGACTTTTAGAAGGAAAAGCCTTGTTTTCTTTGTAAAAACAACCTACCTAGCATAATAAGATTACTGAATGTTATGAAATCTATTGAAAGAGAGGATATCTAAAGTAAAAAAGGACTTTGCATGCCTGGCTTCTGCTAGGGCAGTGAGCAAAGTCACCCTTGCAAAGAGAAATGCAGGTTTTCTTCTAGTAACACCGTTCATTCTGTAACACAGGAAGGATGCTAAGCCTCTGAAGTTCAGGGCTAAGTTTATTGGTTGCTGTACTCTCTATAGGAATGACACAGCTATGTATATATCCAGTTACCATGTCTGTAGCTTCTGGAGTGTTGTTCTTATCACTCAGAGCTCACCAAACATTCAGGGGACTGCCCTGCAGCCATGAGCACTGATAAAGGTAGTGTATTCAAAGGCACATTAGTCCATGGGTCAACAATTAAGTTTTCTCTTGTCCATATGACAGACTTTCCTATCCTTGCACAACATTAGATTAAATTAGGTTCCAAATTTGCCTGTTTTGGGGTGGTTTTTTAAAAACTCTGTGAGCACTCTAAATATTACAGAGGAGGTTTTCAAAGACACAAACAGCAGTTCAGCATCCAAGGCCCACCAGCTTTCCAAGGGAGATGACCATGAAATTGCCCTTTGTCCTGTGAAAATCATTCCTGTCTATACTGCACTATTAGGTTACCCCTATGGGCTGCTTCTGTTGACCTCAAAGCCCCATGGAGCTCGTGTTCCCAGCTGCTGGCAGGGTTGGCACTAGGGTAGCAGATAATGTCAGCAGTGCCTTTGCACCCTGTGCATTCTACTGTTTCATTTGGGTGACACACATTTCTCCAGTGTCAAATATCTGTGTTTCTGTGGAGATATATATATCTCTGTACATATTTGTGCAACATTCTTACAATAACATTACATTGGAAATTTGTGGCAGGCAGGTTCTGTATTTTAAACTTTCTCTTTGGTGACTGATAGCAAAGTTAAGGTTTTCTAATGTGTTTCATTTTGTTATCCACATTAGATATCTCACTGATTCCTCCTATGGCTCCTCTTGTATTTAATTTCCTACCACAGCCTATATTCTATCTCTTCATTCCAGGGAAATATGGATTAGGTGAAATGTACTCTACAAGTGAAACATCCTGAATGTTTTCTCCAAGTGAGGAAACTCCCTGTTGATTTGTTTCTGTGAGCAGGGCATACTTGGATAGAGACAGAGGATTCTTGGTACAAACAGTTCCTTCCACAGCTATAAAACATTGTTCTCTACTGAGGTGTATTCTCCCAGATCTCTGCTGCATTAATCATTGCTCCTGACCCAGAATGTTTATTCTGAAAAGCAACTACCATCTCATCTCCCTTCTTGAGATGGGATATTAAAGTATGAATGCAATGGAGGGAGCCAGAACTCGATTGCACAGAGGCTCCACTCTCTCCTCCTGTTCTTATTTTCTTTATAAGTTGTACCCTAGGAGCTGGCTTGCACTTTCAAACTGTAATTTAAGTCCATTGATCACCTCCTTCACAAAAATCGTGAGTCAGCTCTAACCAACGTGGCATGGCTGTTTGTTTATTCTTCCAAACAGATGTTTGAACAATCTCTCCAACCTCCAGTAAAATATTGCAGACAACTGTGAAGTTTACTAACCCCTTGTTAAAGTGATCTCCTTGAAGTCTTTAGCTCACTAGAAGATAAAAATGCACCAACATAGCATGCTCCCACTCTGAAGTACAGAGAGCCATTTCCACCAGCAAACAAAGATTATGCCTATAAACTTTTGCACTGGAAATCATTGTGTCTCTGGTTTACATCAGTGACATTAAAACAAAGACAAATGGAATATTTTAGTCTTATCTGAGGTTGTGGTTAATTGCCTTTCTGATTCCTCACATCTTTGTCTCCTCCCTTCCCTTCCTGCTCTTGGCACTGGGCTCAGTGCCCTAATAGACTTGCTGCCCAAGGGTGATGGCTCATGGCAAGAAGTCTTGCAGCACTCATCTTTGTGTCCACAGCCTGGGTTAGCCCTGGGGACAGCAATATATCTGCACTTCAGGACTGGCACTCTGAGCATGGCCTGCAAAAGTGGTTTTCCTTGCAACAGCAGCAAATGGGCAATGTTCCCATTCCCAGCATGCCATGTTTTCAAGCATTTTTCCTTGCTCTCTGTGTGCTCTCTGGCCACTGAAGGATTGTTATGCTCAGCTCACCCAAAAGGAGAGGGCAGCAGCATGAGAGGCAGGTCTGAGACCTACAAGCATAGGACTGGGACAAAACAGAGGACAATAAGTGGGAAAAAGAATGGGCTGACCATGTCCAGCAGTGTGTGCTGTGGTCAGCAGATGGGACATTAGCTGAGGACAGGATGATCAATTTGGACATGCTTATAATAGTGACTGACCAGTGCTTTTTTTTACCAAGACACATTGCTTCTCTAAAGCTACATAATGCAATATATAGCTTACATTTTGATTTTGACACCATTCCACCAGGTTGTCATCTCAGTCCTTTCTCCCTCCTGCCTCACCCTTCCAATAATTCACATTGCACAAATTTCTGCCAAGGGAGTTAATGGATTCTCTTTAAGGTTATGGGAGAGGAATGTCCTTTTTATTAATGCTTATCATTGTGTACTGCTTCAATAAAGATTCCTTGTAAACCAAAAAGAATGTCCTGAGCAGCACTGGGGGCTGAATTGCCCAAGATGTTCAGTCTAGGACCAGAGCCCAGAACACGTGCAATTGAAAACACAAAGAGAACACTTAAGTATCAGCCTAAGTACTCAGTTGGCTCAGGGCAGTGTGTTTTCTGTGCTACCCATTGCACAGCATTGGGTTTGTGATTCCTTTTTGTTTTCTTTGTAAGTAAATCCTTACAACATTTTCCTCTTCTCTGACTCCAACACAAGGGATGACGCATAGACAACACTGATGATTCAGCATGGTGAGGTCCATAGCCCACAGGTTTGTCTACAGCAAGGGATCTCATGGAATGTCTCACGGGCCTTACCTTTCCCAAGGAAATGGGGTACATGTGGGAAACAGACCATGCTTAGGTCAGTTCCCAGCAAGGAGTCAGGACACAATCAGCCTGTGCACCAGGAGGCTCAGCATGCACATGGTCAGGGCTCTTTTCTTCCATCACGATCATTTCTCTGAAACATATTGCTTTCCCAAAGCTGTCACCAGGTCAGCAAACAGCAGCACAGCAGTATATAGCATCAACAGAGATTTATCTGCTGCTGCAAGTGGCCAGAATCATGTCCTTGGTGAGGAACAGCCATGGGATCTGTGACCAAAAGGTGTAACCTTTTGTCACCTGAACTATGGTGGCAGCTCCTTCTGCTGATGTCAGTAATAGCTTCCTATGCTCCACATGCAAAAGGCACTCAAGAAGGATACAAAGCAGCTTATGTGCACAGTGTAGATGCATAACAGAGTGTCTGGGTTGAGTGGTGGAAGGTTTTTCTCAGTTCCAAAGTCAGTCTTTCATGCTTTGGACCCTCTTAATGATGTTTGATAATATATAGCATAGTAAAGATGGAGCTTCTATATCCCAGACTACAGACTCCATAAATGCATTTCTAAAATAATTCAGTGAGAGATCATCTGTTACACTTGTGCATGATGAGAAGGAAATTGTCCAAAATCTGTATTCTAATGGGGAAAAAAAATAATCCTTGGAAGCAGAGATGGGGAATCTGTTAGCTAAGAGATCCCAGAAAGCTCTGAATGTTTCACAGGCTGTAACTGATACTGGGACTTTTGGGCAAATGGACAAAGGCATTCCTGAAGGGAGACCTCTCTCAAGCCCTAAAATGCACTTCTTTTATTATTTCATGAAGACATCTTTAATGTTTTGGTGGAGGAGGTTGTTGGCCTGTCAGGGCTTCAGGAGGTTATTTAACTTCTTCCATTCACAGTCCTGGACTTCATGGTCTTCTGTCTTTGAGTCTAATGAATTTCTGTCTCAGCTCTGAAATGTCTGCTTCCCATTCCAAAGATGTAACTTGACTTCTCCTGTAAGAGCTCTGACTTCAACCATGTTTTTTCTGTAGCCAGAACTTACAGACATTTCAGCTTCTATTGAAAGCTAATCTGGGGCTCAGTATACATGCTGGGGCCAAACTCTCACAAGACTAAGCTCCTTATAACTTTGCTTCTTATAAAACAGAGAAAATACTCTGCCTCTTAGAAAATGAGCAAAATGAGAGAAAGCTCTTACTGCTTCAGAACATCCTAAAGCAATATAAAACCTAAGTGCTCTTGTACTCACAGTTTTAGAGGTTGAAAACACTGGGCTGGCTGGGGATATGGAGTGTCAAGGGATGCCCATCATCAGGATGGATGGTAAGGTCCAGTCCAGTCCCTGGAAGCGTTTAAGAAATGTATAGATGTTCTACTTAGGGACATGGTTTAATGGCATGGTGGTGCTAGGTATGGTTGGACTTGATCTTAGAGGTCTCTTCCAACCTTAATGATTCTGTGGTGAACTGGTATGATGAATATGATCTCTTTAGCTGTTGGAGTCATTCTAGGCTTTTAAACCACTGCATCCCACTAGATGAAGCTCTGAGCACTCTAGACACCCATGTTCCTTGGAAGCTGGTGTTCATTCATGTCAGTGGATCTTGTGCAACCAACAAGCCTTATTAGACCAGAACCGTGTGCTTGGTAACAAAAAGGGATAGGAAGAAGGGACTGGGCTAGATTCCCGAACTTAAGCAGCAGAGCTGGGCTGAGAGATAAACAAACTATTAAATCATGGTGCTGTGCTCTTGCCAGAATGATAGATCTCTCCTTTGAAAATTGTTTCTGCAAGGAAATGACAAATAATTTTCCATATGCAGACCTTACAGACACACTGAAGCGAGTAACTTGGAGGAGCTCAGGTTTTTCAGTATTCCTGTCCTTCCGGAAAGCCGTGGCCAAATCCCCACTGAGCACAACAAGAGCCTCTTACTCCTGGAAACTGTACTGACAACTTAGAGAGCACCGTCTAGTAAATGATGAGTAAAGACCCCAAAATGATGTGCAGGATTCCAGCGGTACGTGGGTTCATGTCTGGACCGCAGCCACAAGTAGGTCACAGAGGGAAATAAATCAGTGGCTAGTGATCTGTGCTGGTGCATTTGGCTGTGATTCCTGCCCCATGCTCATTGTAGTGACTCCAGGACCTGGGACTCCATTCGTCAGCTCCACGGCGGAAATGCAAAATCCAGATCGTTACAATGGAGACCATTGAAAGAAGGCTCTCAGGAGAAAATCTGCTTAGCAGAGGGAGTCATCAGCCCTTCACAGCTGCAAATGTGTTGTCTAGGACAAGAAAACACAGGGAAAAATAAATAAATACAACTAAATCCTGCATTAAATTCTCAAACCAAATGAAGTCACTTCCAGAAAAACATTGCCAAGCGCTTTGCTCATGTCACACATGAGTCTGTCAGTGTGTGAGCTGACTGCAACAAACTCATCAGGATTTAGGAGAACTGTGTGCTCTGCTCAGTATGAGGCAGGTTGAGATGCAACAGGGTGGTGGAGGCTCTGCAAGGCAATCCTTTCAGATGCCCCCAGGCTCATCAGGGCTTGTGATGCTCAGGGCAGGATCTTGCTACGTTTCCCTGCCTGGGAAACCTTTCTAACATAAATCAGGAGGTCTCCAGCTCTTGAAGGCCTCTGGGATGATCATTACTTGTTGGACCAATTTGATCATTAGTCACATTGTGTTCCCACTAAGCTTTCCTTAACCCCCATTCTCTCAGATTTACTCTACTCTTCTTTCACACCTTGGCTTCTGAAGGCAAATTTCTTCTTACTTCTGCTATCTCCCCAGTGACTGGCATCTGTGAAGCACTGAATTTGTAAGACCTCATTGGTGAAACAGTCTTCAAAGTAAGGGAAGTTTGTACCAGCATCTTCCAAATAAGCAGTCTCTCTGTGAGATGCCTGACATCTCCAAAAACTCCATCAGACATGGAAGTTTGGGAGGCTTTGTTGTATAATTATTACTGAACCCTAAACACAAGCTGTATTGTGGGGCACTGTGTTCATCCCAAGCAGTAAAGAAAGACCTGAGCTTGTACCTGTAGCTACAAATTCAGGTTTTAAGGTGCTATGAATAGAATAACCCATGCTGCTTTCTTATTTTCTAACAAGGCAGGAGAGCTGAAGCTGCTCTTCCAGATCCTTGGTACCCTGGGCCAAATAAGCCAGCAAGAGCTGCCTTCACTCGCAGTCAGATGCAGCGTGGGAAGGTGTTTCCCTCCCTGCACTGACCAGAGCTGGGGAAAAAACCCACATTTGTCAGGAATATTTTACAGAAGGGAGGATTGCTGGCTGAAAATACAATATTTTCTTTCCTGAGAACTGTTGCAAATTTCTGCAGAGAGCATTGACATTGAAAATCCAATTTCCCTGAGATAAACCCATTTTGGCAGGGCTTTTTATCTCTATTTTTAGTAGCATCAACGGTCATTATTCAGATTTTTGAAAGACTCTCTCTGGCCATTTTCATCCCCAGTTGGGCTTCAGTTTTGAAGCTAGACTATATTTCCTCTTCCTACACTGAAGGAAATTCCTGGGTGGGCTGCAAAGAACCATGTAGTTCATTGAGTTATGTCTTAAGCCCTCTTTTCTAAAACTTCAATGACCCATAAGCAGGTACCCAGCCCAAAGCTAAACTCTGTGGTTTGCAGAAAGCAAATGAAAGCCAGGATGGGGAAAGGAAGTTATCTCAGGGGGGTTGGTCCTACTAAAGCTTACTCTGGCTTGGCGAGGAGTACATCCTTATTAACACTGGTTGTAATAACACCCTTCAGCTGGCTCATGCCTGCAGCAGGTGAAGTCTGCTGGGCTTGGAAAGCTTCCTCTTTGCCTTGGAAAGCTTCCTCTGTTGTTCTTTTATTTTGATTCTCATTTTCAAGGAGGATGCAAAGCCTGCCCTCCGTTGTGTGCTCTCCTTTGGTATTTCTGCTTCCTTCCCATAGCTTGCCTTGGGCTCCTGCTAGATAGCAAGATGTTAGGAATCACCATCAACAGAAAAACAGTGTGCTCTTTTATTTTATTTACACAGCTGCCATGAATTCTGTTTTGCCTAAATCCTCTGTCTCTTCCTCTCTCAGTGGGTTGGAGGGAGAAGAATGGGCTTTTTAGCATTTGTGTTTACTTTTATTGCTCTTTAAAATATTTTATGGCCTTTTAACAGAGTGGCAAAATAATATTGAAATAACTAACAGGAAAAAAAGGACAGAAAATGTATTTAAGCATCATAAAAATGGATTAAACACTTCAAATACCCCTTCGAAGTGGCACCATGTCCTTGCTTTGAAGTGAAGCAATACATTCACTTTATAATACTTTATTAAGGGTTTTATTGGAAATTAGAGTGCATGTACTAAACAAAATGTCAGCTTATCTATATACAAATATTTGCCTACAACTTGAATGTGAGACAATATATTGTACATTACAATGCAATTTATGTTACAGTAGCCAGCAGAGATTCAGTCATGGTCCACCCCCATGTCTAACACTCCATCTATCTGTGTCAATAGTCAACTTAACTCTCAAAAATAAGCAGACAGATGATGCCAAATGGGAAAATAGCTGAGGTGATTTGATTCAGGTTGTCCAGCAAGGCCATGGCTGGTGAGCATGCCTTTGATAGATCCAGCACTGCCTCGCTGGTGTTGCCTTCCACAGGAGGACACAGAGGATTATCCTAAGCAAAAGTTGTGATAACACTGGTAGTCTTATCTCACTGGTGTCTGGAATGAAAACAATGCAATGTATAAATGCAGGCAATTATCAGAGTAGACAAAACAAGAGTGATAGAGGAACAAGACGTGGGCAAGGGGCTGGCACAGGGAAGGCATCCGTCTCAGAGCAAGCACACAGCACAGGAAGGCAGGAGGAGGAGGCTTTAATATAAAAATAACCACTTATGCCCTTTTACTGTCTTTGTGCTAAATGACATCCTGAGGAACTCTGGGAGCCAACAACATCCTAAGGGATGAGGCCAGGACAGTGCTTCCCCAGGTAGCCAACATCACAGTGGCATGCAGAGACTCTCACTCTTCTGACTCAAGGAGGAGGAGGATGACATCTCAGACAAACCCCTTAGCTTGCTCAGTCCTGATCATTTTCCTTCCTGTTCCCTTTGCCTTTGCAAAGCTCAATGAGAAATGGTGAATTAAGAAGTGGGAAAGGTGATTATGCCAACATGTGTTGTTTATATGACATAAATAATCATGATCAGGGCTGTCACAACGGAGACTGCCACTGGGGAGTGATGGGTGAGAGGAGACTAAATGGCAATTATGGCACTTGAAGCAGTGACAAGATCCCAGTAGCCCAGGGAGATAAATCTTCTGCTGCCTGCTTCTACTTGAAATTATGGCATCCTGGATTTCAGGAGCTTCCAGTCTTTTGTATGAGCCAATAAACATCCTCTCAGGATCTCTGTTGAATAAATAACTCTTTGAAATGTGTATTCCCTGTTGCTGCACCCATCCCAAGGAGTGCCTGCTCCTCTCTTTGGCATTATGTAAACATCCAGAGCTCCTTTTTTCTTGACTAGCAGCCTAATTACTTCTTCAAAGGGCCAAGTCCTCCTGCCTGAGTTCATCAACCTGTCATTCAAGAAAGTCAAATCTCTGGACAGGCGCTGCAGCCCTCCCTTGGGCTCTCCAGTTTCCTGCAGGTCATGGGCTCAAACAGAAGTTGTTTGACTCAGTTGGCCACTGGTCTGGAGGAGGGCACTGGTTCGTGGCAATAAACAAAGCTCTTTGCAAGGTCAGCTCCTTCCCAGCTGCCCCTCGCCCTGCTTTGAAGCCTGGGGTGTCAGCAAGCTCAGCATCTCCCTCACGGTGTGCGAGGGTCAAGGTTTTCATTGCGTTAAAGGAACGAAGCTGAGAGAGTCTCTCCTGGCACTTTTCTTGTTCACTACAAAGCTCTGATCCCAGAGCCTGGCTCCCAGGACAAAACAGGACTGTGTTTAACTGGAACCAAGGGTGGTTTTGCTTTGAAGGTGCCTTTTCCAGGGTAGATTAGAGCCAGGCTCTCCAGTGGTATAAATCAATGGCTCTTCTACAAAGTCATGTGTTACCAGTCAAACTGTGTCTGATTTACCTCCCTGAGCATCTGTCCCTCTGGCCAGAGTCAGAAACACTTTGAAGACACTGGCTTTGTCCTACCATACCAGTAATATCCTGATTAAGTTTTCAATTTCCTACTAAAAACCCGTTGTCATGTTCAAGTTTTGCAGGTTGAACACAGCTTCATGCTACAAGGTAGCAGAAGGAGATTAAATATTGGAGCCAAAATCAGTTACAGATTTATTCCATAAACTTCTCACGATTTCATTGTATTTTTCACTCCTTTGATGAATGGATTTTCCCAAGTATGACAGATTTACTTCTTGTGGCAGGGATTGTTTCTGCTGCCACACTTTATGCCAGTTTTCCATTAAATCCCAGCAAATAAGATGAGGTGAGAAGTAAGTTTGTTTGTAGCTGCAATTTGCTTTAGGTGTGTGTAGTTCATAGTTGAGAACTTACTTTAAACAACGTAAGGACTCTGTTTCAAAAGCCTTTGCATGGCTGTTTGGAAACAATGATGTTTTTAGGAACAGGAAGAAATTGAGGGAAATGATAGGATCTGCAAATGGCATTTAAAAATTAAAATAAAAAAGAGCCTATTTTAAGCATCACCTTTAAATTGGAGATTTTCTAGAAGATTGTGGAGTATTTATATATAGTTTAAAGGGTTTGCTTGTAAAGACCTGTGGAATATTTATGCATTACCAAGAGGAATTTCACTCAATATACTCAGACAGGCTCTAGGTTTCCTCAGATTTCTTTGGAGATTTCCAAACCTCTAAAAGCTGTAAATATGATCAGACATTGCTCTGTCTGAATTCTGTTAAAATGACGACTTTTTTTTTTTTTAAATACAATCCATGGTTTATTTTGCTTGACCCATATTTGATATTTAAGGAAATGAAATAAATCTCACATTTAGTCTCCCAAAATAATATGGGACATCCATTAACACATGTTAAAATTAATGAAAACTTGGTGGTGAACGTATAAATAGCACAGCTGCCAGGCTAGTTTGTAAAACTAGAGTTGAGCTCTCCTTGCTGTAAAGTGTGCAGAGCAGGTTCACAGAGACAATATTGGTTGCTATTTGTAATGATCCTTTTGTTGTTTCTTCTTTATGGGCTCTTTGGTTACACACTTGCCAGCTCTGCTATGTAGTACTCCATCGATATCCTACAACTTTACTAAGATGCTTGCAAGTTGCTCGGTGTTTCCACTTTCAGCCCTATGAGGAAACCACAGGTCCTTGTGTCTGCACCCTTGAATAACTGTGTTTTGCTATCATTGCACCACGTTGAGCAGGAAGACTTCCAGTGGGTAGTCCATCCTGGCAAATGGAGACAGCATGTGATGTACTGAGTTAAGGGGGGACAAAACCAACTAATCTAACATTTTTGAATGTCCCAAACCAGGAACTTGATTCCAGTTTGTTGTCCATCCCATTTTCCCCTATTATTAGAGTTCCTAATTTCTTTTTCCCTAAGATGGAAGCTCCCTTCCATTCCCACCTCCACTGATTTTTACAGGGCCAACCATAATCACATGGGACAGCACCATGGTTCTCCAGTGGCAAGTTTATTACCCATTGACTTATGCCTGGTTTTACTAACAAAAATGACATCAGAATCTGGCCCTCTGTGTTCATTTTGCTCTGTTGTTTAATAAAAAGCATGACAGCATTGACATGAGCTTAGCACGCCAATTCTCCAAAAACCATCATAGTCTAACCCCAAATTGCCACTCACACTCTAGCTCTAAATCTGTGGTTAAATAAGCACTGGAGTCATGATGTTGAAGACCATGACTTCTCTCAGCAGCCAACATACACATGTTTTAGCCCCAGGGCCTCCAGGCATATGGCCCAGGGATGACTTTGTGTCCCATTGGCCTGCTTTCCCCATCCTTCTGAGAAACCTCCCATGGAGACAGTGTGCATCTATTGCTCAGTACATGGCATCATTATCACTCCCAGTGCTTGCAGGCAACCACACTCGTGGTGGAGAGGCAATGGCAGGAGAGCAGAGGCCAAAGTTTTGATTGAATAGCCAGATAAAAGTCTTGAAATGGATCCTTCTTCCCATCAGGAAGCTGTTGAGAAGATTAAAACATTAAATGTGATCTCATGCAAGGTCAGAAAGTTAATCTCAACCCCCTAAAAACATTTCACCCTATAAACAAATAGACAAAAGCAGTAACTGTTGGAGTTTCCTACAGGAAGTATCACTTGTACCTCAAGGAAGCCTATGAATCCCCTACAAAGATGGTGTGCACCTAAAAGCATTTTCCTTACCTCCTTGCCACCTAACCCCCCAACCCAATTAAGCTTGGAGATTTTTTTTCCATTAGCCCTTACCAGAAAGTATGAAAAGCTTGTTCCAAAATCCACTGACATCATAGGGAGACTTTCCAAAGGCTAATGGGCTTTGGGATCAGGACCCTGGTTTTTCTTCCAAGCTCCCAACAGTGAGCTTAAGTTGTTCGTGCGCTTGTGAGCGCCCAAGATCAGTTTCCAACATTACATTTGTGTGAGACAAAGATCCCCCCATGCAGTGGACTTGAAGTGAAGCCCATTCAAATCCCATCAAAGAACTTGAAAGGGAACATGAGAAGAGCCAAGCCAGATGAGCAGAAGCGGATTTCATCTCACACCCACTCTTACCAGCATGGCTGAGAGCAGGGAATACCCATGCCGAGCAGCTGCCCAAGAAGGGATGCCAGTGGCACCATGCTGAGAAGATGATGATGGTGGTGAGGTTGTCCAAAAAGAATTGAGAAGTTTGCAAAGGAAAGAATAGGAAAAGCCCACGGAATAAAGCTCCCAGAGGGTCTCTTTGTGTAGCAGTTTTGCTGTTGTTCATGATGGAAATTGTGTGAGAAGGGTGGATCTGAATATTTCTGTGCCTTGCTTTTGGTGGTATTCATCCATCCATTGTTAGACATCTCAGTTTAAATGACCAGAAGGCTACAGATCCATGGTATATGAATATGATCCTAATTAGCTCACTTCAGGTTACGCGTTGATTTTCTGCGCGTTGCCTTTTGGAGCTGTGGAGCAGCTTGGGTTTTTTGAGGAGAACATAAAAGAGTGAGGGGCAGTGGGGGTGTTAGTTACAGCTATAAATTTTGCAGTTCCCTGGAAACCACATTAAATGGCAACATCAGTTTATGGATGAGCTCTGCAACTGCTTGGTTGTTAAAGTGGTGTTGGTAGATTGTTGGGTTGTAGCCTTGTAAAATATGGGCACTGTATATGCTGGGAGACAACTTAAAAAGAACAATCAAAGTCTCCAGTGTCTTTGATTTCTCATTTCTGTTGCATTATAGTAGGCAATATGATACCATCTGCATGTGCTTTTTTCTGGGCTGTATTTGCAAGACTTTTCTCTTAAGCTCCAGAGGGCAAAGCTGAGGAGTCTTTCTGATTTAAGGTGATACACAATCTTGATTACTCTTTGCCTGGTGCAGACATGGAGGATATGGTCAGACCATCCCTAAATTACAGTGATCTTCCAGTAGCAGGAATTTCTAGTGCCATGGAAACATTGCATCCAGCTGCACAGCCAGCCCATGCATGGAAGGTGCTCATGCTTGGCTGGCCCTTCTGAGAAATAAAGCATCACGTGCCTCTTCCAGCTCAGCCAGACCCAAGTACAAAATTCATGTGCAGAAAATAAAACTTGGAAGTGATAGAAAATGGAATCTCTTCCCAGACAGTGTCTAATCACTGCCTGTCTTCTGAAAATGTAGACATTTATTTTGGACTATGAAAAGCTTCTTTTGAATGCTTGGCCACTGCTAGAGGCACTGAGCTTGTTGGAAAATTCCAGCCACAGTATGCTGCCTGATGACCAGTACATTTTGCATTGGTGTTTTCCTTCATTATCAGAATTAGAGAGTGATTGGCAGGACTGGGGTGATATTCACTGGAGGGTTTGGGGTTAATAATCACTGTTTTGTCTATATGTGGTAAAAACTCTCTTCCAAGCAAGGAGCAGTAAGTGCTGCCTCATCACAGGCCTGGCTGCTCAGGAAGCTTTTCTTTAAAAAAAGGGATATTTCCAACTTCAAACTGCAGTATTGTCAGATGAAATTAATGAGCTTTACTGCACAGTAGACAAATGGCAATTCTCTCAGAAACATACTTTTGCAGACTGAGAAGCTAATTGTGTGAAATGAAACATTTCACAAAATGCTGCTGCTTCTCCTCCCACTCCCCCCATTTTACAGAATTTCTCTGGATAAAATCCCATTCCCTCTGTGGAGGATCACCCAGAGATGAGATGAAGCACATGGCTGCTGTGGTGGGTCCAGGTGCAGATAGGAAACCAAACACAATCCCCCTCTCTTGTTTGTGGTTGATACAGGGTTTAAGTTGGATGGCTGAGAAGGTTCTGGCTATCTTTTTTTCCCCATGAAGGCCAAACCACTAAAGCCATTGGTTAAATTCTCACTGCAGGAAGAAGAAGTACTAGTCTGAATGGAGTCCAGTGTGGTGGTGATAGCAGTCACCACTACAAGGCTGTCAATCTTGATGGGACTGACTTTCCCTCTCACTTTCTTAGGAATACAAAATGATCAATACTCTGGGCATGGTTTTGGCAATTTCTGCAGAACTTGCATGGCCACATGTGAGACTTCACTGCACTTCTGGCTCCAGAAGAGCCACAGAGAGCTTTTGAGGACATGTGAAAGAGCACTTCTGTCCTGTTTCCTCTGAACAGAGAGAGCTATGTTGCCTTTATTTCAAAAGGTAATGTCGTCTTGTGAATGCTAAATGCACTTTTAAAATTATATAGACAGAATATGGCAAAAGTGATGGAACACATAATGCTCCTGTCAAGTTTGTTTGGTTGCTTCCTAATGGAAAGGATTGTGAAGACTGTGAGTAACTTAACCTCTCAGTAATAGGGAAAGCTACACAGTTACCATTTCTTTAAGGAACAAAGAAAAAAGGGAAATTATTGGTTTTCTAATGCAAAGAGAAAGGGCATTGTGTCTCTGCTTGAGAAAAATGTGCTAATATTGCATGATCTGATTGCTCTACAGTGAAGGACTAGGATATTTCCCTGATTTTGATTTTTATTTAAATACAAGGGAGCTTTGCTTTGCTAAAGGGAGAATAAAGACCAAAGATGTCACCTTCCAGCAAGCTACATCCTATTTACAGCACTTTGGCATATAGAAGTGCTCTAACCCAGCCACAGATCATTCATGTTGATGCAAGAAACAACTGCTGGTTTCTGTAAGCTGTCATGACCAGATCATGGTCCTTGGAAACCTCAGTAGTGTGATGTGTCTTAGGTGCTTTGATATGTCAACAGAGGATCATCAGGGATCTTATGTCAGTGGGACAAAGATGAAAGATCTGGCAGGGGCTTATCTCAGCCAGGGTAGTGGCATAGGCCAAGGCACGCTATGTGTTCCTGCTGCAAGGAAAGTCATTCATGAATGGGCCTTCAGAGACAAGCAGCTCAGTATCTCTTTGATGACAAATGCTTAAAACCATCTGAATAGATCAGTCTTATGATTTGGGTGTTGTTCTGTTTATTGCCCTGGTTTTAAAAATAAAGGCCTTGTCAGGAAAAGGCTGGAACACGCCCCTAGAAAGACATTATTTTCAGTTTAAAATTTCCTATGTCCCCAGCTAAAAATGTGGATCAGAGATAAAGCCTGACACGTTCTCACCATTTGTCTCTTTGGCAAAAGGAAAAGAGGGGTCACTCAGTTCTGGGTCTGACGTACAGGATGCCACTCGAGCTGTCAGACTTGATAACTTCAACTTGAACTTGTCCACTTTTGTAAATGGGGATGATTTACAACTTTGTAGTACAGACTTATTTCTGTGTGGTAATAAGCTGTCCTGCTGAATTAGGCTTGCTAATAGAAGCATCCTGGCTTCTATCAGAAGTAGTGTGGCCAGCAGGACTAGGGTAGTGATAGTGCTCCTGTACTCAGCACTGGTGAGGCCACATCTTGAATACTTTGTTCAGTTTGGGGCTCCTCACTACAAGAAAGGCATTGAGTGTGTCCAAAGAAGGACAACAAAGTTGCTGAAGGGTCTAGACCACAAGTCTTAAGAGGAATAGCTGAGGGAACTGTGGTTGTTTAGTTTGGAGAAACGGAGGCTCAGGGGAGACCTTGTCACTCTCTACAACAACAATGAGAGGTGTAGGGTTGGTGTCTTCTCCCAAATAACAAGTGACAGAACAAGAGGAAATGTCCTTAAGTTGCACCAGGAAAGGTTCAGGTTGGATTATTAGGAAAAATTTCTTCCCCCAAAGGGTTCTCAAGTCCAGGAACAGACTGCCCAGGGAATTGGTTGAGTCACTATCCCTGGAGGGATTTACAAGACGTGTAGACATTGTGTTGAGGGTCATGGTTTAGTGGTGACTTGGTAATGGTTAGGCTTGATGATCTGAAAAGTCTCTTCCATTATGATTCTCTAATGGCATTAAATGCACAATTTTTTGCTTGCTAGTTTTTTTAGCACCAGAGACCAAGGTGTTAAGGACCAAAGGGCCCTCAGGGTGCACAAGGCATGTTTTCAGGCACAGTATCCCTGAGACAGAGGGAGTTCAGCTGGGTTTGGAAGTGATTTGTAGTAAAAGTCTTGATCCCTAGTACAGAAAAAAAATCCCTCCAAATCCTAAAAGCAAGCTGCAAAGTCAGACACTCAATTTTCCTCTCCCATTAAAGTCATCATAAATAATTTATTAAAAAAAATACAACAACAACAACCCAAAAACAAACAACAGCAACCTTTGCTAGATACCACAATTGCTACTAAAGTCTAAGGAAGCACTCTCCAAACTCGAGTTTCCTGGGATTTTCATGTGGTTCCTCTGACAGCTTCAGCTATAGTTAGACTATTTATGTCTCCTTGCAGCTTAGTGATAAAATATAAGCCTGCAGCCATCAGCAACACAATCTTGTGCAATTCAGAGAGCAGAAATGAGCATGGATAATCCAAATCACACTACCAGATAGCTGCTTGTGAACTCATGCTGGATCTGTGTTTCAGTTGCAAGGCTGGGCTATCCATTACTAGAAAAGGGTTGTTTTGGCCATGGACAGGTGTCCTATGATAAGTCTCTGTGATCTTTTCCTCCACCTTGACACTGCTGTAGCACAGATGAGATCACAGAGACCATCATCTGGTAGAGTCTTGAATGAAGAAGTTAAATTTCCTCCAGCCCACATCTCAGGACATGGAAGATGATACCCAAGGTCTGCCAGCTCATCAGTGTTTTAGAAATACACACGGCAGGATTTCAAAGGTTGAGGGTGTTTATGGATGCTGATTTGGGGAGTGCTCTGACAGTGCCTTTTGTATTAGTCAGAGAAGAAATGCATTATTCCTACAAACCACTCTGATTTCTGTTTGTTTGTTTGGGTTTGACTTCATCTATTACATATAATTTCATGTTACATGACTGCAAAACAAAGCTCTTTCAACCTTTATTTACAAAAGATGTGCTTGGCTGGATTTAAGAAACTTTAGATGGCATGAGAGAAACCAGATGAGGTGGCTGGAAAAAGCAGAAATTAGTTCTCCTTCTTAAGATGATCCTGCTGTAGGATTAACCCAGCAAGACTAATACATCCCTGTGGGTTCCCCAGAGCTCTGCTGCGTGTTTAAAAGACTCAGGCTCATTTTGTGTCATACCTTGCCATTCAGAGATCATGTCATCACTCCATTTCCACAGGATAATGAACCACAGGTTTGAGGCAGGGCAAGACTGACTTTCAGGAACACCAACATGAGCTGGCCAGTGAAGAGAAAGCAGTGAGTAATACTGTAGGTTGTATCCTTAGGTGGACTCCTGTGTCTGGCTGTGCCACACACTGATCCATTATGTTTCTGAAAGAAATGATGGAGTGCAGTGAAACATCCATTGAGATCACAAGCAACAACCAAACTTCCTGCCTCACACGAGTTGCTTGACCATCTCACCCTGGTGAATTCTGCTACAGCTGCTAAAGCCAAAATGTGCATATGTTTATAGTTGCTTGAGTTTCTTAAAAGTGGAACAAGTGGCTGGCTGCAGCAGCTGGTGCACACAAATTGCCTCTGGGCAGCCTGACAGCTTGCACGTCTACTGTTGCAGTGCCAGGAGCCTGGCACTTACTTTTGGGGATCATGCTTGGTGGTTAATAGCAGATGATGTTGTCCAGCACCCCATTCTTACTCCTTATTGTTGCATGTGTATCTGAGATACTATCAGAGGTACATTTGGATATCCTACCCATTTACTTTATAGGGAAAATATGTTCTGAACTGCATGAGTAAGGAGGGGAAAAAAAAGAGTCCCATGCTTTCCTGGCTGGATTCTATGTCTTAGCTCCTTATTTTGACTCCATTTTTTTCCCCATCTTTCATTTGACCCTTTCAACCAAGAACACATGCAGGGGTTATTTGGAATTGGTGTCTTATATTGGAATGATTAATTATTCAGAAATGTTCTGTTTGTAATAAAACTCCCTTACAATGCTTGGACTGTATCATGACAGCTTAGAGCTGGCACAAATGAGAGCTATTCCCACTTGTAAGGGCTATTAATAGTGCCAAGGAAATACAAAGGAGGCCTATAACACCTAGGTACTTATTGTTCAATACATGCATGCTTATTATACAGGTATGCATGAGATAAATAGACAGATAGATTTGCACAATGCAATGCTTAAGCTGTGCCAAAGAAATAAAACTCTATCCCTGGAGAGTCTAACTGTGAAGGGAAATAGGGGCTAGCAATGAAATCACAGATTACCATCACAGCTAAATGGCTTCTTTGAGCAAGAAGATGAGTTGGCCTGTTTTCCCTTTTCTGATATGCATGACACTATAAATAAAGAGGCACAAACCAGATTCCAAGGGATGTGAGCCAAAGCTGATCAAAGCCAGTGGGAGTCCTTCAGTGTCAGTAGGCTTCAGAGCAGGTCCCTGATGCTGCAAGCTGTCTGAAAGGACATTCCAAATCTCCCCTAGACACCACTGTGGCCTCATTACCACAGGGTCTGGACACTTGGTGCATTGCCTTTAGCATCCTTCCATCTCTGTAAGGAAATATTGTCATTACTGTGTTCCCAACAAGTAGCACAGGTTGAGTGGACAGCTTCTTATGATTTCTTGGATGAATAAGTGGCTGGAGTAGCAGGAACTGTAAATGCCTGATTTCAGGTCCCTCTAGAAGGAACTGTTGTGTTAAAATAACCTCTGTGCAATGTGGCTGAAAGTAACACAGTGATTTCATGATATCCCTGTTTGTGTCATAACCCCTAATTGTACAACATGAATATCTGAGGATCAGTTCTCCTCCTAAGTGTAAACCAGACCACACCTAGTAAAGGCAAAACCAGTCTTAAGCATTCACCAGGTGCCAGTTCATATTAAGCAGATCCAGCTTGAAATCCCATTGCATCCACTTAGACACTTCCCAGAAAGCTGGTGAGGTGCTAGATAAAGAGCTCATTTCACAGATGTATTAATTTTCATTAGGGATTTTCTAATAAATTCCTTCCATGAGAAAGGTACACTGAGACTTTCTTTGTTAAAGACTACAGCTCAAAAAGCCTCTTTACATGTGGGAATAGGTGGTGTTCCTTTCCTTCCTCATCCATGGATGTTTCCAGCCAAGAACAGGGACACAACTAGCCAAAGAAAGGAGTCCACCCAAATAAACTAATGTCGTGTCATTGGAAAACCATGGTAAATGTTCTGGAAATGCTCTTGTTGTGTGTTCTCCACAAGCAGTATTTTTTTACATGGAGCCCCTGAAGAGGTTTTTTTTTCTTCCGATTCCACCTTTTTCCATCTCTGCAGTATTCCCTAGGCACCAAGATGTAGGGTCCTGGAGTGAGAAAGATGAGTAGCAATGTATCTTCATTTTAGGGGAAGAAGTGTAAATAATTATGGCCATTGCAAGATTTTCCTACTTTCAGCATATTGGGGTAAAACCCTGAACTTTATAACAGTGCTGGTCTTTCTTTCCTCTAGTCAGTGGAGCTCCTTGTATGTCTGTGCAATTATGGGCACAGATTACACTCCAACAGAATCACTGAATCCCAGAATGTTAAAGGTGGGAAGGGACCTCTGGAGCTCATCTAGTTCACCCCCCCTGCAAAAGCAGGATAACCTAGAGCAGATTGCAGAGGATACAACCTTCTTGTGCCACATTTGCTCTAAATTTAAGCAATGTTTTCTTCCTTTCCACTGCTTTTCTCCAATCTATTTTCAGATAGATATTGTGTCCTTCTTAGAGTCCATTTTAGTAGGCTAGAAGTACCACAGGTTTTAAATTTCATCTTGTAAGAAAGGCTGCTTATTCCCTGGTCTTTCTAGTTGCCCTTTTCTTGTATTTCTTCTGGCTGGAATTTGCCTTTCCTGGAAGGGGCACAGCAATGTGCACTGGATCCTCGACAGTCTCAATACCTCTTGCAAAGGTTTCCCTGCTCTCTTGGCTCCTCTCAGTCCCTCCTGCCAGGATCAGATCTGCTTTTGAGTGCTATTGAGTTATCCTGTGACTGATTAGCATGACTAGATCCTTCCTCCTTTGTCATTTCTTTCTGGTGACCAATCTTTTCCAAGCGGCCTGGCTCTCTGCTGTGGAAGGATGTGTGGCTCAGCTTTAGTCTGAGCTCCATTCTTGAACCTCTGGACACTTGGCATGACCCTTTGCTGTTCCACAGTCTAGGAAGCAGGAAAATTTGGGTTCCCCCAAGACTGGTAGAAAACCAGGTGCTCATCCTGCATATCCCCAAAGCTCCTTGAAACAGATGTGGTTCTGAAAAACAGTCTGACAGATCTCCAGCCCTAGACTACAAGCCATTTGGTCAGAGTATGATCATCCAGCTGCATTCAGGACACAGCTTGCTGATTTTATGGATACACATATATCTTTTAGGACTAGAAATCAGCGTTGTTTTCGTCTTCATGTGTAATGTTTGACATATGATGTAAATTTACTTTAACAACATACAGACGTAAAAGCTACTGTGGCTTGGACTTGGAATTTATTGATTGTAGAAAACTAACTACCAGGGAAAAGGAAAGAAAAGGAAAGGGGAAGGGAAAGGGGAAGGGAAAGGGGAAGGGAAAGGGAAGGGAAAGGAAAGGAGCAAATTTTTCACTAGATAGAAATTACTCATTCTTTGAAAATTTAATTGCTGTAACTAAATAAAGAGATTGATTATAGCACAGATCCCTCCTGTAATGTTTAGGGTGTCCTCAGTAACCATCTCCCTTTCCATAGGCTCAGTTCAGTTCATAATCTTTCATAAACAGATTTATACATGCCCAAGTGGTTAAGTTACAAATGTAACAATTATAAAGCAAGATTTGCCTATTCTCTAGTACAAGAATACCATGAATATTTTCACAAGAGCCTATACAGACATGCAATGGCAAACTCTAAAGTCAGTGGGAGAACAGCATGGTTAGGAGCTAGAGCCTGAGGCTTTTAGCTGTGGACAAATGGGTTTGTGCTCCCACAAACTGCTGTGTTTGCTTTGCTGTGTGCCCATCACTTGTGTCATTAATGGCACACAGTTTGTTACCAGGAGAGACTTGGAGGACAAAAAACACCTCTGCTATCTTGCTCTTTTTGTGTTACTGCTACTCCTCTTTTGGTTTAAACTTAGAGACCTTAGCTAGCAAAACTTTGTTGTTTACTTATTAGGGAAATGTAAAGTGGACAGAACCTGGCCTCTGGTTATTATCCTGGCCTGATTCATATAACATTTTCTAGCCTGACTTTATAATTCAAACCATTTGCATACTGCAAACACCCAAAGAAGCAAGCTGAAGCTATTGAGCAAGCCATGCATGCAGCTGAGTGACTGTGTTTTGCTTGAAAGTACCATTAAAGCAATTTCCCATAATGTCTGTCGGGGAGCAGGTTTCTTTTAATGATTTTATTAAAAAGTGAATTAAAGGCCAAAGGTTGCTTTCCAACAGCCCTTAATTTCCTGTTTTGGTGCCAAGTGCTGTGTGCAGAAATTGCTTGGAGCAGAAGACAAGGGAACTCTCCTGCAGGAGCAGCCCCTGGTGAGGCTGTTGGAGCTTCAGCTCCGTGACTGCACATGTGGGCAAGTCTGCTCTTGCCATGCACTGGAACATACCATGACAGAAACACAGTTATCCATGACAGATAGGAGCCTGCAGGAGTGGGAAAATGCAGTATTGACTCCAAATAAGGTCCTAGTGTTCTGTTTAATATCTGGGATATGGTTTCCCTTCTTTCTGGAAACTCCAGGGAGGGTACCACAAAGAAGAAGTGAGTCCTGGAGGCATAGATGCCCTTTGGCATGGCTGGACTAGTGGGATGAGTTTGCATTTTCATGGTATCTTTATGCAGCTTGGATGTTGCCAATACTTTATTTATGATTTTCAGTTTAGTAGGCATGTGTAGTTCTTCAAGTTGAGAAGCTCCTGGTGGGCCAGCAGCTGTGGAGAAGCAGGGTCACTTGCAAAGAAGCAAACAAACTAATGCAATAAGAATAAACAGAGCAGTAACAGGCTTCAGCCTCCACCTCCCAGGGCCTAACTACCCCTCAGCTCTTGTGAGAGAGAAAATAGGACACCCCCAATATAGATAATGGATGTAAAACATCAGAGTTTTAGAGTCAGCTGGGACATACTTTCTGTGATATCCCATTATGTGGAAAAACCAAACATAAATTCCCTCCTGGTGTGCAGAAGGACTCTGTGAGATGCAACTTGCACCTCTGCAGCATTCATGAGCCTGGCTAACTATTGGCAATAAGCAACAGATTGGTAGAACTCCAGTCTTTAAAATGCTTTAATAAAACAACCATAATTTACTCCACTGCAAGAGCTATAAACTGTAATTTAATAATGTGTTTGTAAAGGCACAACTTTTTTAAATGAAATTAAAAAAAAAAGGTTTAGTATTATTAAAGAAATGTAGTATATAAAAATATCTAATTGCTGAGGAAACAGCACTATTATGATTTTCAGATACTTAGTATGGGGAAATCATTCTAAGGAAGGGAGCTGTGGTTTTATGGTGGACTCTTGCAGTACAGGTCTCATTAAATTTTCAGGGAATGCTGTTCCAAATCTTTACCATGCTTGCAAATGATGTCAAGCATATAAGCTTTCATTCTGCTCCAATGGTGGGTTATCAAACATAGATGTTTCTTTGCCTAGGGTATAAGCATCTTCCAAGTAAAAGGAGTCTATTTCTTGCAGGACAAAGCTTCATCCTTTGGGCTCTTGGATTTCTAGGTTCAATCCCCACAAAGTGCCCCTAAAACATCAGTTTTAAGATTACTACCTGGAGTGTCTTGAATTCTCCAAAAGCTCAGACTCAGGGCAAGTTCAGCCAGACAAAAACATCTAATTTCTTCTCCATCTTGGTTGTAGTCATCTGCTCTGACACAAAATAGGATTAAGAATCATATAACTGCTTCCAGCTAATAGATTTAGGCTGTGGTTCCAGGATTATTAATACCAGATCTGTGCACTACCAGCTCACCCAGGACTATAAATCTAATGTGGATCAGGCATGGACACATGATTGTGTTTTGTCAAATTAGCCAAGGGACATGATATGGAATTTATACCAGCTTTATACTTCTGTGCTAGCTGCACCCCTGCTGTGGAAAGGCAGAAGATAGCTGGTCCAACAAGAAGTTAAGGCAATACTGATATAGTGAAAAACCTGCTGTTATAAAGGCTTTGAATTTTGTTTGGGGGTTGGGGGGTTTTTTTTGGTACATTTAATGTGAACCATTAATTGGTGTTTGTCTATGCTCTAGCAGCATGTTGCTCATCTGGCACATGGCACTGGTGGCATGATACCACAGATCTGCAAACCACAGCCTTAATAAGAAGTAGCACTTCAGCTCCTGTCATGTAGCTATCCTTGGAAATCTCTTTCTAGGGCAGTAACCATTGTTTCTTTATAGAATGGTTTGGGTTGGAAGGGACCTCTGGAGCTCATCTAATCCAACCCTCCTGCAGTGGGCAGGGACATCCCCAACTAGAGCAGCTTGCCCAGAGCCCTGGCAAGCCTCGATTTTTATCACATGAGATGGGATCAAGATCTTAAAGGTCTTTTCCACCCTTAATGATTCTACTATTTTAGTGCAATTCTTCCTGTGGTGAGCAGGGACATCTGCAACTAGATCAGGTTGCTCTGAGCCCCAAACAATCTGACCTGGAATGTTTCCAGAGATGGAGCATCTACCACCTCTCTGGGCAATCTGGGACAGTGTTTCACCACCCTCATTGTAAAAAAATGTCTTCCTTCTATCTAGTTCAAATCTACTCGCCTTTAGTTCAAAACCATTGCCCCTTGTCTTGTCATATTATAGAGAACTCTCATGAATGTTTGCTACAATGCTCATTTTTCAATCATTATCTTTAAAATCTTAGGAGGAGGAGTCCATATTTCCTCATTACTCTGGAGATATGTTAAATATCAATTCTTGGTGTTGCTGAAGGGTTGGGATTCGAAGCTCACCCTTGCCAAAAGCAAAAATAAATGGATCTCTCCTTAGTCCTAAGGTTCTCTGTCAGCAAAGCAGCAGGTAGAGGTCTATAAACAAAACAGCATGGCTGGAGTATATGTGTTCTTGGCTGAGAAATGACACATGGGTAAGACTTAATGAACAAATAACTGTTTTTTTCCTTTTACATGATTTTTTTTTGTGTGTGGTGAGAGATGAAGCTTTCATGTAACAGCTAGGATGTGGATAGGCCATTAGGCAAAATCAGGAGGCTAGGGAGGCAGGGGGTGACCATGCAGCCCTTCTACATTGGCTGAGCTGATGAGGGAGCATGGCCCATACTATATCAATTGGCACTGGGGAAAGGGGCAAAAAGAGTCATCACTCTTCAGTTTCTGGGTAAACCTCTGCTTGTCAAACTGAATCCTGCTGAAGAGACCATTTTTATTCTGGGGATTGAGTAAAGAAGATGGGAGATCAGAAGTGATGTATTTTGAAGAGGAGCTGCCACAGTAAATGAAACATGTGCAGCCTGGGGTTTTTCTAAAAGAGGGAGCCCCACTCTATAAAACACCTTTTTTAGGACAATTCTTTGCAAGAAGATCCAAAGCAGGTGAAGATCTCAAGGGAAGCCACAGCAATATGCTTGAGCATCTCCATCATTCCCAACAACTGCTGATGAGCTTTTTACACTAACATGACAGCTCATAACCCTGTGAGTCCCTGAGCTTCTGCGCTCAGGCTTTCCTCTCACCTTCATGGAAATAATTGATTCTGAGGACTTCTACCTTGTCACACATTAAACACATCCACAGTGCTTCTGAACACTGCTTTGGATAGTTGGATATGTCAGAAACCAGGGAAGGGTGAAATCTGGAGGCTCCTACATGCTGTAGAAGTCCTGCAGGTCAGGATTGACATTGGAGCATAACTGAAATCAGGCTTTGACCCTTAACTTGGAAATACAAAGCTAAATTTTCCCCTCATTTTCCCCCTCCCATATCCTCCCTGGTTCCCTACATGGCTGTTCTGTATTATGATCCCTTTAAATAAGCAGCCTGTCATTAGCTTTTATCCCAGTGCTTGCTCAGCCGGGCTGAAGGCTAGGTCTCTTTGTTTTTAAGACTTGCATGGTGTGTAAGTGCCAGATGTTTCCCATCTCTTGGCTCTTGGTGAAATAAACACGAACTGCCATAACCTTCACCTTTCAACTCTTACATTACCTATTCCTAAAGTACAAAAAATGGATGTGTGTTTATGCAGCAAGGCTTTGAACTACCTTCCAGGTTTATGTCAAAAGTCTTCTTCTCTAGGCAGAGATAACATATGAGAAGGGACTTGGGTGTTGCTATAAAATTCACCTTCTACACTAATGAAGCACTCTGGGGGGATTAGAGGCCATATAAAACTGATCTGACTTTCAGACCAAGCCACTCAGTTCTGGATTTGGCACTCCTGGAAAGTGGAGTTGCTCCATGACTGATAGTCTAGTTATTTTATATAGAAGCATCATAAACATGCAGATACCCATAGGGATTATTTATCTGATGTGTCACAGCTTTCTGCACAGACTGTAGACTTTGTCCCTTTAATGTATTTCAGTTATCTCTACAACTTTCCTCTCCCTGCCCCAGCAACAACAAAGCTGATTTGGAGGGGTTAATAAAGGAATTTTCATCATTAATAACAGCTCATCTAAATCCATCCTGGAATTATTTTTCTTCCTCCCTTTCTTTTGCTTCTCATTTTGCAAAATCTTCCTTGAAGGCACCTGAGTGGCTTGGCTTTTGGTGGGGCAGAGAGGGCTTCTTTAAGTTAATACTCATGAATCCTTAGGAAGAAGAGAGAATACATAGCCTCAGGAGGCTGGGACCAGCTGCCTGATGACACATGCTCAAAGCTTCCTAGGAACAGCTACCCAGGCTTAGATGTCTCCTAAGAAAGTCATACAGCAGCTTTTCCTTTTTAACTTGATTCAGTAGCATTGCACAATTAAATGAGGCACAAATGGAGTAATTAAGATTGCAAAAGCTTTTCAGTTATAATTCCAAGTGAATTATGCAAATAGAATTTTAATTTGGGCTAATTCAAATCTTCCCAGGAGAATGAAATCTTCCTTTGGGGATAACATTTTTTTTTTTGGTCATAGTCTCAGCTGAAAGGTGAATTAGCAAAAACAGAGCAATGAAATACTTTAGCCACTATTCACTCCTGCATGCTGAGAAGAATGTCTTTTCCCCACTGTAAACAGACTAGGAGCTACATCTTTTCCCAGCAGAAAGCTGAAAAACAGCTCCCCTGCAGACCTGGGAAATTCTGAGTAATCATCATCAAACTTCCTTTTGCGTTTCGAAATCATCGCAATATTCTCCCTGAGTTTTGTTTTGATCCTCAAGCCAAGCATTTGGAGAGCATCTCTTTCAGAGTGCCCATTTTGCAGGGTGACTGTACTATCCATGGAGATAAAAGAGAAGTTATAGGAAAGCAGAGCCTGAAGGATGGCTGTCTGCAGGCACTGATGAGTCTCCACAGAGTTATAGAGGGCCTGGCCTCTTGTTATGACCTCTCAGTACATATTTCCTTAACCAAGCTGACTCAGGATGCTGGGGTCACTGAAACACAAGTTATTTCAAAGGCTGGACCCAAGTGCACATGCCATGATCTTCTATAAATTCACACTAAACTGCAGCCTTCAGAGCAGGAGCAGTTACTGTTGTGTCTGAGGGGGAATAAGAAGACAGCACATGATGAGACTAATGGATTTGGGGGTCTTTCCATCACTTGTGCAGCACTGTCTCTTAAGCTCACATTTGCCCATACTCTAACCCCATTGCATATGGTCAGGTCATTGATCCATTCCATATGCTCAGGCTATAGATCCATTCCAGCACTTACTGAAGATGAACTGAGGTAAACATAGAAGTTCTAGCTATAGCACACCCCATCATTTCCTTATCCTTACTAAATGTCTGGTGCCTTTCTGTCTAAGCTCCAATCTAGCAACCTCTGTGTAGGTTTAGAAATGTAATTCTTCCTGTAAGTTAACCTTGACCAAATGATAGCATAGTGTACTGACATCTTAAAACTGCAAGGAGAAAGATTAACATTGAGTTATTCACCTAATGCCAAACTGTTTCTTATTCAACATGGATCTTATTAGAGGTTACTGTAATTTACACAATACATCTGTGTTACATATATCCACATATATTGAATATTAGGAAGTTTTTTTTCACAGGAGTTGTTAAACATGGGAACAAGCTGCCCAGGGCAGTGATGGAGTCACCATCCCTGGAGGTGTTAAAAACTGTGCAGATGTGGCACTTTCTTGCTCATTTTAAATGGTATTTAAATTTCTTCTTGGCATCTTCCTAGCATACTGCAAGAGCAATACACATTAAAACACATTCTGCTTTGTTTGGGGTTTTTTTTCTGTTACCTGAAGGCAGTAAATCAGAGAGTTACAAATGTTACCTCCATTAGGAATAAAGCCATCACCTTTAGCACAGGTTTCAGTAAAAACACAAACACTTCTACAGCCAAAGGACAAAGTTTTATGGCTGTGGTTCTTTGAAACAACTAATAAATATTTGTTTGCCATTTCTCTCTGGGGCAACTGTCCACTTACTAATTTACACATCACCAAGAGGCAGTTGAACTCTTGCCTGTGGGTATTAGACCCTATCCATTACTGTGTCACTGAAAGTACAAACTCTCTGCAGGTTGAGAGATGTTTGGAAAGGAATAAGGGCAGCTCAGCCCACAGCAGGTCATCCTGAAGCAAAGCTTGGGATCCCTCAAGAGCCTTATAGTTTCTGATATGACTTCAGAGCAGTGTTTCTGCCCTAAAGATTGTGTGTAGTGCTGTGGAGCACTCTGCCATAACTATTGCAGTCCTTTGGAGAGGATGGAGCTGCCTAACACTTGGCCTAGATGTTCTTCAGCTTTTCTTTGCCCTCCTCTTCTGCAGTCACATCCAGACCAGCAGCAAGCACTCCTATTAACTGTCTTAGCCAAGATTTGCACAGACCCAAATTACCTCCCCAGCTGCTTCCAGATTTTAACTGTGTTGTCCAAGACTCCTCTTCCAGCTCATAACCCCGAGCTTGGGAATCAGGTGTCCAGCTCTTCCCTGGGTTTATTTATAAATGTACATACATCTTAGGGGTTTATATTCTTTGAAAACCTCATCTGTTTCCCAGGAGGTTTGTGCTTCATCAGTTCCTGTCTGTGAGTCCCTGGCTGGTAACCTGACTTCTCAAAGCCTGTGAATTAACTTGCTGTAGTTGTTTGTTCATTTTCCTTCCTGTTTGGCTTGAAAAACCTGCTCTTTGCAGTGTTTGCTATTAAAAGCTTGAAGAGAAATACTCTTGAGTAATTTATTTTTGTTGTTGCTAATTACAGTTCTCCCTTTTTTGCCTCTTTATGTTGCTTCTCTCTGCTTGTGCCCAGCCCTTACAGCCAAGATTTCCCTATAGATTTAGCAGCTAAGCAAGTGCAAGAGAAACATAGCACAGACTTTCTGCACATGAATGTGGGTGCCCAGAAGAGGCAAACAGATGGCTAGCAACCTCTGCCTTGGGCCAGCCCTGCATGGCTTTTGCAGGTGGTCCCAGGTCATTCCAAGCTGGCTGTTCTCCCTAACCTGAGGAACAAGCATTAGCACAGCACTGTTCTGAAGTTAACAGACATTTCTCCTTTGGATGAGGATGGGATGCATGCCTGTCTCACCACAGGACTTGTAGGCAGCTTGGACCAGGCTGCAAATATCCTGGAGGTATTTTGCTCTTCTTCATACCATGGATTTCCCAAGCCTGTGGCTGGTATGCACAGCAAGAATAGAGAATTGGAGGCTGCACACTGAGGTGTTAAGTAGCTTAGAGTTAATAATTTAACTGTCACTGGTTATTTCATTCTTTGTGTAAAGGCCACAAAACTTGGAGAACAGGCAGTATTTGGAAGATGCCATCAGTATTTAGACAGCACTAAGTGACTAGGTCTTAGCATAGCTGAAAGGCTTTTTGAGCTCCTCTGGAAGTGAATAAAAATGCAAGAAAGAGGCAAATCTGAAACGTCTGCATAATCTGCCCATGGGCTTGATGCCACTGATGTCTTAGATAGGTGGAGATGAATCTGTGGGAAGTTTACAGTAGAAAGGTCTCACCAGGTTCCTTCACATGAGGATAACCTTCCAGCCTCCTCCAACTTTGCTAGCAACATCTTTAGTAATGCCAGTGGCAGTGGTCCACATGAGGTGGATACCTGTCTCTGGGAATGAGTGTTTGGCCATGAGCAGAGCTGGAGATAAGCCTAGTTTAATCATGTCCCAGCCTGTTTTTCCTAGCTCTCTCATGGACTGCTGGACTCTGGCCTCTTATTGCTGCTCAGACATTGCAGAGCATTCATGTATGAGCACAGCAAAACACTTGAAAGGTGACATTATTTACAGCTTCTCAGACTGCCTCCCTTGTGCTACTGACTTATGAATGCACCTATAATCTCAACAGCATATATTTCTTCCAAAGGACAAAGTCTGTTTGCACATGGGAAGATGTCTCCCAGCACTTTGCAAGCAAACCATCTCTACCCCACTGCTGCCTGACAATAGCTACAGACTTGCAAACAGCAACACAAAGCTGAGGATAAAATAAAGAAACATTGGTTATGATTTTATATACATATATATATAGCTCCCAACTACTATAAACTGTGGATGAACAGAGCTGCAAAGCTGGCTGTTAAACTGTCTGCTCTTTCCTGTTTGAACAGGACCTCTCCAGGGTTTTAGCTGCCTCAACCACCATGGGTCAACATCCAGGAAGGAAGACGTTTCTAAGGAAACCATGGAAGCTTTCCACCAAGGTGGTTGCATGAAAGCCCAGAAACTGGTGAGAGTGACAAAAAGCAGTTCATAGGATAATGTAGAAAAAGGTAAAAAGTTATTGCATGCAGACTGTTTTTATAATGAGGCCATTCAGGCATAAACTCACTTTAAATAGGTAGTTTGTTTCCACATTGCAGAATTATTTTCGTCCTCCTCTTTCAAGGAGGAGTTTATCTAGGCCCAATGGTGTGTAAATAATAAATAGCCCCAGGGGCAAGGCATTTTTACTTTTTTTTCCTCCTGCTTAGTATCCTGTTGCAGCTGGTCTCAGGCTGCAAAATGAATTTTGTTTTCTGAAATAATATTATTTACTTTGAGTGCAGTCTTCTGCGAGAAGCCATGAATTCTCTTCTGCAATTGCAATGTCCCAAACCAGACAGGAGCTTTACAGTGCAGCATTTTCATTAAATGGCTTCTCTGTGGGTTGCAGAGCAATTTACTGTGAGGACAGGTAGAGTCTCATTAGCTCAGGGACCTCCAAGAAAGCTCCATGTGTGCATCCAGTGTTTGGACTGGGTACTCACTGTGGGATGCAAACAGGTCCAGGGATAACCCTATGAAGACAAGAGGTGCAGGATCACCCTGAAGGAGGTAGATTAGAGGATGTGACAGGTACCATGCTGGAGATACACCACTGTGAGACTCTCAGGATGACACAACAGGTTCATTTCTTCTGTCTCCTCTGGAGGTGAGCATCTCTGAATGTACTTCTGACAGTAGCTGCATCCTGTATCACAGCTAGCAAGACCAGGAGGTCATACCAGCACCTAATTCTCCTCTCAGCAGCTCTCATCCTGTCTACTGGCAGCCTATGAGCTCTACCCCTGTGGAATGAACTTGCTATCAACACCTGCTTAGTGGAACCAGTTTAGAGACCCAGACCTCCTGATGGATCAAGGTAATGACCAGTAGCCCTGGAGTAATTTAGACATAATGGGAAAGGAGGGAGGCTGGAGCAGCCATGGGGCTCACACTGTTCACCCCTACTCTCATGTAAATTTTGGGGGCAGTTTGGACACCTTACCAATGGCTTTCCACAATTCAGTCACAATCTCAGTCTCTCTCAGATAGTTCTGACATTTCTCATCTTCACAGTATCACAGTATGTCAGGGGTTGGAAGGGACCTAGAAGGATCATCTAGTCCAACTCCCCTGCCAGAGCAGGAGCACCTAGACAGGATCTTCTTGTGACACAAGCTTGTATATTGCTACCCCCCACTTCAGTCCATGCAGGGAGCCCTTGTTAGGTAGAGCAGAACTGGAATGAATAAACAACAAATATTTAGGAGCCTCAGGGCATGAAAAAATGGAGATTCCCTTCTCTAATTTGGTTGTAGCCTCAGGCTTTCCCTGTAGGCTTGATAGCAGAGAAAGGAAGTGGGGGAGCTGCTTCTTCTCACCTCTTCCTTGGATTCCTAGGATTGCTGCCTGTGCATCATCAGGGATAAATGATGTTAGTGAAAGAGGCAAGAAGACAGGACTTTGGTATGAGAGACTTGGGATCAGTGGGGAGATCCCAGAAGATGGCAGATGTTTTGTGGAGTGGGATAATGGGGACCTGCAGCAGGGAAGGGTTTGGGTTCAATGGGCTTAAGTGAAGAGCCTCCATCATGTGTGTCAAAGAGGTCCAAGGATGTCAGAAGTTTGAGCCCAGGGGAAACAAATAGAAAAAGTTAAGGAGGGATCAGCCTGAAATGATCCAGACATGCAATAAAGTCCCAGGTTGCTAGAGGGGGAGGGAATGAAATTCCTGCTCTCCTCAAAGAGCCTGAGTGATTAGCCCTAAAAGCCATGTGCCAATGCTCCTCCACGGCTGCTGCTGTTCAAGATAAAATAACAGGTCATCTGTTGGAGCAGAGGTCCTTCCAGACTGAAGTCTAATTTCTGTGCTCCAGGGGCTTAAGTGCTGGTTCAAAGGTCACCAGGCAGCACCAGTCACTGAGCAAGGATGAAGCTCATTTTCACTGAAACCAGAGCCCACAGAGGAGGATCCTGCTCTCAGTCCATCACCTGCAGTTGGTATCTGCACAGTCTCAGCAGGGAAGGAGATGTTTGGAGATCAATAGCCTAGACAAGTGGTGCCAGAGAGATGCTGGTAGTGTCACTGTGTTGAGATAGGCACTTACCTTCATTCACGTAGCCACAAAGCTTGAAGTGCAGACCTGTGAAATAAACCTCAGCAGCTAAAGATAAGCCTGAAGGAAGCCTCTGTAGCTCCATTCCCTTGTGCTAAAACTATGTCTTCATCCAGGAGCCATGTTATTGCTACATAAAGTGTGCCTTCACCTGCATGGTGGATGCTTTTTGTCCCAGCAAAAGGTGCAGCATGCTTGTAGGTCTCACAAAGCTCTTCACTGACACACAGACACCCAAAAAAAGGCTTTCTTTTTAAACAAAAACATTCATATTTGTGGTTTGAAAGGACCTTTCATTTCATTTGCATGTGTCTGGTCTCTCTTTATTGGGAACAGCAATAGTTAACAGGGTTAAAAGGGTGAAGCACAGTGGGGCTAGCAGCATCTGAAGCACAGCAGACACCCAAGGCCTCCCTTGGTGCTTGGCACAGTGATGTCCCTGTGCTTACTGGAAGGAGATCTGCCAGCAGCTGAACCTGTAGGTGGGCTGCCAGAGAGTTAGAGCAGTGAAAAGGTCACACACTGCTAGCCTAGAAAACAGATTTGCTTTTTTCCCCCAGAGAGCATGGAAAAACATAGTGTAAAAAACATGTCAAGTAAAATGAGAACCCTTTTATCAGGCAGGTAAAGCTACAGGGAGAACCTTGCTTCAGTTCAACACAATGCTTGTATTAGAGGGCTATTAGATAAAATGACACTAGAAACTTTGGGAAAACAATTTAAGTAGGATGCTTAGGAACCCAAGACCTGATTTAGACTAGATGTTAGCCCACATTTCAACAGGGCCATGAATTTCTGCCTAGCTTTTTCCTTTGTTTTTTCTCTAAAGAGTCACATCTCTGCAGTCAGTGGTTACCCTAGGAAAAACCACTGCCCTCCCCCAGAAAGAAAGAAGTCACAAAACCCAAGAGTCACCTACAACATAACAGCTCTCAAGGGCTTAAGAAGGTGCCCTGCAAAGTATTCAAGGTTCTAAAACGTTTGCTCCTTGTAAGGGGAAGCAGCTTTTTTCCATTACAAAGTGATCTATTTCACAGCTTTCAGCTAAAAGTGTCAAGCAATCGAGCAGCAGTTGTGCCTTAACAATTGCTAATATATTTCAGCACCTAATGAATCTATGCAAAAAAGACAGGTAAAGGACAGAAACAGCCTACAGTTAGCTGCTGCCCTCCCCTCACAAGGACTTTTATCCCCTACCTCCCAATCCTATGTTTTTACTGAGTGGCAATTAATTAAAAAGATCAAGATAGAAGAAAGATGGAAACCTTATTACTGGTGTTATGTTTCCATACCAGTTTTGCCCAGGGAAAACGTTTCCCAGGAGATTAGCTAATAGTTAAAGCTATTAAAGGCTTCTAAACTGAAAAGGTTATTTGCAAGGTCAGACAATTTTACTAAGCTGGTAGTTTCAAAATTATCCTGGGTTCCTTTACTAATTCATCGATCAAAATGACACGTTTTAAATTAGAGATGAAAATGGAACAGATTTAAGTTCCTGTCATGTAACCCCTGCATAAAACCTGCACATTACAAGCCTCTAACTGTAGTAATTTTTAAGTGAGAATGAAACATTCGTTCTTATTACAAAGTGCTGATTTACTACAAATTCACAAAGCACTGACCCAGCCTTCACACTGAGAACCTGCCAGCTAACCAGCTTCTCCCAGGTGTTTGGAGCAGGTAGTGCAACATTAGTGCCCCACTAAGGTTAGTTATCTTTGCAATTCCCAGTTTAAAGTAGGGATGCACTTCCATAAGACCAGAAGCAAACACGTAAGGAGAAATATAAAGGAAGGCTCTTCTCACAGGGTGGTGGAACACTGGACCAGGTTGCCCAGGGAGGTGGTTGAGTTCCCATCCCTGGAGGCATTCCAGGTGAGGCTTGCCAGGGCTCTGGGCAAGCTGATCTAGTTGGGGATGTCCCTGCCCAGTGCAGGGGGGTTGGGCTAGATGACCTCCAGAGGTCCCTTGCAACCCAAACCATTCTAGGATTCTATGATTCAGTAACAACCCAACATTTCTTTATGGGAATCCAAGAGATGTGCAGGGGACAGCTAAGCTCCTGTGACCTGTCTCAGAGCAGTACTAAATCCCACCTGGACTCAAGGCAGGTCAACTGTGTGGCATGTATAAGAGCTATGTCCATCAGTATCCCAGGAGAAATGCTCTGGGCCAGTGGCCAAAGATCTGGTTTTCCACATCTGCTACTGTTTTTGATGTTCTGCATCAGTATCCAGATCATCCAGGTCTGATGCCACCTACTAGGCTGAGTGTATGGGGTTTCCAGGCTAGCTCTGTCATTCAGCTGTTGATCAGCTTTGCAATTGTTCTTAATACTAGGATAATTTGGAGATAGTTCCAGATTGGGCACTGCAGAAGTTGCATTTGGAATATCTTGTTTTGGAGAGGTTGAGCATCTCTTACATTTGAAGTCAGGTGCAGAGAGGACATTTGCTGCTTTTCACAAGAAGAAAGTAGAGTACAAAGTTAGGAGAGGTTAAGTGAACCTCCAAAACATTGGTAGGCAGAGAAGTCCAACCAGGACTGGATCATGCAGCAGAAATCCATGCTATGTTTGAGATGAGGCTATAAGCCATCAGTTTTATTTACAGCTGAGGTTGTCACTGGGGATTCATCTCTGTGCAGTAGCAAAAGGAACCAGAGCTTTCATGAGCAGGGCAATGCTGCTGAGCCTAGTGCTACTACTCCAGGTTGTCCTCTGCTTGGACTACTGTCCTGGCTCCCTGTGCCACACAGGTTCTCCCACATCTCTGAAGTGTGGCAGATGCACACTGTTTGTTACTCTGCTGATAGATAGGTCTAGGAATAGCTCCAGAGATACAGTCCTGCTTACAGCCCATGATGCTGTGATAGTGGCTTCAAGCAGGGGATTGCAGAGAGGCATGTGCTTAGCCTTCTCCAGAAAGCAGATACCTCTAAGGAATATCAGAATGGACACCAAAACATAGGTTATTAGTTTAGAAAGCCAAAAAAAAACCCAACAAACCTAAGCATCAAAATCAGACTTTTAGTCCAGAGGAGGGACAAGTCCCCAGCTTAAACAAAACAACTTCCTGCCTCATAGGGAATGGTTGAGAGGCTCAGACTGGCAGACTATGAGACTTGTGCATCCTGTGGACAACCCTTGGAGCTCACAAGAGCTGTGTCACCCCTGGAGCCCTGCTCTCATGGCCAGTTATGTGCTGTCAGAAGTATGCATGCTGTTTCATCACCAGCTGCCTCAAATCGTCCACTTTTGTGGGCAGCAGTGGCAGCATTGCTTTGCTATCCATTTGGCCCTTCTGGGTCCTCCAGCAAAGGAGTCAGCACTTGTGGCTACAGCTGTAGCAAAACCCATATGTCAAAGCTTGGATCATTTTCTTTCTCAGCCAAGGCATCTGGATCTGTGGCTTGTTCAGCTAATAGCCTTGCTGGCAGGCCTGCAAGGAGCTAAATAGTCATGGGGAGGCTTGGGGAGGAGCTCACCTGTCCTACAGGGCACTTTTCATTCCTTCTTTTGAAAGGATGTGACTCATTGACATAAATTTTATAGACATACAGTGAAAAAAATGCTACTGGATAATAAGGACTGCCTTTCAAAGTCTCTGCTATCGTAGCTCCTGCTACTTTAAGAATTACTCCTGTCAAGATAATGTGTTTATAAGGGTTTTTTGTTCATGAAACAGTTGCAAAATACTCAGGCAGCAGGACATATGGAAATCATATGAGGTTTCCCTGCATTACCCTTGAAAGTGATCTTTTTGAGAACACAGGGGCTCACGAGTCACAGGATGCTGTTTGGTGCCTGGCTGCTGAGGCATCACCCAGAGGTGATGCATGGGAGGAGAGGAATCTGAAACTTCTTGGTCTTTCATCCTTGGGAGATCACTAAGCTGTCTTGGTTGAAAGTGTAATTGGTGCTGGTCAAAAATCACCCACTGAGCTTTTTTTTTCCAGGGAGAACATGGGGTTTGGTTACGTCAACACCATCTGTGTTCTCAAAATGTATGTTTTTTCTATTGGAAACTGAAACCCCCACTGGTGAGCAGCCCAGTTCTCTGGATCCAGCACCTGACAAGGGCATTTGTAACAGTGATGAGCACAGTGTCACCCATGGTGGCAATGTCTCCTGAGCTGGCACCTCCCTGCTGTCATAGAGCTGAAAATGAGACATGAATAACGACAAGAACAAAAGATTTCAGGAATGAGACTTGCTAACTAAGGTTATTCCCATCCCTCCTTTCTTGCCTGGCACATCCATAACTGCACAAATTACTCCTTCTCTAGCTCCAGCCATACCTACTGCCACTAAACTCCCTTTTTCCTAGGTGAACTCCACCCTTATGCTTTTTCTGTGGGGTAACAGATGATAATTTCTCTATCATGGATCAGCTGTAGAACTTGCCCATGGCTCTGATCATTTTTGATATGGTAACTCCAAAGCAGCATACAAAGCATCACAGAATCACACAAAGCTCACTCTTGCTGTTTTAGTTTTGCCTTTAACTGTTCTGTAAGTCTTGCTCCCACGCAGGATTCAAGGGGTAGGAAAATACATCAGCCAAGCTGATAGAAAAGCAATCCACATCTATGTGGGCAGAAAAGTAATTTGCTTTGCAGAAGGCCTGGAGGAGAAAGGGTGAAAGAAAGAAAGAGCAAGAAAGAAAGACAGACATCTGCCATGCAGCTCCAGCACTTGTAAGCAAAATCACATAACTCCTTTAGCCAAGCAATTCTGCTGTCACATGCCACACTCCAGACAAAATCATATATCAAAGTTACCCAGCACTTGCTAAGCAGCAAGCATGGCCATTTATCATGTAATGTTACAGATATGCTGCTGCACCATGGAATGCAGTGTGTTATGCTGGAGCACAGTGGCAGCTGCCTCTAAACATGCCAAAGGATGGAGTGTTCCTGTGCTGGGGGAAAAACACATCAGTTAGCTATTAGAGCGTGACCATCAGGTTGACTTTGTTTCTTATTTAAGTCGATGTGCTGAAGCTGCATCCTTAAATCTTTCCTCATTGGCAGTCTCTTTGGTAGGTTAATTGATTAGTTCTGTATTTTAGCAGGATGCACTTTATTTAAATAAATAAGAGATCCACTGGCTCAGCTTCTGGATGAAACAGCCAAGCAGACACTTACATTCTAGTTGAACATCATGAGGTTTGTAAGCTTTCTTCAGGGGACAGCATATGGGTTATTATTAAACCAGAAAACATGTGTGAATAATTGAGGAAAAGGATCCAGCATTTAGCTCAGAAAATGTGAAGTCAGCTTGCTGTGAATAACATATCTTTGCATTCTGACCTGTTGCTGACAACAAATATATTTCACTATTACCTGGACAGCAATGACTGGGGTTTTTTTCCTCCTCTAAATGAAAGCCAGTTGAGAGAAGCTGCCAACAGACAAATGATGCTCATTCCACCCCTGTTTTTACTTAATGGCTGATATCAAGATCCTTGGCATTCATCGGTGACATTACTATTAAAAACATATTTCCTATCTCCCTCTTTTATTCCTACAAATGGAGCATGGAAATAAATCTGTGCTGATGGAGTGGTGAGCATTTGGCTATGGGAAGGAGAAGATCTGGCCCCAGGCTTAAATCCACCAAACTGTGCACCTGTCTGGGCTGAGCTCATCAAGCAGCATCTTCCCACGAGGAGCTGCAAAACCATGATGCTCAAGGTAAGCCAAAATATGGTAGACTCAGCAGAGGGGCTGCAAAACCCAAAGGAGCCATGTGACACCTCACTGCAGCTCCCCAACCCAGCGCTGGGGCTTTATGGGGAGGAGAGGGACACTGATATCGTGGCAATTCCAAGTGAAGGGACAATGTGGAAGTTCTTGAAGAGCAGCAGAGCATTCTGATCCACCATGCTATGCACTCCACTCTTGGCAAGAGTCCATCCTATTAATTCAATATATAAGTCTATTAATACATCAATATGTGGATGCAATACATTGCCAAGTGCAAAATAATCCGTGGCAAGTTATGTGCATGTGTTCTTCTGAGTAGCATTTTGTGTGTGTGTGTGAGATATGTGATACACAAACACCACCCTACCCAGAGCAGGTCTCCAGGATTAAAATATATAGGCTGAATTAAAATTTCATATGAAATTCTAGCTTTGGTGAGTACTGGAAAACATTACTTTCATCCCCAGAAAGGCTTTTATTGGGGAAGATGAGTAAATGTTTTACGATCTTTTCCACTAGGGAAGAATGTTTTTTAATTAGAAGTGGGTTGCTGAGAAGAAATAAAATTGCCTTACCAGATTAGTTCAAGGTACTGAAAAAAAACCCTCTAATGGTTATAAAAGCCATACAGGCAAGGTGGGACAACAGAGAGAATCAGCTGGAATTTAATAACAAGGGAAATCATCATCTTTATTTACATTAACCAAACATGAGCTTGAGGTTATGTTTTGCCTCCAGTTTATCTGAATTTCTCTGTTCATTTCATTATCTGTCCTTGGGGCACGGACAAAACATTACCTAATTATCTGGTGTCAGCAAAGAAAGACATAACTTCAGGCTGCTTAGGATCTAGATGGGCTACTTCAGAGTGCCTGCAGTGTGTGCAGGCACCAAGGGTAACTGCCATGGGGAATTAGGGTACCTAGTGACCACTTACAGTATTGACAGGTATCTTAGTTTGAGTCAGAACAGAACTAATTCTGTTCAGTAACTTGACTTTCCAGCTAAAGCTCCTTAAAGTCACTGCTAAATGTTGTGTACCAGATTGGGATGCAAAGTAAGAGGCTGCACTTGCAGAGAGGAGCAAACAGTTCAGGTGACCCTAAAGTGACCAACAGGCTATGCCATTCCATATATGTCATATTCAGTATTAAACTGAGGGTCAGTCCCTGAAACTCCCACACCAAGCTTGGGCCTTAGGGTCTCTTACATAAAGCCTAAGACCCAAGCAAGGCAGGTGCCTGATTAAGCTCTTTAGCACCTAATTAACAGCAAATACAAAAAAGGAGAGGGTTAAGCTTCTATCTTCCCTGAAGGCTGAACACCTGAGCCATCTGAGGTGGTGGATTGGGAACTCTCCTGGTGAGGATCAGAAGCCCAGTTCTGCTGCTACAGGACTCTGTTCTTCCTTCCCTTCTCAATCCAGAAGTTCCTGAATCCAGTTCCAGGATTCAGCCCCTGAGTCTGATGCCTGTCTGCTGCTGAGTCCTCCTGCACAGCATCAGTGGTGACAGTGATGTAGTTGCCATCAAGGTGGGTTGGGATTTGGTATTGGTTTTGTATTTCTTTGTATATATATTTTATTTTGTTATTATTTTCATTAAAGTAGTTTAAGTTTTACTTTCCAGTGCACAAGTTGCTCTCTCTTTTTCTCTCTGTTAATTCCTGTTTTCCTTCCTGGAGTGTGGGGAAAGTGTGGTAAGAGAGAGCATCTGTCACTGGACCTAGCCCTAACTCTTGACACCTGGGGAAAACCTCAGTCTTTCCTTGTAATGGCATCACCTAAGGACTAAGTGGGAAAAAAGACAAGAGGGCTGGAAAGAGAAGAAAAACACTGGGTGTCTCCATGTTTCTTGCCAGTTCAGATATGGTCACCTCTTAGCAATTTATTTATTTTTGCAAAATCCTTAGGTAGGAACATGTTCAGTTGTTCAGCCACAGGATGAGATACTATGTGTCAGAAGGACAATCATAGAATGGTTTGGGTTGGAAGGGACCTCTGGAGCTCATCTAGTCCAACCCCCCTGCAGTGGCCAGGGACATCCCCAACTAGAGCAGCTTGCCCAGAGCCCTGGCAAGCCTCACCTGCAATGCCTCCAGGGATGGGAACTCAACCACCTCCCTGGACAACCTGTTCCAGTGTTCCACCACCCTTGTGGGGAGGAACTTCTTCCTAATGTCCAATTTAAATCTACTCCTCTCCAATTTAAAACCATTGCCCCTTGTCCTTTCATTCCAGGCCTTTGCAAACAGACCCTCTCCAGCCTTCTTGTAGCAGCTCAGTTTAGCAGGGAATGATGTCCCTTTCTGTGTCCTCTTGCAGGATTTCCTCAGAGATAATGTGATATGGTCNCCAGGCCTTTGCAAACAGATCCAATCACTTCTCCTACAGGGTGGCCAAATCCACCAAGGTCTGCTGGGCTGCCTTTCTTATTGTTGAGTATAAAGACATAAGGCAACTCATGAGATCTCAGGTGCTGACTGATGGATATCATCTCTGGGTGTGCAAGAGCCATGCTCACTGCAGGGACTTCAAAGGCAAAAACCCTGAGATACTCCAGCCTGTGCCCTGCAAGCAGCTCGGATTAACAGGGAATGATGTCCCTTTCTGTGTCAGGATTTCCTCAGAGATAATGTGATATGGTCTCAAAAGAACAATCCTCTGTCACTCCATTTTGCTTTTAGTTGAACGAGGACAATATAGGATGCCTCAATCATACAAGATTGGTGAGGTCACCAGGTGAAGTTTGGGTGGGAACTGCTTCCTGATTGAATATCAGCTTTGCCTTTATACTCCAACAGAAAGGACAACTTTATTGCATTGAGCCTAAGTAACTTGGGAAGGTACTAACCACTTTGGAGCCAGGCTCTTCATGTAGTTTTTGTTTGTGATACTTTTCCATCGTGTCTGAGCATAGTTTTAATTTAGTGTCAAAGTGAATCTGAGATTATTTTACTGAGAGAAGAAATCAAGCTACTTACTTTGGCTGCACTTTCTACCCTTGCAGAATTTATCCAAGCACAGCAGCAAAGTGGGTCAGTGGAGGAACAGAAAAGCAATTGCCCACAAAAATCTTGAATCCCTTGCAAAAGTTGGATTAAGACTCAAGACACTGGGCAAAACTCACTTGCCACCTTCTCCATTTCAAAGGGAAGGTGTCAGCTCAGACAACCATGTGAAAAGGCTGCAGAATTTGAGCTGCAAAATCCCTCTCCCATGGTTTGTAAGCCACAAAGCCAGCAGCAGGGAGAAGATTCACCTCTCAAAGCTCCTCTGCCTTTACCTCAAAGGCATGTAAATCCCAAAGAGCAAGTTGCTTCCTTGACTCCATGAAAATAAAGCCAAGAAAGCACTTGGGAAAATGTGGGTGAGCAGCAGTGCCCACAGGGAGGATGGGAGGAGAAAGGAGGAGGGGGGAGAAAGAAAGCTTTTTTTCCTGCAGTTTCTACCACAAACTGCTCTCTTTAGGTTTAACAAGAGAGTTGCATCTTTTCCCAGGTCCCTGAAGTGAGGGGAGTTTTGCTGAGCCCTCAAAGTGAACTGGGATGTGTGCAGAGAGCATTGGTGACTGTAGGTCCTGCAGAAGGAAAATAAAGAGCTCAAGTTGCAGGGGGAAAAAAAAAAAGGAATGGTCTAGGAGTGAAACATGAGAGAAGAATGAAGTCTGCCTGGCAGCTCCCTGTAGCTCCAACTTAACTGTAGTGGCTGCAGCAAAACCTTGGATTCACTACTTCTTGCTACAGGAAAAGTCACTTGGGTGCAGCTGGGAGGACTGGAAAACATACTCATCTGAAATGGTATTTGCAGAGTAACCAGAGAAAGAAGAGGTCACACCATTTGTGAAAGCAATCTCTGTGGATGAGCAGGGAAACACAAGCAGCAGTGTTGGCAGCTCAGCTAATCAAGCAGGACCTAACATTAATAAACCAGAAGTGAAGGAAAGGAGATAAGACCTGGCATGGCTGTTGGCAGAAGGGTGTTTTACTCACTTCAGCAACAGGAATCCATCCACCCATAAAACCAGCTTATTTCTCCTTGTGTTAGCCTATTAAAACCCTAAGCTTAACTCTGATAATCTTCAGATGGTGCCTTACACTGTTATTTATTTGTGCCTCCCAATGCTGGTGAGTGACCCTACAGGACCACAAACAAGCAGTCAGACATTTCCACCTTCAGTGCAGGCAAAGGAAGCAATATCATCCTGGGGGAACCCATGGAACAAGAAGATGAGACAAATGAGATTTTGAGAATCACTCCAAGCTAAACAAAGTCTGATCTCCCTGAGGTTAACTGGAGCTTTATTCCTGGGATCTGTAGGAGTGTCATTACCAGGGGCAGTCCCAGCCAGGGCAGAGATTGGGGCTGTGCAGCATCACATGGTGTATACCAAAGGGATGTGTTCAGGCAGGCTGGAAGTGCTGTCTCCTGGATCCCAGGGAATTGGGCCTTGATTAACCTGGCAAAGTTCATTCTTAGGCATGACATTGCTGATGACCTCCACAGGTTCTATGGAGTATCAATGACAGACCTGGGAGCATAGTTCATTAGCCTCTGGGAAATGTCTCGGAATACACAACTCACCAAGTGGAAGAGCTTTAAAGTGCCTGAAATTGTGGAAACAGCACTTCAGACAGGGAAGTGAGTGACTTCTAGGATCAGAAAACTGGTATTTACACAACAAAATTCCAGAATGATTCCAGATTCCTCTGATTGAGGCCAGATACCTTCTTTCACTTCCATGTAAGTCAGCTGTTAGGTTGCTTCTTTTCCTTGGTGTTTCCATAACTACTTCATGAAGCCCTCTCACTGATTCCTCACTTGAAAAGTAGGAATTCAGAGCAAAAACCCTGGCTTCTCCTCTGATCATACACCATAGACACACTGTCAGTTTTCATGAAGTGATTAGAACCAGAGGTGAGACCTGTGGGCAAACAGGAAAATAATCATTCGGCTCATCCCACGTGATCTTTCCTCACCCAAATGTTAGGAAACCAAGCTGTGTGGTACTGAGCAGCCTCAGATTGCTCACAGATGTCAGGATGAAGAGAAGAAGTTCATTTCCGTCTGTGAAAGAAAGGTCATGAAGGGGCACAGCTCATGGCAGCCTCCACCAGTGCATATGTACCCACCAAAGATGACAAAAAGCTTCTGTCAGGGATATTTTCCATGCAGACAGCATATTTCACAGCTCCAGCTTGTGTTAGGGTGAGGTTAGGTGTAAATGCATCCTCAACATCAGACACTCACTGCCTTCCCAAATGTTTTTAAATGCTTTTCACCCTGGCATTTTCAAAGAGCAGCTCCTCAAGGTGGATAATGCCCAAAGAGGCTGGTTGTGCACCCAGGTTGTGGCAGATGGTTAGAAGTGAGGGAAATGCACAGCTGGAGGAGCAGTGGGGCTGTGGATTTTGCAGTGTTTGGGCTGTTTGTGAGCATAGCCTGAGTCAGCAGTCTGAGTTTTCTCCCAGGCTAGAGTAGATATTTCGTGCAAACTTTGCCATCCTGTTCTTGTTTCCTGTGTATAAAAAATGACCTGAAGGCAGAGAAGGAGACAATGCAGAAAACTGTGATGCATGAAGGGTACTAATAAGCCAGGAGCATTTTAAAAGGAAGCCTTTCAGCATCTGAATTATTTAACAGCAGAAGAGTTGGAAAAGAAGAGGAGGTTACTGGCTGACTGTGGAAAAAGACAGCTGTACACTGAGGAGCCGACAGGGAGATGTAGTTGTCACTTAAACACTGTGAGGAAGACAAAAACTTCCTGCCCAAAGTGTGTTGATGTAGACTGCTCTGGGGATGAGTGATGCTCTGCAGCAGGGTGAAGAGCTGATGAACAGCTCTAGTTGAGCCCTCAGGGTTGTGCATGCAAGTAGCTGCTTCTGTGCCTAATGCAGTCAAAAGAGGTCCCATCACCACAGCCCATGTCAATACTGGGCATCTCTTCCAGCTCTGTTTGCAAGGCTCCTCTGCCCTGTCCATAGGTCTAGACTGGGCTGGACTGGGCATCCTCCATACAAAGGTTTATGACTTTGCTCCTGGAGTTGGTCCTGAAGACAGGAGTTCAAGAGTTTTGAAGAGTACTGATGTCTTGTTGTGCAGCAAGACCGCCTCACTGTGGGTGCCACCTGTCAACAGTATTTCTGATGTTGATCTTTTTACTCCTTCTCCTTCCATTGCCTACATGAATCCTTTAAAAATTCAGCAGTTTCAACCAAATATGGGTTCTACTGTTTTAAACCAAAACACTTTAAAAAGCCTGTGTACAGTGTACAATGCTGCATTCATTTAATTTGCTAGAAGTTCCTCTCTGAAAATCAGCTCTGCTTTTTTGGGGTCTGACTGTTAACAAGGGGTAATGTGCAGCCTGAATCTGAGCCAGTCAAAGCTCAACACCTCTGAAAAGTCAGCCTTGGCTCCTCTGGGAACCAGAAGCTGAACAGGCCACATGAGAGCTACCAGAGTCCTCCTCTGGACGAGATGCAGAGCTGGTATCTGGCTCACACATGGTTGGGACCATCCCAATGGAGGCTTGCAAAGTCCAGACTGAATTTCAGCTGTGGATTTCTGTTAATGGGGTCTGGAGCTGGCCTATTCTGCTGGCTCAACTTCTCCCCATCAGTGACTCCTTTTCCCATTCCTGGTGTATATGCCTTTTTTGAGACTGCCACAGATCAGGAATTCATCAACAGAGGAATTGCTGCTTGCCTAGAGTTTGTCACTGATTTGGGATCATCGGTAGAAATATGCCTCAAACCATTCATCATCATTAGCATCATTATTACTGTGATTGCTACTCATTCCCAGGAAAGCAATAGAGGTTTCTCATACAGCATAAACAATAAAAATCTTTATATACATATGTATGTATATAAATATATAAATTATTTCCATCAGGAATAGCACACACTTCTTGCTCCTTTGGCTGGTGGAGGCTTGGAGCTGTGTCCATGTGTAACCAGGACGTTCAAACAAGTACCAGCACCGAGCTCTGTCTAACCCAAGTGAAAACAGCAAAAGGTAACCGGGAAATAGATGTCAGCAATGCTTCTAATCATCACAAGCCTCCTCTGACACATGGTTTTAATTGCTTAAAGAAAATAAAAAAGAGGAAAGAAAAGAAATAAACCCAGTTATGAATAATCTAATAAGCTCACCAAGCACCTGTGAAACGTGGCTTCCCAGCTGCAGAAAATCAGATGGAAGAATAGAAACCAGAGCGTGCTCCAAGGCAGCACACAACCTCATTCGACGTGTATCGTTCCAAAGCTGCCCAGGAAAAATGCCTTAATGCCATTTTTGGCTCAGGGCATACATGCCACTCTGTAAGAAGTATCTCAAAGGAGTGTTTATTTAAGGAACACAGAGAATCTACTTTAAAGTCAAAAGGTAGAGGGGGAAGATGGAAGAGGGAAACCTGCTCCTTGGCATAATTTCAAATGAAAAAAAACAAACCATCATCATCATCATCATCAACAACAAAATCCCCCATAGCATTAATTTGAGGGATTGCAGTCTGGCAGGTAAAATTACTCAGGAATAATTAAGCATGTTTTCCTGATACAAAGTATTCAGAGTAAGTGTTTAAGTAAAGTTAAAATGCTGTATAGGCACGGCTTTAGTCAAGAAAGTAATTTGTTTTCCTGCTATGAAATAAGGGTCATGTTCGCCGCATTTCGGAGCCACCCAGCAAATGTCCTCATGAAGCTGTTTTTCATGGGAAGGAGCTGTTACATGGAGGGAAAAAGGTAACATCCTGACTTGGAGAAAAAAAACAAATCCCTGAACTATATATTTTCAAGGCTGTTTTGACATGTTTTTCTTCTACACAGAACTCAACTTCAAATACAGCCTCTTAACCACGACAGCTCAATGACCCACCCAGAGAAACTCTTTTTTCCACAAACAATATAGCATCAGGAGAAGGAGCCTGAGAGGAAAAGCAAACAGTCCTTAAAGCAACTGCTTTATTTGGATAGTTCTGAACCACTGGCATTGGGGGCAGATTTTAAGTTGGTGGGCGTGAAGAGAGGAAAGCTCATGGTTTTGATTTGAAGTAGCCACATCAAAACCTGTTTAAGAGAAGGGAATGGCAGTATTTTGAAAAATACATCCTTCTTAAGGGGATGTTAGGGAAAACAATTCCATGGCCTGTTGAATGATAAAAGCCAACATGTTGGCTGAGGAGAAAAAAAATCTGCCTGTAAGTGATGTTCTTGGATAAATTTGAGTTACTCCTTCCCTGGTCACAGCAATAAGGTATTTATTATTCCTTATTTTTCACCTTTAGGTGAAGGAAATTGTTATGCACATGTATTGCTAGTGGGTCAGTGAGCAGGACCAATTTCAAAATATTGTTCTTTCTTGCCCCCCAAAATGGGCTTCAAACCTTCAGTTGTGCACATGCTGTTTCAACCCAAAGAGAGACCTGCAAGCCCTGTTAAGGATCTATCCACCCATCCTGTCCAGGTAACTACTACAGTCTGAGAGCCCTCAACTCATTGTTGAGGCAGCAGTGATGGATTAGACACAAATCTGCATGCTGGTGGCTGTGGGATGATGTTGAACAGTGACACTGAAAGGGGCTGCTGGGAAATCAGGGCATCTCTTGAAGAGTCTTCTAGCTATTGACTTTGGCTTTCTCATGCACTCCTGATAAACATATTATAAACCTGCTCTGTGTTTTTATTTGGTGATAATATTTAATTTCTCATGTTGCATCTCCCCAGAGGGCTGCTTCTAGGTCTAAAGGAGCTTTTCTTACTTTTTGTGAACGGCTTTGTACTTTTCAGCAGGTGAAGAAGAACAATACAAAACATCAGGCAGTTCTTCTGCTTTACTAGAGGCTTCTGGGCAGGTGAGGGAGGAGAGCAGATTGCAGCAGAAGATGATCACAAAAATGATCAGGGGGCTGGAACACTGGCCCAGGTTGCCCAGGGAGGTGGTTGAGTTCCCATCCCTGGAGGCATTCCAGGTGAGGCTTGCCAGGGCTCTGGGCAAGCTGCTCTAGTTGGGGATGTCCCTGCCCAGTGCAGGGGGGTTGGACTAGATGAGCTCCAGAGGTCCCTTCCAACCCAAACCATTCTAGGATTCTATGAGTGATATCTCCACTTAAGTCCAAGCTTGGGATGGGTGGCCAAGGTGTGCCTGGAGCAGCAAAAGACCTCTATGCCAGCTCCTTCTCCAACAGGCCATGAATTTTCTGGCTGAGAGCCATAGATCAGCAGTGCACTTCCACAGAGGTTTCTAAAGTCTGGAAATGTGTTTTCATTCCAGTGTGGAACAAGAACCAAACTTTTCAAATGCTTCCCCGAAATGGATTTCGTTTTTTGTTGTTGTTGCCATTAAAACATCTGTTTTGAGATTGAAAAGATCAGGGTTCTTGTTTAGATCCTTCTCTGCTTATAAATTGACCCCAGAAACGCTGAAAACTTTCCCATGGAAATGTTATTAATGGGACTATTTCACTGCAAGACATTTTGGTTTCGATGAAGCAGTAACAACAATGACAACAAATCCCATTAAAATGTTTTGAGTGGTTCCAGTCTCCAAAAGCACCAGGCAGTTTTTTGAGCATCTTGGGATCCCCCAGCATGAAACATGCAATGACAAAGTAACATTATTGTCACCCATCAGATAGGCAAGAATCCAGTATTCACTTTGCCTATCTGTAACAAGCCCACATCAATGGAGCTTTGTTTGCAACAAATCTCATACAAAAAATGGGAAAAGGAAAATACCATGAAATACCTCTAGACTCTCAATGCCATTCAGCAAGGATGCATTTTGGTCATTAATCACCCACATTTAGGCAAGCAGTTAGAAAAGCCCAGCTGTTCCAGGCCACAATGCTTTCCTTTATTGCATTAACATCTCCCTGCTAACAAGACAACTTCAACACATGATCTCCAAGAAAGGCCATAATGCCTTATTCCCAGCGTGGTCATTGTGGCATTGTTTTAGATTGAAAAGTTCAGGGACTTAATGCCTTGAAAAAATCCTAGTTCAGCCTAATTATCTTCTGAAGGATTTTGTACAGCTGATATCTGATTTCAAACCAGCTCTGTGTGTACCCAGCAGTGTGGGCTCTCTGGAGAGTATGAAAGTGAGCTCTTGTTTTGCCCTAAAAACCTTCACAGAAAGCACATGCTGGGAGTGGTTATGGATATCCCCCCTCCAGAGATGCACTTTTGGGATGGGGTCAGGTACAGAACAAGCTCTAGGCTTCAAGCAGGTGAGAGCTGTCTGATGCATTTAACCTGTGCTTAGTGCCCATGTCCTGCTAAAGCACTGACCAAATGACACCTTATTCCTTCCCCTCCCAGTGATGTATATAGCTGCCATATTTCTTTTGCCTGTCTCCAATTCAGGCTCTTTTTCTCCATGAATCAGACATCCTGCTACCAGCCTGTTTTTACCCTGATAGTCACACCCACTTCTCCAGCAATGTGGTCCATTCTGCTTGCCTTCCTACTCAGCAGTGTCCAGATGCCAAGTCTGGGCTTTTCCACGATGTTTAATTCAGGCATTGCTGAGCCACACTGGTCTGCTCAAGCACTTTTCCTGGGCCCCAGGCACAGTCTGAAAATCACTTGTGGNTCTTTGTTCGCGAAGCCTAGCCATACATTTCCTGGGCCCAGCCCATAAGCATCTTCCTGTCCAGGATCATGTCCCTATTCCTCATCCTCACCCCAGGACTGGCAGCTGTGCATCTGGAGCTGCTTGCAGCCACCCCCTCTTTTGGCAGTACCTCTTGCCATCAATGCCTTCCAGGGACAAAATCCACTGCTTTTCAAACCCACAGCTTTCGAGTGGGTTTAAAATTTCCCAGGGCACATTCCTATGGCCTCTGCTTTCCAAACTCTCAGGAATTTGCCACACAAACGTGTTCCTTCCCTTTATTTGTTTCTTGCAAGTAATTAGATAGGGAATTGTTTGCTACCTGTCATACCTTAGTTTAAGCCATTTGGGAACAAAGTGAGAAAAGGAGAAAAAAAAAGAAAATAGAAGAGAATTGCAGTGGATTAAGACTACTGATTGTAGCAACAAGAGGAGGTATTTCAATGACAGGTTTAAGACTTGCTAAGTAACTGCCATAAGGATTATGAAAATATTTTTTAACAGGGCAAGATTAACAGATAATCCTTTAAAAAAAAAAACACCAAAAGATGGCAAATGGCTTTTTTAAGAAGAAAAAATAAACTACAAATTACCCAAAGCCTCTGGAAATTCCACAGAAGAAAGTTTTTCCCTAGAAATGTTGACATCATTAAATATTTTCAGGTCAGTGTCCTCAGCAGGACTAAATTGGTGTGTCTTAATGTGAGTGGAACGGTGTCAGTTTCTACCTCATTTAACTTGGGCATTTTTTAACTGAACTAACAAGCTTCTTGCCAAGCAGCAGCCTGGCATCCTCAGCTGCAGGAAGCAAGGGCTGCAAGGAGAGAGCTGCCTTTGCTAGAAAATGAGCTCTTGCTCTCAAACAATGCTGTTATTGATACCTAAATGTCATATGGAAATTTTGAGGACACTTGGGGCCTTTCTCTTTCCTGACTCCTCAAGACTTGATCCCAGCCCTTGCCAAACTGAATCTCTGACCAGCTATTAGCTTTTGGGTTTGACCCTTTCATTCTGTATTCATCATGAGTAACAGAGGAAAGGCTGTATTTTCTTTCATTATCAGCAGTGGGCATGTACTGGCTGTAACACCTTCTTCACATGGGTTTATAGCCACAAGATCCATGTAGGCATCTACTGACAATGCAGGAACTCTGCTGACAATGAGCTTCTGAGCAGGTTTTGGGGCTCTGCTTAGATGCTTGTGCTTGGTAAGGGACATGGCCATTAAGACATTTGCCAGCTGTAATATAAGCCCAGCATCAACAGGAAGCACTACATCTGTTTCCTGGCCAGCAGAAACTGGGACTGGTTTCCTTAATATCTTTTTAAAATGCCATTTAGTCCAGTATGAAGAAGAGCATAAATATAGAAATGAGTTAAAAGTGTTTTCAGGAGGTGTTATAGGCTCTTTCAGTTAACTTGAAGCTAAGTTTCACCAAGTTTGTTTTCCTACTGCAAAATCAAGGAACCACTGGAGCCTTCACGACTTGGAGTCCATAGAGGGAATCTCTGGTCTAAAGCATTTCTGAGCTATTCCTTTGCAAATAACACAGTCTGTCTTCCAAGAGGCAAGTATTGATATTACCATACATACCTTGTAAGATATGTGTCAATGAATGACACATCTCAGTAGCTCAGTTAAAAGCAGAAGAATAAAAAGCACTCCATGGAAATAAAGACTTCACAGATCATTTTTGGTAAGAAGCATCTCACTCAGCTGAGAGACATGATGATCACTGCCTGTCACACTTCAGGATGAATCCCAACTGCCAAAGACTTCAGCCATGGATGGGTCTTTATCCCATCTCAGACATAGAGCCAAGATTCAAGCTATGTTACTGCTGTGACATTAAATTGCACTTTGGGGCTGCAGAAGGGCTTTCTAAGATTACAGAGAGACAACTGAAGGCAAAATCTGATTTAAATGAAGGTGGGAAATGTAGCTCAAAAAGACAAAACTGTCTGGGCATAACCTGAAATCAGTGCAAGCCATTTCATTTCTCAGGACAGGTTCTGCAGCAAGCTTGTGGTTAAGTGTCCAGTTATGGTCTTTGTTTGGTCCATGGCCAGAGAGAATCAAAAACTGCTTTTTCTCCCAGAGAAGCAGTTTCTTGCCAAGTATCCCCACACAAAGAAAACAAACACACGAGAAGGCACCATCACAGATACCTAGGGAGATAAGCTGCAAAAACATGTGCTCTGGGCAAAAGTGCAAGGTGTAGAATGTGAGTTCATGATCTACATGTGTTCTTCACTCTGCTTTGTTTGTTTTCGCTTGGTTTTGATGTGTTAAATTAAGGGATAGTTCATGGCTGTAAGTCATCTTCTTGCTGTTGGAAGCCAAATAGTGGGAAGCAGGTATCTTGCACATCAGAGGCCAGCTGTTTCACAGGAGGACTTCAAATGACTGGAGCGGGAACATGAGCAGTTGTTCTGTGGCTTAACATGTTGAAGTAACTCCAAAGTTTTAGGAACAAAAATTGCCCTAGGTCTCAAGTGCAAATTAGAAAGGGATGAAAATATCTATTCCTCAAAGTGCTTCAATTATTGAGATCATTAAACTACCAGGGCTAGGGCTGAGTTTCCATGATCCTTCGTGGTACAATTCCTACTCCGAAAGCTTTGCTTGGAGCAGGACCAGGCTGTGCAGCACACATGGTCTGACAGGGTGATCCTGCTCCTGTGGCTAAGGAGGAGGGAGAGGAAAGATGACATTCTTTTACCTGTCTCTTGCATGTGGGAAGCAGAGATGTGCTAGCCAAGCTGTGTCCCCACAGATAACTGTGGTAGTCCTCTTTCCCACTGCCATTGAAAGGGGAAGGTCTCCATCCCCCACTGCTCCTTTCTCAAAATCCTTTTTCCTCCTCCCCTCTTCTGTGCTTCCATCTACAATAGTCTATGCTTGGCCATACTATGCTTTCATGCTCATCTGCCCCTTCATCAGCTATTCTCATGCAAGGTAGGGGCAAAAAGTGATCCACCCTTTGCCAGCCAGATATTCCCTGCTAAATGAGTGAATCAGACTGGCTCCTGAAGTGCTGGACTTTTGTGTGCAGATACACAAAGGTGGAAAGTCTTAGGAAGGCACAAGCAAAGGAATCTGGAGAAGAGAGGAGTGCTCTCAACAAGTGCAAATGGACAGTTGAACACTTTTCTTTCCCTTTTCTGAGAAATCTTTTCCCATGCAGCAGTTGGCTGCATTATAAAGTGTCCTGGTTTGAGTCAGAACTAATTCTGGTCAGTGATTTTACTTTATAGCTAAAGCTCCTCTAAGTCACTGCTAAATGTTGTGCACCACATTGAGGTGCAAAATAAAAGGCTGCACCTGCAGAGAGGAGCAGACAGTTCAGGTGACCCTGAGCTGACCAAAAGGCTATGTCATTCCATATATGTCATATTCAGTATTAAACTGAGGGTCAGTTGCTTATTACAGCAAAGTCACACACCAAGCTTGGGCCTTAGGGTCTCTTACATAAAGCCTAAGACCCAAGCAAGGCAGGTGCCTGATTAAGCTCTTTAGCACCTAATTAACAGCAAATACAAAAAAGGACAGGGTTAGGCCTACATCCTCCCTGAAGGCTAAACACCTGAGCCATCTGAGGTGGTGGCTTGGGAACTCTCCTGGTGAGGATCAGAAGCCCAGCTCTGCTACTACAGGACTCTGTCTCTTCTTCCTTCAATTTCAATCCAGAAGTTCCTGAATCCAGTTCCAGGATCCAGCCCCTGAGTCTGATTCCTCTCTGCTGCTGCTTCCTTCTGCCACAGCATCGCTGGTGATGGTGATGTAGTTGCCATCAAGGTGGGTTTGGGTTTGGTATTGGTTTTGTATATATATATTTGTATATATATTTCACTTTGGTTTTGTCATTAAAGTAGTTTAAGTTTTCATTTCTAATCCACAAGTCTCTCTCTGTTAATTTCCTTTTTTCCTTCCTGGAGAGGGGGAAAAGAGGGGTAATAAAAAGCATCTGTCACTGGATTCGTGGTCGGCCCAGCCCTAACTCTTGACATAAAGTTAATGCATTACTGATCTGTAAGTGGCCACAAAGACACCTTAAAGAATTTTAAATAAAGTTGTGGTGGAATGCCCCACACCTCCAGAAATCTGGCTGTTGGTGCCTCAGAAACAGCAAGCATTTTTCTCATCTATGTTTTCACAGTGCTGGTGATCAGAGAATCATAGAATAGTTTGGGTTGGAAAGGACCTTTAAAGGTTATCTAGTCCAACCTCCCTGCAGTCAGCAGGGACATCTTCAACTAGAGCAGGTTGCTCAGAGCCCTGTCCTACCTGACCTGGAATGCTTCTAGGGATGAGGTTTCTACTACCTCTCTGGGCAACCTGGGCTAGTGTTTGACCACCCTTAGCGTACAAAAGTTCTTCTTTACATGTAGTTTAAATCTCCCTTTTTTTTAGTAGAAAACCATCACCCTTGTCCTGTCCCAACAGGCCCTGCTAAAGTCTCTCTCCATCTTTCTCATAGGCTCCTTTAAGAACTGAAAGGCTGCTATAAGGTCTCCCTGGAGCCTTCTCCATGCTGAGCAACCCCAGCTCTTTCAGCTTATCCTCACAGCAGAGGTGTTCCAGCCCTCTGATCTTATTGACAAGGGGAACTTAGGCAGCAACAGTAAGACAAAGAAAAACCAAACTTTCTACAGAGTTTTCCCTTGCCACAGTGAAAATCCTGACTATATGTGACTCTCTTATTGTAGTCCATCATCTTTTAAGTGCTGAACCAGTAAACTCTGTGGGTTATCACAATCTGGCTGCTAGTGCATCAGGCAAATGTTCTGTCAAGCAGCAGGCTAAAGGCAGCAGCAATCAAGGCTACAGGATGAGCAAATAATTTCTGTTGTGTGTTTCATCATGATCACCATTTTTATCTTTGGTTTTGTAACAGAACATTTATGAACACTGCTGGAAGCCAAAATCATGTTACAGTACTAGGCTGTACAGACAGTGGCTGGGAACCCAAATATTGTCTAGTATGTGTTGAACAAAAAGAGTGGGATTAAGTAATGAAAAGAAAAAGAAATAAAAGGTGTCTTTTTCCCCCCCCCCACAAATACATAGTGAATTTCTCAACGTGTTATTTATGGGTTTCATAGTTTCTGCTGTTGTCTGGCAGTATTTCCAAGGGATGAGGTCCACCAAAGTTTACCATGAAGATGACTTCCCTCATAAAATTTCAAGAAGTGAGATATTCATTCCTGCTTCCTCAATATCCAGTTCCACAAGCAAGAAACAGAGGGTTTAAATCATCAGTGGCACACTGGGACTTCAGAGGAATTAAGCAGTTTTTTAACACGCCTCAGTCACCAAATGAGTTTGCATAAAATGCATACCAATAACGAAAGCTTTCAGAGGCTCATCCATCATTATAAACAGGGATGGAATTCAGCTGTTAGTTTATTTCCAGTGATTAACCAGATCTGTTCAGGACATAAGGAAGGTCTCACTGTGCTGCTCTTCTCAGCCATGGAGTATTTCCCTTTGACATCCACCACAAGTCATTGGAACCTGCGATGCCAACGAAACCACCAACAACCACACTGCTAATGCACAGCTCAGCATCAAGGTTGTAGCTCTCCTGCATGTTTTCCCATATCCAATTTGAAGTCATAATGTAACTTTATTAGCTGCAGACAGAATATTGAGATTTAAAATACTTTTTTTTTAAAGTTTCATCTTTCCAAATGGCAACTGGTGATATTCAAGCCACATGTTGGCCACTTGTTTTGAGGACAGAGGGTGTACCTTAGTACAAACCTTTCTCTGTTTCTTGAAAAAACAACAATAAAACACCCTTTGCCTTTTATCCACATCTGGCTGCACCAAAAACAGTGACCCATGGAATTCAAAATTTCATACTTCACTGCTGCAGGCAAAGTCCAGAGGTTATTCTTGCTGTGTTTGTGAAAGATGTAGTGCTGTCAGAAGGAGAAGTGCTTATTGAAAAAACACATGGGGTTTCTGTTTCCCAAAATTATGGAATTAGTCAGTGATAAGAGTCTTTGGAATGCCCTTTAGCCATTCATTGGTCTTCATAGGGATTGGCACAATTAATTGCAAGACAAGAGTAAGCAGTGTAGGTCAGATCTGCTTGGAGAGTGCCACCACCACAGCTCAGCCCATCTCTGTTGCAGAAGCAATATCTCTCCAAGGGTCTGCAATTCCAGGGAGGCTGTTAGACATAAATAATGAAATAATAGTAACCTTAAATTTAACCTTACACAAAAGAAGTTGTAATACCATAGTAACTCAAGCTTCCTGAAAATTCAAGGAGGGAAGGAGTTATCAGAAAGAGGATGATGAATTTAAGCCTTTTTCCCCACTGCCATCATCCATAGATCACCCTTCTGCATTCCTGAGGACCATCAAGGAGAACTTACATTTTGTCTGAACTGAGAAACTAGACGTCATACTCAAAGCCATAGTGATCAAAGCTCTTACTTTGTTATACAGAGTAACCTATTATAGTTACTAAAATACTCTTTGTGAGAGGTACGAGTCCAAAGATCACCATTAGGCAAGAGGAAATGGCCTCAAGTTGTGCCAAGAGAGGTTTAGATTAAACATTAGCTAAAATTTTTTCACTGAAATGGTTGTCAAGCCCTGGCACAGGTTGCCCAGGGAAACTAATGGAGTCACCATCCCTGGAGGGAGTGAAAAGACATGGAGATGTGGTGCTCAGGGACATGGTTTAGCGATGGTTCGGCAGTTCTGAGTTAACAGTTGGACTTGATGATCTGAAAGGTCTCTTCCAACCAGAATGATTCTATCATTCTGTGACTATTATTTTATCATCCCTTTAACTTATTGCTGGAGATGGCCAAACTCATTACTGATGTTACCCTCCTCTGGTGAGCTAGGTTTCTCACACATTAGGTTACACTTTTTTGTGGATGAGAAAATACAGTTGGGTGAACACAACTCTGTGGGAACAGAGATGTAAAAAGTCTCTGTTAGCCTGACCATTCCCAAATGAATTTACTCTCGTGGGTGTCCTGGAGTGATTAAAATTCAAGAAAAGAGTGTACGTCATGTTCCCTTTTTGAACTTTTGAATTTTGGACACTGTTTCTTTAAAAAANTGTTTCTTATTTTTGTTTATTGCTGTTCCCATTTTGGGAAGAGGGGGTATTGTAGCAAAATCCTCTCAAAAGATTGTTCTTTTGACCTTAGTTTCTGGTCAAACCAGGACAGTGGGATACAGAGTGGTGAGGTAGACAGCAGTGCTTTTCTTCAGTGGGATTCAGGATCATGTTCTGTGGGTGAGATGGTTCAGGAGCAGTGGGGAGCAATTGCACAGGGCAATCCTGCCACCTCTAGCTGGTGAGGAGCCTCCTCTGCTCAGGTACTCTGGAGAACCTAGAAGAAAGCCTATGGCAATGTGGCTGACACCAGCAATTCTGCAGTGGAATGAGCCTCTTGTGCAGGAGGGACTGGTCAGGAAAGGTATTCTACACAGTAAATGCAGATCTTCTTTGGAGATAGTTACAACCAAACCTCTCTTCTACTTATTTTCTACTACTTGTGTGGGGAAAGGCAACAAAGCAGCAGCAGTGGCCATAAGCAATGACCTGGCTCCAGGACAGCCCAGTCTCTGTGGTGGGATCCCTACACAGAGATGGCAGCTGGTGTTGGGACACACCAACAATGACAGAGGACAAGAAGATGCCCAATAAGAGCAGGTCTGTGCTGTGGTTTTCCTCAGGGTCTCCACTGCAAGATCAGCATGCTTCTTCTTCCAGGGGAAATGTCTCATTCCCAAATCTGGTTTTGGCTGGCATGCAAGTCCCATCATCATCTTTCATGTGTGTGCAAGGCAGGATGACTTTATGACTTTAATGAGTGCAGAAAGATATTCATCTGCCAGTAGGACCTTTAGGAAGCACATTTCCTTCTGCCTTGCACGTGATTCTGAAAAACCATTTGGCTGACATCTTGCTTTGAAGCTGCCCAATCATCCTCCCTATCTACAAAATCCTAACAGCAAACCATTGGCAGAGCCACAGTTTCACAATATTTTGATTAAGGAACAACTCGTCCTCTCTGCTTTGATGCTTCCTTCTCTGTGTATTTCCTGGAGGCAGGATTTCAACACTGAGAAGGCCACTGGACCCTTTAAAGGGATGATGGTTCCTCTTTGTGGCCTGAGTTCAGGAAAACACTCTGAAAGTAAGGTATGAAACAGGTATTTAAATGCTTTCCTTTGCTGGTAGAGAATTAAGGATGTTTAAGTCTTCCCCAACTTACCACTGTAAAGTCTCAGCACATGTCATAACATCTGCACTGAACATGCTTCAAATAGATGCAAAATAAGATTAGTTAACATGCATGTATCTGCTTACAAAACATCATGCACTACAATCACCTTTGTAAATCAAACATTGACACTGAAACAAAATAGCATAACAAGTTAAAAAAAGCCAACACTTTCTATATGTAGTGTCATTGGCCATTCCTGTTAGAAGGAAGGTCTGAATAACAAACTCCCTATTATTTCTTTTAAACCCCAAGCCAAGTAATGCACTGCATCATGTTAGTCATATGGGAGCTATAGTAAAACTATTTCTTTCCATTTGGATTGCCTGAGAGCTAACCTAGGAGAAAGTCAGAGCATACTGATGACACCAAGCCCATATAGATAAATATCATATGCTTTCCAACTGCACCACATTTGGTTTCTATCAGCGGTGCTAAATTCCTCCATAATTTCCAAAATTGCATTCCAACTGGTTGACATCCACATTAGCTGGATGTTAATCCAGTTAAAAATAAATGCAAATTTTGAAGAGAAAATGAACTCATATGTGCTTGGAAAACAAAATTTCCCAGCTTGCTGTCCTTTGGGAGACATCAGCAGTCTTTCTTCCCCATTTCTTTCAAGATCATTTGATGGCTGCTGGAATAAGGTATTTTAAAACACAAGACCAAAAGAAAATGCAAGGGAGAAAATGACTCACCAGCTTCTCTGAAGGTCACCTTCATCCTCACCTCCAAAGCAGGTCCTGTTGTTTGCACAGTGAGGCAAGGGGAATGGTCTTGCCACCCATCTGGGTCTCTATTGCTGGTTTCCCAGCTATGCTCTCACAGCTACAGAGTTGTTCCAGTTGCAGAGAAGTGTGATTAATGAGGAAAGCTTTCCTGGCACATTACCACTGTTTCTAAAGAGAAATGTAAGCAAATTGATATTCTTTTCCCCCTCCAAGATCTGCTTGCCCATTCATGCAGCCATGCTCCATTCCCAGGGTTATCCATACTAGCGCCATCTAGCGAGTCCCACAGATATTACAGCCTTGGTAAGAAAGTCTTCAACAGAGAGAGGAAGCACCAAAGGTGCAAGAAGTATTCACTACCAGATAGAATCACAGAATGGGTTGGGTTGGAAGGGACATTTAAAGGCCATCAGAGGTCCAACCCTCCTACAGTGATCAGGGACATCACAGAATGGTTCAGGTTGGTAGGGATCACAAAAGGTTCTCTAGTCCAACCTCCCTGCTTTAGCAGGGTCACCTAGAGCACATTACTCAGGACTGTGTCCAGATGGTTTTGGAATATCTCCAAGGAAGGAGACTCCACAACATTTCCAGGCAGTCTGTTCCAGTGCTCTGACCCCCTCATAGTGGAGGTCTTCCTCATGTTTAGATGGAAGGATCTTAGGATCTTTCACTAGATCAGGGTGCTCAGAGCCCCATCCAACCTGACCCAGAATAGTAGCAGGGCCATGAGTCATTTACCACCTTTCTGAGCAACCTTTGCCAATGTCTCACCACCCTCATTGCAAAAATATTCTTCCTTATATCTAGTTATATCCTTATATCTAGTTTGAATCTCCCTCTTTTAGTTCCAAACCATTACCCCTTGTCCAAGCTCCTGGTGATGACAGATGAGTCTGGTCCACACAGCACTTGTACCTCAGCCTTATTTACTTGCCCAGTTTGCTCCCCAAATCTCCCAGGCTTCCCATGCAATAATGCACAGCAGCTTTTCCATAAGCCTGCAAGGGGGCTGGCCCATGCTGAGTTGGAGTCTGTGTCCCTGATTACAAGTGCTTTAATGTCCATTTCCCCACTCCTTTGATCCTGTCCATGACATGCAGAAGAAAAGGAAAATCTGGCTTTTGTCTGAAGCACATTTAACCTCACTGCCCAGAAATGGGACCTTGTCAGTCAGTGGATTTCATGGGTGGATGAATGAGATCACAGCAGTCTTCAGTTCATTAAAAATAAAAGGCTTTCCTAGCCCTTGTTTTAGATCTATTAGGAAATTAATGTATTTAATGTCAGACCTTAATGGCAAGGTTTGTAAAAATGTGGGTAGAGCCCTCCCTAAGTCTTCGTTCTTGAAGCCTAGCCATGATGATGGCAACAGAACATGGTATTACTACTTTTATAAGAGAAATACAAGCAGTAGCTAAATAGCTCATCAGCTGGGATGGGCTTCTGATGAGCTTGTGTTGCCCACCTGCTGTGACAACCCCCATAATAGATCACAGGTGACACCACTGCAACTGGGGTACGAGTGGGTGTGCTGCTAAACTGGTCTGCAAACAACAGCCTGGATGTTGGGATTGCATGTCTTTGTCTCCAACCAGGATTTTCAGAGCAGTTTGATGTCAGGAGAAATGCTTGGTCATTACTTCTCTCTTTTTTTTCCCTCCACTTTAGGAACTTCCAGAACCTAGCCTGATTTCAAAACTTCTGTAGGTCCTTCTCCTTTAAAGAAATGAAGCATCTCTCACAGAAATGGATATGTCTCCATATCTCTTTTTATAGCAAATACTGGTTTAAATTTGAGCTATGCTGAGATGGTTTTCCCAATAAACCAGTGATGATGTTGAGCTGGGGGCTGGTGCTTTCAAACATAGTCTTCCAAAGACCTACACTTGGTATGAGGTGGGTCTGCAGCATGGCATCCCCTCCTGAGAGACACAATTGTGCCAGAAGTGGGGAAAAAAGGGATAAAATTGAGCCCTCTGAATGTTGGTGCTGAGATTCAGTGGCAGAAATATCAATAACCCAGCATGGTGTTTATCCACCACTCTTCCAGGATCCATGTGCACATAGGCTAGGGGAATGGATAGAGCAAGCTGTCTTTGAAATATATCCATGACATGCTGTTGGCCTTCTCCTCTCCTGAGTCTATATTGTTGCATGATCTCACATATCCACTCTACTATAGCCAGGAAAGGTGATACTGATTTTAAAAGAGGGGCAAAACAACATAGGCACATTCCTGGGGCTTAACCAGTCCTCCATTCAGATCCCACCAGAGCCACCACATCACATTTGAAGAGCACCAGCAGCTCTCCCCATGCTTGACTGTGCACTGGCAGTTCAGATTGCATTCAAATAGTCACAAAAATAAAACTAAACCCTCAGCAGCAGTCAGAACAAAAGGTTCTTTCTTTCTTTATGCCAGAACCACTGCATGGCAAGGATGGAGTGTATCCCTGTGCTAAGCTCTTCACCAGTGTCAAAGTGTATGAGCAAAAAGCTTGCTACCAAGAGGAAAATTGGGGAAAACCAGAAAAACCTCCATGGTTTGTCAGTAATAAAGAGGCTGGAATAATCTCTGTGACAGATCTGCCCATCTGAAATTTCCTGGCTTGATCACTGCATGCCATGTGCACCCATGGGAAGTAAGCAGCTTCTTCCTGACCTGCTAGCTGATAAAGTAATCAGATAAAGAGGAACCCAGGTCCACCCAGCAGCCAGAGCTAAAACACTTTCCACTCAGAAAAAGATGTATTTTGAGCTGTGCATGCAATTCTTCACTGGGGCTCTCCCAAGCAAAGTGGTTGACTCTTCACTTGAAGGCTGCTGGTAAAGTTTGGGGGTCAGTCCCAAAACATTGCTATACTCCTGCACTTGGCCTCAACACAGTGCTGCAAGAGGTGTGTAGGCAGCAAAGAGTAGCCCCTTGGGATCTCGAAGTAGACAGCTCTAGGAGGGATCAGATCTCTGAGTTCATGTGTTGACTCCAGCTGGGATTGAAACCTCCCCTGTAAATCCACCAACTGTTAATATTTATTGATGTTAATTAAGACAGTGAATGCAGGACTGCAGAAGTGGTTATAGAGGCAGAACTCAGCTTGGAACTACCCAACAGGCTTCAAAAGGCAAGATGCCCAATCTTCTGAGTAGTCTTACCTGCTGTGTGTGACCTGGGGTAGAAGGAAAGTGTCTGTCAGCACTTGCTGTCTGTGCTCGCGCAAGGTTTTCGCTGACGCGGAGACAGCCTCGCACCTCCCCTGTGTGCTTTAATTGCAAATAGCTAAAACATCTGATTCATACTTAGCTTCATTATATTAATCCTAAAATAAATAATCCCAGCTCTTATGTTGTCAGGGTGTAATTTTGCCGTTATTTCAAAACCACAGAAAATAGAGCTGGAAGGGAGCTCACAAGGTCATGCGATGTAACCAGGTGCCAAGAGCTCTCCAAACCATCCCACAGCAGCTCTCACACCAAGGAACAGCAGCAAACCCACAGCCTGCTCCAAAACTCCAACCTCAGAGCATCCCTACCTTTAACCTAAATCTCTTTTGTGACAGATTAAGCCTGTGACTTCCCTCCCCCAATTCCTTACTGGACACAAAACCAGATTATTAATTTCCTTTCTGTTTAAATATTTGAGTTATATCATCATATCTTTCCCCCCCTCTGTCCTCCGTGCTCAGGACAGCACAAGCTTGGCTCTTACCACCTTCCTTCAGAAATCACATTTTCTAGACCTCTCATCATGTTTTGCTGAACTCTCTCCAGGTCTATGCTTGAAGTCTGGATCACAAACTCTGGACTGAAGCTTTGCAGCACCAAACAGAGCAGAAGGGACACACACTTGCAGGTGACAGACACATATACAGCATATATACACTCTAGTTGTATAAAACACTTTTATACAAGTAGCTTGGCATGTTGGACTGTCTGTGTGACATTTCAGAGACAGCCAGCCCAGCCTGGGGCCCACTTCAGCTCTTTTCTGCAGCAGGCTCCTATTTCCTTGCCTGCTTTCCCCACCTGTCCTAGGGTTGTGCCAAGGTTTGCCTTTTTTATTCCTCCTTTTTATTTCAGATGGAGCTTTGCTTTGCCCATAAAAGGGCTTTCAACACCTCTTGCCTTGTCACCACTTCAATATTGTCATCTGAAATTATTCCAGGTACAAGGAAAGTTATATTGTGTTCTGGTTTTGTTGTTTTTTAGTAAACCAACAAAAACAAAACCCAAACAAACACCTTCTGGCTTTCCCAACCTCCCTGAAGTGCTGAGTGTCAACATACCAGTGACAAAGGAAGATTTTTTTCTCAAAACCTATCCAGCACCTCCAGGATTTGGCTTCCTCTGATGGAAACACTGGAAGAAATGGTTTCATTTATAGTAGTTCATTATTTCCACTGTCTTTCCCAACTTCTACACACTCTGTAAAGGTTTGGGCACATTATTTGGGAGACAACTCCAGCCTACTTTTATTTTACCCAAATATATTTGTTTGCTGTTATTTAAGTGCAGTGTTGAGCTAAGCTTGTCAAGGGTTTAGGCTGGGCTGATCACCAATCCAGTGATAGATGCTCTCTCTTACCCTGCCCACCTCCAGGAAGGAAAAAGGGAATTATCAGAGAGAGAAAGATTTTTGGATTGGAAATAAAAACTTAAGCTATTTTAATGAAAATAGTAACAATAAAATGAAATATATATACAAATATATACAAAACCAATACCAAACCCACCTTGATAGCAACTACATCACCTTCACCAGCGATGCTGTGGCAGAAGGAAGCAGCAGTAGAGAGGAATCAGACTCAGGGGCCGGATCCTGGAACTGGATTCAGGAACTCTTGGACTGAAAGTAAAGGAAGAACAGACAGAGTTCTTCAACAGCAGAGCTGGACTTCTGATCCTCACCAGGAGAGTTCCCAATCCACCACCTCAGATGGCTCAGGTGTTTAGCCTTCAGGGAGAATAGAGGCCCAACCCTCTCCTTTTTTGTATTTGCTGTTAATTAGGTGCTAAAGAGCTTAATCATGCACCTGCCTTGCTTGGGTCTTAGGCTTTATGCAAGAGACCTGGTGTGGGAGTTTCAGGGACTGACCCTCAGTTTTATACTGAATACCATGTATATGGAATGGAATACACAACCCTATCTTTTAAAAGTGCCTTGCAGGGGTTGGGATGAATTTGGAGAACAAAGTGAGAGCCAGAAAAGGCAATAGAGCCAGTTGTGACATTAGAAACACAACCAGGGAGTAAGTGTTTGGAGAATGAGGTCTTTAAAAGTAATTGCAGTGCTGTGTTCCCTGAATGATTAGTCCTGACAAGGAAAGTGTTCAAGCCTGGGCTAACCCTGAGGGGTTAGGCTGGTGCAACAAGGCCCCGTTCTCCCTCAGTGAGCATCAGGATGGAGAAGGACTTCCCTAGTTCTGAGACAAAGAGGCCCCATGTGTACACAGAAAGACAATAGCCCTTGGCTAACACAATGAAAACCACCCAAAACCCTAAGAGTCTCCAAACCCTGATCAAACCTCTCACTGCCATCCCTGGAGGCATTCAAGGCGAGGCTTGCCATGGCTCTGGGCAAGCTGCTCTAGTTGGGGATGTCCCTGCCCAGTGCAGGGGGGTTGGACTAGATGAGCTCCAGAGGTCCCTTCCAACCCAAACCATTCTAGGATTCTATGATCTCAAACTATTTTGGGGCTCTAAAACAATTTTCTTTGTCTGTCCTGCAACTATGAGGGCACTAAGGTCAAGAAGAGCCTCACAGCAAGGGCAATACTTTTTCTGAAGCTTCTTTTAAAATAAGATTAGTTCTGTTTATGAAATGGGTCACGTGAAGTGCTAGCATGCAGTGGGCAGTTCAGCCTTCTGATCCATCCATGGGGCAGAAGGAAAGCAGAAAGAAGAGGAAAATGAGGAAAAAAGTAAATAAGGTAATACTCCTCTTGGGACAGAGTAATGTAATAATGTAATACTACTCCTGCCCAGAGAGGTGGTAGAGTCTCCATCTCTGGAGATATTCCAAACCCACTTGGATGCCATGCTGTGCAACCTGCTCTAGATGAACCTGCTCTGGCAGAGGGGCTGGACTAGAGCATCTCCAGAGGTCCCTTCCAAGCCCTAACATTCTGTGATTCTGTGATGCACTGCTACACTGTGGATCAAAATACAGAGAAGAGTAAATACAAAGATTCCACATTCAAAAGAAAGAAACTTCTGCACAGCAAAAGTCACTGTTGGAGCTAGTGGGTTACAGCTGAGCTTTGCAGAGCTGTGTCCACAGCACTGAGCTGTGGCTTGTACATATCACCATCTGTCATGTGTGATACTAACCCAGACTGGAGCAGAGCCCAGGCAAACTGTCCTGCTCTCCTGGCTCTGTAGAGCCAGCCAAAGCCTAACAGGCACTTACCACACTTTTGATGTACAGCCATAGCCCAGGTTAGGAGTGAACTCCTAACTGGCCTGGGGTGAGTCTCATGTTTCCCACCAGCCAGCAATCATACTAACCCACTCTGAAAGCTTTAGTATTTACCACCCCAAAAAAATTCAGCCTTATGATTTCCCCCCCCCATATGCAATAATAGTGTATCCCAGAGCTAAAAACAATGCTTGTTTCCAGGAAACAGCAACAATAAAGAAGTTTTCATTGAATTAATTAATTCCATGTGCATATCTGAAAGGACATTAATCTCAGCAGCTAATTGATGTGCAACTCAGTGAAATGTACTGCCATCACAGCTGGCACAGCCTTCTGGGCTGAGGTTTTTCCCTGGATGCTCCCTATGCCTTAGACTCCATAAATTGTGCTCTGGCATGTTGCAGTTAAAAGAAAGATGACTCGGAGTCCTGGAAACGTGTACGTGGGAGGGAAATCCCTACTGAGCCACTTGAGTGCTCAAGTGCTGGATCCTCAGCTGCCTCAGTCCTGCCTGAGCTTCTCTGTGTGGCAGAGCAGACAGCCAAGGTAAAGGTAAATGTTTAGAGTGAAGCTGTGTTTCAGGATTCATCAAGGTGAGATGCTTTCAAGGTGAAGTGAAGAACTGATCTACACATGGAAGAATGTCTAAGAATAGAGATGATACCTGCAATTATGTCAGGTAGGAGAAAAATGCAAGGCAAAGAGCCAAGATCAAGGAAAATAAAATACCTCCCTGTGGTGTATTATAGTGTAATTAGGTATATATGATAGGTAGCAGATGAGGCTCTATCTTGTCATGAAACACTGATGCCAAGAATCCCTAAAAGCCCAGTAAACTATTCCCTTATGACAGTCCCTAAATTCCAATACATGACCCGTGTTTTGTCTTCAAAGATACATCTGTGGAGTGCACAAGCCTTTTTTCCCCCTGTCACCATGCTTGAAAAATCCCCACTCAGGCTGCTGTGTTAAGCCAGCCATGATGTGCTCATCAGGAATGTGTTTGCGTGCTGTCTTCTTACACAGGAGAACAGCATTTTGGGGAGGCCAGGAGCACAATCTAGGACTGAACATGGGCTGAAAGCCATCCGAGAACAGAAGGCATGAAGCCACATTGCTCCACCACCAAATCATCTGTACTGCTGAGGACTCACTTTTCCTCTAACTACCCCCTAACTAATGCAGTTAGGCCCTGCTTTCATTCCATGCCTGCAACACAGCCCCAGCCTAAGCCTACTGGTAGACCTGCCAGTGATTTCAGTAACAGCAGAACTGGAGCACAAAAACACAGCCTCACCTGACCTTCAACTAGCAAAGGAGTTCTCTTCTGTCCCTGGTTTTATTCTTCTCCTTCCCCTGCCAGAAGCTGTAGGAGGCCAAAGGAGTTGCACCTGAAATGCCACCAAGAGCAGCTGTGAATGCCATGCATAGCCCTCAGTAGAAAAAGGCATAAAGAGCATTTTAAGAATGAAATATAATAAGGAGTTCCCCAAATTAATAACATGGGAAGGGTTTTGCATAGACCCAGAAGTGTGCCACATTTTCTGGTGATGTGCTTCCCATACTCTATGGAAAAGCAGCCCAAGTCCAAACTTTGCCTCTTCTGCTTTGATGTGGGTCATGGTGTGCCCACAATTTCTCCCTCCTGCCCAGCCACTTCTGTACATTTACACAGCAATCCACCACTACTGGGTGCTAGCATTCACCAATCTCCCCATTACTTCTCTAATCTATATATTTTGAGGCATCTCACTGGCTTCACATGGCACTCAGTATGCTTGTGGCAGCAAGGGAAGATGGTCTTCCAGCTGTGGTCCACCCAGCTGTGGTCTTCAGGCACCCACATCTCAGCCCCAAAGCCAAACCACTTTGCTGTGACCTGATGCCCTGGTATATCAGTTGATAATCTTCTCTTAGGTTTGTTTTTTTTTCATTGTTTATGAATATTTGCAGGATTGAGTTTAATGAGCAAAAACATTCATAATTCTGGTCTTCCACTGAAGTCAGTGGGGGGATTTGCACAGCTGCAGCAAGATCCAAATTGTTCTTTCGATTGCAACACTATCCTGTAATAATGAAATGTGCCTGCAGAAAGAATAGAGTCCAACAATCTCCAGGAAGGCAACTCATGAAGGTCAACTTGCCTTTCTTAGTGGCATTGGCACCAAGGAACTTGAGCAAAGTCAAATGGTGGTAAATTGGTGTGAATTCTGTGCAACTGTCAAACAAATTAACTTCTCAAAGGAGTGGTTTTCTTCTTCCTGAAAACGGCTTTTCTCCTTCTCTAAAATCACTTCCATTCAAATCTCCCCCTGAAACATGCTTGGTATTTAATAATAGAAGTGTTACTTGTTTAAAACCAGCTAATTTACTTTAATCACTTTTGCAGAGCTTTAGCAAATTTATAACAAATATCTCAGAACTTTCTCATTGAATGTAAGTGAAACCAAGTTTGTCAGATTCTCTGCCCAGTTGTGGTGCCAGAAAAAGGCAATAACCACATAATAATAACCAAATAGTCAGCCCCTAATTTTTCTGATACATTTTGACATTTTATGGCTAGATTTTACTCTAAATTCTTCTGGGTTTTGCACCCCAGAAGCTAGGAAAAAAATCATAAGAGAGAAGAGATCAAGCCAGGGTTAAAGAACCAGATGCCACTTATTCCCAGTCTGGCAAATGACCCCAGAGTATATGGTAAAAAGTGTGAATAAAACGACACAGACCCTCACCAGAGAGCAGTGAGTCTGTTTATTTACTCAGCTTATACAGTCCTTATTTTATACTTGGATGCATATGAATAACAGCAACATTTGAAGCCTGTGCCAGCTGGTTTGTTTAAGACTCTGACTACTTGAACACCCAGGGCATGTTGAAAGGAGTGGAAATGCCTTCCCACGATGAAACCAACCCAGCCACTAGACCTTGTCACAGAGCCTTGGCCCCTCTTAGCCTACCATCATTTCTTAATGAATTCTCACATCTCTTTTAAGCATTCCACAGGGGATGTTAAGGCACTGAGAGAACTTTGCACAAATGACCAGATACATTTTCATAATGTCCTTGTGTTTTTTAAATGATATTTCCACAATATGAAGTGAACTGAGTTTTCCCCATGGTTTTTCACTTTTTTCCACTGTATCAAACACTCTAGTAGACCCATCTCCTCCTCCTCTTCTTCTTGTGCTCTGCATCTCTCCCACTACAACACCATCCCATCATCTGTCATCTCCAGAGCTTTCTTTTCTAATGCCAAGCCCTGGATCCTAGCAATGACAGAAAATGCCTTTTAATATTTGGCCTTTAAGAAGTCTTAAGGCATTTACAGGTTTTAAGTGAGCAAGGGAAAGCTGCAATGATCAATAGCTGTTACTTTGATCAGCCCATTGACACAACCACACTTTACTGCTTTGTGTGCTGTACCTGTGCAAGGATGCATCCTTTCTTCTTCTCAGAGGAACTGAGGTTCATCAGCACGCACAGCCAGAAAAAAAAGACTGGCTCTGAACATTTTTCTTTCCGCTGATCCCTCATTTACTAATCCAGAATTTATAGCACAATAATATGCTTTATTATTCTGCATTAGCCTAAGCTTATAATGAAGCTGGGATGAGATGTAGCTGGTGCAGGGAGTTATGCACAGCTCTGACTGACGGTGCCGTGCAGTGATGACAGCGCTGTGTTTTGCTTTCATTTTTGGAGCCTAAGTGGCTTACATGTGGTCCCAGTTAAAGGATGTCTGGGTGGCAGCTGCGTTCTCCTATGTGCTTAGGAGAGGGAAATGAAATTTCAGTCCCAAAATACTGTAAAAAAAGTTATGTAAAAGGTCTGCATGCAGCTATTGAAGGGGGGGAAATATCCTCTCCAGACAGTGTAACTTCCTGTTTACAAAACACAAATGTTTTGGACATTGCTCTGAAATGTCACGCAAGGGTTTTGATGATTTCCAGAGTAGTGTCCAGTTTGGGATCAGAATGATTTATTTGAGAGCACTGTCCTCAGAGAATGAGACTTCTTTGAGGCTGTACTTCTGAAATTGACACTTTGTTTCCCAAATTTCAACCTCCCTCTTTAAATAAAGAGACTTCATGTTCAGGGATGCTGAGCCTGTGCCCATAGCAGCACCCTTCCAGTGATGGGCAGCCCCTTGCTCTTCTCTAGGAGGCAGATCAAACTATGACTTCTTTCTTTTCCATTTGCAGACAGCTCTGCACTTTAAAAACAATGCAATGATCAAACCCATCTACCTGATGTAGAGTTAGGCTGGGAAAAACCAATTTTACTTCTGAGTGCAGGAGCAGGGATCAGCGCATTCAGTTTCTGGACACAAAGAGAAGAGTGTTACTCGTCTGGAAGATGTTGTGAGCAGTCATGGTTGTCCCATGAAATGCCTCTCTTTATCAGGGCCAACAGATAATTGTCTCTTTTACTGTGTAAAGGAATCCTAAAGCCCATGTGGAAGCCAGTGGTGGGAGCTCTAAACACTCCCTGCAGCTCTTCCTATGGGCCATGGTTGAATAGGACCTGACAGCACCTATCTCCTCTCTTTTTTTGCATGCTGGTAAGCAGGATTTTTTTCCCCTTTTCCTTTCCTATGACATGAACTGTCCACACAGCTCAGCACTTCAGAAGGGATGCCAAGGGCAATTGTGGAACTCTTGTTGTGCTTTGGCACCAACAGCAGAGCTGAGGAGTGAGTGAGTAACTGAAAAAGTCTTGCCAAGACCAAATGGTCACTTGAAGTGGAGTTGTGGCCACCAGTGACAAAGTACAAGGAGGTTGCCAACAGTGGGCTGACCCAGCAAAATGTTGGTTTATTTATACATTTCAGTGTGTGCCTAATGTGTGCACTGTACTATAATCCCTGAAGGAAGAGGGGAGGTGGAAGGAGTGAGGGAGAACTGTGTGATGAAAAATATGCTCTGTAAAACAGACATTCTAGGGCTGTATATCTGAGTCCTGGACACCAATTGCCAGGTGGGAAATCTCCCAAGGGACAGCCAGGGATCCCTACTTCCCCCTTAGGAATCAGAGACTGACAGTACTGAGGGTTGGTACCCAGGGGGAAAACAGGCTGTAGGCATTCCTTACACGGTCTTCCCACCCCTGGTGCTGGGTGTGGACATGACCACCAAACTCCTTCCTGCACCCACCACCATCACTCAGGGCACCCACAGATGGACTGCACAAGGCTTTCCCTTGTGAGCCCAAAGCTGAGCAGCTCTGCTGAGTCTCTACCATCAAAGGCCCCTTAAATTTAGGATAAATTTCATTCTCCTTTCAGCCACCTCTGTCGTACAAAGGGGAGGCAATAGGGAAGGACATTTGGTATCTAAGGTACAAACCCTGCACCAATCTGGACCCTGCTTCTCACACATCTATAAGGATAAAGCAGACATATCTCATATTCTCTGGTTTCTTTGGGATTTTTGTTTGCATTGTTGTTTTGCTAATGGTTGGACTGGTTATTCTAATAAGCTGTGTCTGTAAAGCAGTTAAACATGAGTGCTTGCCTTCTGCTTGCACAAGTCACTGTTTGGGTACATGCAATGTACCACAAATGCTCCTTAGATATAGTCAGAAAACACACAGCATCCACACAAGCTACATTTGCTTCTTTTTTTTACTTTTTCCAGCATTAGAAAGCAGACACAGAGAGAGGGAGACCTCTCTCAGGCTCCTGCTTCTGTCTGCTCCCTAAATAACACATTTATCACCCAGCCAATGTAAAGGAACTCCAGGCTGCTGCCTTCTGCCCTGAAAAATGCACTATCATTATTTCTGAAATATAAGTAATTGGGAAGCAAGGCTGTTGTCCTTGTGTTTTTCTGATATCTGACATAGTCTGGAGAGTCTCTCCTCTTGGGAGATTGTCCAAGGGCTTCTCTTGAGGAATGTGTAAATTCTTCCCTACTGATAAGTAAGTGTGGTGCTCCATCCTCTGCTACACCTGGATGAACCTTGTGTTATGGTATAGACCAGCCCTCTTTTGTTTCAAAGCAGTTGGTTTTGGTGTTTAAATTGTCTTTTAACATTTCTGCCCATACCACCATTAAAGGGCTATCTAATTCTACTTGAGGCCATGTGGGTTTCTCAAAGTGTCTAAAATGTCAGGCTGAGATGAATCATGAATGGTCCAAACAGAGTATTAAGCCATGTATGGCGAAAATCTCCTTCTCCTGACAAATCCCAGAACCAGTCTGGCAAGATTATTGACAGACAAGTCAAACTAAAGCATGGACAGTGTTGTTTGGGAGGGTCTCAGCCACAGTAGAACACTGTGAGGCTCAGTGAGAGGAGAAAAGGCATGGCCTTGGGGGGTACTAAAAGGCCTTGATGACCATAGGCTGGCCCAGTAAAGGGTAATCAGGAATTTATGATCCTCACTGAAGGAACAAGAAGAGTAAAACTGAAAATTAATTTCAGAAATCAAGTTTGCATCCAGATCTCAGGAACAATAAATGAGGAAAAAATCTGCCTGCAAAAGCATTGCCTTGCTAAAGCTCTACAGGGGTCAAGGAAAGCACATCTGAGTGGAGTTAGGGTGTAATATCTGGTGAGAAAGGGAGACAAGGGTGAAAAGAGAGAATGGGGAGTCATGGGGGAAATCTGGAGGCAGACACCAGCCTCTCAGAGGTACTCTTTGCTCCCCCAGGCTATATGCTCCAGTGATAGAGAAAGGCATGGAGTTCACACCTTCCATCTGCCAAGGCTGCAAGTTTTAATTTAAGCTGGCAGCTAAAAGTGCATCATCAGAGCTGTGACAAAGCCACTCAGCTCCAGGGTAGGAGACTGAGACGTTTTGCAGTGGATGTCACTTACTTTGAGCAAAAGACTGGTGGAGTCAGAAACAGCTGATTGAGCCTGTACTAAATCAGCAGAAGCAAAGAGGTAGTCAAGAAAGAAAAAAAGTATTAATAACAACATAGTATTAGTGATAAAAGGAGGCAAGGAAGGGAAATGGAAATGTTAAGTGGAAGCTATTGAATCACAGAATCACCAAGACTGGAAAAGACCCCCAGGATCATCAAATGCAGCCTATGACCCAATACACCAAAACATCTAAACCATGCCACTCAGTGCCACATCCAATCTTTTCTTAAACACCTCCAGGGACGGTGACTCCACCACCTCCCTGGACAGCCTATTCCAGAGCCCAATCACCCTCTGCGTGAGGAAGTGCTTCCTAATGTCCAGTCTAACTCTCCCCTGCTGCAAATTCAAGCCATGGCCTCTTGTCCTGTCACTAGCTGCCATGGAGAAGAGCCCAACCCCTACCTGACTAAAGTTTAGGCTTTATTTTCTTTGGAGTATTACTTCCACTATGGATGCTCATGTGGCAAAGCCATGGTGCTTGGCAATGCTTGCTTGAACCAAATCTTGTGTCCTTTAGAAGTGGCATGGGATGAAACACAGAGAATCCTTGCAGTATGTCACACCCTGAGTGACCCTAACACCTTCCTTTGGGGTACTGGGGAGGCAGCAAGGCAGCGAGCAGAGGGAAGTGTGTGTTCAGACACATAAACACACATTTGTCTGTCCTGATGAGTCTACTTCATGACCCCATCACATCTGCCTCCATCCATCTTCCTGTGGCTTTGAACATCCATAGATGGCTCAGCAGGTTTTGATTATGGCAATGCAATCAGCACTAGTGGATGAGCTGTGGAAAATTCCCCCTTCCACCCTCATCTCCTTATACCTAAATGGCTGGCTGGGCATTACTGATTGTCATGCTGCCAGTGGAAGGATCAGGCTGGGAAGGCTGACCAGGGATTGACACACTTAGGGGGAGCAAGGATCAGATTTTCCTCACCATTTCTTACTTTCAACACTAACAACCTGGTAATGCCTCCCAGATCACTGCTTCCTGCAGCCAGGCCTGTGTTTGTGGTTACTGCTCAAGTTTGCCCTGCTGAGCAATTCTACTTTGTTATTTTAAAACTATAATACAAAGAAAAAAAATAATAAAGCATTAGGCATGATTTTTCAGAGCAGGGAAGAAGCCAATCCAATCTTTTCCATGAGATGCTTGCTCTACCAGAAGTAACGAGCACAACACTGAAGCTGCTGAGTGAAGCTGGATGGTCTGTGTAAGGCAGGTGGCTGCACTGGAGGCTTCTGCTGGCCCTAAAATGGATTAATAACCCTTTAAAAAAGATATTTATTTTTCTTCTGCATATTAGAGAACGTTGCAATGGGCTGAAATGAGCTCAAGGAGTGTGCAGGGAGTATTCACACCCCTATGGCTTTGTGCAGCCAGTTCATCTCACTGCCAGTATCCAGCTGGCAGCATTTATTGGTTTACAGCAATGTCTGCAGACCTCCTGGTGCTGACGTGCTAGAGACCACTTGCTGCCTTGCTGACCAGTGCTTCCCTGCTGTTTGCCCATCTGCTGCACATGGCAGGGAGACAAACAGAAATTGTTCACTCTCAGCTTTACTTGCCAGGAAGGTTTGATGGCTATCTGCTATTCCCATGGTGTGCAGGGCCTGTGGTGCCACTCAAACCCACCTCTGCTGTATTTTAGCAAGGAGACCCTCCATTCATGGAGCATCAACAATGCAGACAGGGCCTGAGTGCTTCCCTAGCAGGGCAGCTCTTGCTTAGTGTAAGGTCAGGCTGTCAAAAAATCCACTAAAATGCTGTGTCACCTCACATCAGGCTGTGATCATAGATCCAGAGCATCACTATGGTTGGAAAAGACCTCTGAGGTCATTTAGTCCAACTGTCCACCCAACACTACCATGATCACCACTAAACTCTGTCCCCAAGCAGAGTGCACCCACTTTGCACTGGTATGCAGGGGAATCTACTAAATCAAGCCAAAAACCCATCTACACATTTTTTGAACTCTTCCAGGGATAGTGATTCCATCACCTGTTCCAGTGCCTGATAACCCTTCTCAGTGGAAAAAAATTCTTCCTAATATCCAATCTGAACCTCCCCTGGCACACNAACTCTTCCAGGGATAGTGATTCCATCACCTGTTCCAGTGCCTGATAACCCTCTCAGTGGAAAAAAATTCTTCCTAATATCCAATCTGAACCTCCCCTGGGACACCTTGAAACGTGACAAGATACTGCTCCAACTTCTGGGGAAGTACAATGTCAGCATATTGACACAGCCATGCTGCTGAGTGGCAGTATGTATTGGGCTCTCCAGCTGGGGAAGAAGGGAAAGGGTGGCATTTGCTGCTGCTTGCAAGCACTAACACTGCTCCATTGGCTTGTGGGCAGAGTATTTTGACCCTTGGTCCAAAATTCAGCAAAGCTCACATTCTAGTTATTATCATCATTATCTTTTGCTGAGTAAAATGAACCACTAAAGCTTCCCTTCCCTCAGCTGAGTCACAAGAAGTGCTGGAAGTGCAGCTTTTTTAATAGGCAAACATGCAAAAATTGGCAGTCTTTTCTTAGAGTCTCTGATTTTTTGACAAGGCTGGTGTGGTTCAAGTCAAACTTCATGGCAGGGGGCAGGAAACGTACAACTCCCACAGCCTGGAATGGGAATGTTTTCCTGAGCTCTGAATCGGAGCCTTTGATAACAGGGAACCGATGATATGTTTGGAGCTGTGCAATCCAGAGGCTAAACAGCAGCTGCAGACCAAAAGCCAGTTCAGAGCTTCTAGGCACACCACAAGCTCATGGCAGAGCAAGTCTCATCATACTGTTCAGGGGCCAACTCAAATGGAAGCAAAAGTTTCCAGGGAGCCTCTCTTGAGAAGATGGAGAGGGATGTGCAGAAGGAGATAACCTTCTCCATGGCTTCATCATCTCCAGGACACATCAACTGCATCCATGCCTGTAAATGAAGCAGGACCAGACTTGAACATCCCACAGATGCCTGCACTAGTCTGTAGTTTTCAGTTGCTCACATGCTGCTATTCTGCCTTCACGTGGGCTGCCCAATGCTCATCCAGAAGTTCAGCCCAAGCAGAAGAAAACACAAATCATGCAAGCTGTGGATTTTATCTATCTAGAATTTAGCAAAACCTTTGACACCATTTCCCACAGAATTCTTCTGGAGAAACTGGTTCCTCATTGAATGGACTGGTGTACACTTAGCTGGGTTGAAATCTATCTGGATGGCTGGGCTCAAAAAGCGGTGAAGTTAAACCCTGTTTGTGGCTGGTCACAAGTGGTGTTCCACAGGGTTCAGATTGGGTCCAGTCCTGTTTAATATCTTTTTCAATGATCTGGATGAGATGATCAAGTGCACCCTCAGTAGGTTTGCAGATCACACCAAGCTGAGTGGGAGTGTTGATCTGCTTTGAAGGTAGAAAGGCTCTACAGAGGGACCTGGGCAGGCTGGATTGAGATGATGATCACAGTCTCAAGGGGCACTTCTGCATTTCCCACTTGTTTATGTAATGGCACCATATTACACCCACTTTGCACTGGTATGCAGGGGAATCTACTAAATCAAGCCAAAAACCCAATACGATACCACTTACTACACTAGTAAATCTCCTTAGGCAGGTCTCCTGGAGGTGTCAGTTGGATCTGCACTTTCTACCTTCTCCAGAGAGAATTTAATGCTTCCTTCCAAATAAATACAGCCTACAGAAGAGAAACGTTCATTCCTTTGAGGCCACTTGGCTGAAGGCTCTGACAAATGCCTGTGACGGTAAGGAAACATAAACCAGTTCCAGGTGGTACCACAGCTTTGCCAAGCCTCCCCTGTTCCCCTCCATGAATTTTGCCACTCTGGTGCTCAGAGCCAGGCAGGAGCAGATCAAAGGGACACCCTCACAGGCTGGCTGCTGGCCCTGGGAAATAAGCACCTTCCCCTTCCAACCACAAATGGCTAAGGTGTGACAGACTTTTCCTATCCTTCTTGCATTTCCCTTTTTCTTCTGGGTCAGTGTGGATGACAAATAATGTTTTCAGCTCATAGAGGAAATTACCTCAGATTTTAAGTTCTTTATTTCAATATATGTGTGTGATTTTCTTCTCTTCTACACATCTGATAAAGAGCTTCCCCTCTAGAAACAATAGAGGATGATATCATAGCTGGGTGAAATGCACTTGTTGCCTTACCCTCCTTGTGTTTCTAAGGGTTCACTCAAATTTCACTGAAGTTGGCTCTGTTTCAAAGCCTCAGATGATGGATCACTGGGCCAGATTTCTCCTCTTGCTTTTACCATTCCAGAGGTATATAAGGCAGCAAAATTAATAATGCTGTGATTTTACTAGGGAATGTTACACATTACCAACTCTGCTCTCTTGAATGTAGGTATTGACCATGACTCCCTTGCTGGTTCATTTAAGCACTTCCCTCTCTTTGTGGTCTGGGTCCTTGCAGCAGCTCTGTCAGGTGGAGATAGATTAATTTCTGGTTTATGGCAGGAAGGAAAAGAGCTGAATTTTTCTTGGGAATAGGAGTCACCTCCTATTCACAATGTGCTCTGGAGTCTTCTTCCTCTCTTCTTTGAGGACAGATGTAGCTGGGGCACAGTGAGATGAAAGCTGCCTTAGCTGAGGGCCCATCTCACATGCTTATGGGATAAAAAGAAGTTAAATCTTCCTCTGCCACACCTCTGAGCTTCATGGTCACTCCTGCAGAATCCCAGCACTTGCCTGGGAGCTCTGTCCTACCCAAAACTCAGTGAAGACCAGACTTCTGGGCCACCTACAGAGAAGTACTTGCAGAACAGAGGTTCTGGTGTTTTGCATCATGGGAATAATGGTGCTCAAGAGCTCACTGGAGAAAAAAAATCATTTCAAGCTGAATATATTTTAGGGATGATTATTAGTAGGGTTACTGCCATACTAAGTCTCTTCTGCTGCATAAAGTAGGGAATATTATGCAGTTTTTCATTAGCAATAGCCCTCCCAGGCCAGCAAGTCAGTATTTTATGAAAAGACACTTGGCCCTTTTTAAAGACTAGTCAGCACAAACCACTTGATTTCTTCTGATCCTATCCAAACTCCTCCTATAAAACTGAAGATTATTAAAAACCTCCTTTAAGAAAGCCTGACACCTATATTTTTTTCTCTTTTAGGGGGAAAAGGAGGAAGATTTACAGTCCATTAGAGCTTCCCTAACAACTCCATCATGCAATTATCAAAGCAAGAACAGGGAGACCCATAGTGCTTTTTGTGTTTTGCCTCAAGGATGTTGATTCCCATTACATCTTAGTAAAGGAACTTTGTTTCTCTAAAGTCTCTGAGCACCTCACACACACGCAAAAAAAGGACAGAATAACCCTGTTTAAAAGTGATTGTGAAGATCCACAGGAGTGCTAAGGAGAGTTAGGTATCAGGTTTGCATCCAAACCTCAGTCAGTGGAAAAAGGATAACATCTCCATGATTATGCTTCTCCAGCCATTTTATTAATCCCTTTGCCACATGGATGTAAAGTGCTACTTCCTCCTTCCTCCAGAGAATTCAATTGTCTGGTTTGTGCACCAAGGGTGATAAAAAGTGTACCATTCAACTTAGGCTCAGAATGAAGCTATTTAAAGACAGGTAGACAAGCTGAGGCAAAGGCAGTTGGTTATGGGAGACTGCTAAAGGTTCACAGATGAGACAGACTCGTTGACTTGAGACTTGATGTGACGAATATTTCAGGGTTTGTTTATTGGACCTGATATTTTTAACAGTTCCAATGCATTTTTTATATGTACAGGCACCATTGAGCTCCATCCCACTGATACACACATTGCACCCATCAGGCAGCATTTGGAGGAGCTCAGTTCTTATCCAAACTGTAACTGAAGAAACTTCACTGCCAAATCACTGCAGCTGACACCATTGGACAGTTTAGAGCAGGATAAATATCAGCCCAGGGTTGTGGGAATGGAAAATGGGGAGATTGACTAAGTAAGAAGAGTTACTCTTAAAAGAACTCCACACTATACCAAGTCTTACTGAGCACCAATACTCATGAATAGAGAAAAAGAAATAATATGCCTAGAAACTCAAATCATGTGAAGAGTTTCCACCTTGCAGCTGGAGATGCTGGTTATTTCTGCACCATTTGGGCATGGTGAGTACAGGAGATGTCCTACATCTGAAGGCACACATTTAAGAACTTCTTTACCACAATTTTCAGGAACTTCTTATGTCATTAAGGAAGAAATAAACCAAGCAGAAAGGCTAGAAAATGAACCCTCAGCTCAAAGCAAAGCAGCAAAGTCATAACTGAAAAATAAAGTAGACATCCAAGTAAGATGATGTGATTTTCTACACACCTGGATGTCACTTCTACCCCCTACTCACCATCAATGTTCCATGTCAGCAGAAATACATTGGACCTCTCAAGAGCAATAGTAAAGACTCGGGAACAGATCCAATGTGCAGTGAGAGCTTTCAATAACTGTGGTGACCATGAGCTCAGGCCCAGTGTGATGGAGTATTGGTTTGCTCATTTGGGTTTTGTTTCTCAGGTAAAACTTTTCACCTCCTTGTTCGACGAGAACGAATCATTAGACATTTTCAGGATCTTGACTTGCTTGCGTGAGTTGACAGCCCAGGAGGATTTGCCAAAAGTTGGGAAAGTGCCAGGTTTTCATTAAACCTCTTGTAAACCCCAAAGTGCCGTCCTGCAAGGCTACATCTGGCAAGGAAGCCATCTGTGATTCGTATAGTCTTGCTCCAACAAAACGACAACAGTGTGAAAAACTCTTTTCTCTGGTCGGCAGTGAACTGTAAAAGTAACATTAGTAATAGCTTCTGCAGGCTCAGTAATGACATAATTGACATTGGCTGAAAGCATAAGCCCCAGCAGCGAGATCTTGCCAAGGCTCTGGATTGATTCATATCATCCTTCAAAAATACAGGTCATAGTCAATCGCCCTCTTGGACTCTGCTTCTCACGGTGGTGTTGAGACTGCTCTCCTTCTGAGCAGTGTCTGCAGTGAAATCTCACAGAGCTGTGAGCTTCCTGACCTCAACTCTAGCAAAAAAAAATAAAAATAATAATAATTAAAAGGGCTGTTCTGCTTGACTGAAGCCATTTGCTCCATCCATAAACAAGGTCTGCATTTCCAATTGTTTCCAAACCTGCAGTTTCACAGAGAAGTGCACATTGCACCTAGTAATCTCTTATATCTAGAGCAACATGACCCCGTGCATTTTATTTAATGCAGAGCCCTAGTAAGGAGCCTGGGCTCTAAGCCATCTGCACATATGTTTCTTGGATGCCTGATATTTTCATTTTGCTTCAGATGAGCTGCACTCTTAGGGGGCTCCCATTTATAGCATCCGGCATTTTTTTTTTCCAGTGTGTGTTGTGCTCACCCTGTCTGCAAACCTCTTTTTCCCCTTCAACCCCCTTCACCCCCCATGACTTAAAAAATACAAACCCCAGCAGATGTCCATTGCAAAAAAAAAAAAAAAAAGTGAGACAAAAAGCACTGATTTGCTCAAATCTCTTGCTAAAGAAACCATTCCCCTGCTCCCTTTGTGTTTAAAGCTTGAGGCCCTGGTCTTAGAGAAATCCTAGAAATACGATTTAAAGAGCTCAGTGGGACCGTGGAGCACTGAGAGGCTGCCTGTTACTGATGGGGAATGTTTAGAAAAACAACACCTAATGCCACCAAGGTTTCCATTCACACCTCTCCTGTTCTACACGTCTCATGGAGAGCCTGCCTTGCAATGCAGGACTTTTTCCTGTGTTATTTAGGCAAGTAAGTGACAAAAAAACCATTGGACCATTGCCTGAACCCTTTACTAAATCCTTAGACCTTCCTGATTCAGGCAGGAAGCAAGTGAGGGTTTAACTAGCTGAGGGAAGAGCATAAGAAGATGAAAAAGGAAAAAAGATAGCAAAGGACTATCAGATAGCACAAGCCCAAGTGCCTGGTTTTGATTCTCCCCTGCGGTGTAAGTGAATCCACATTTGTGAAGATCAGAGGTGGCTCTTTGCTGAGTGATGGGCTCCAGGATGCAGGAGGGACACAAAAGACCACTGGTAATGTGGTTTTTGTTTTGAAATATGTCAGGGACAAGTGGTCAAATCCAGAGCTGGTGTTAAAGGGTTTACCTCTCCCAAATTCCCTTGGAAGTTGGTGTGGGAAAAGATGAAAAAACCCACATCTGAGCTGGGATAATAGAATCATAGAATGGTTTGGGTTATAAGGGGCCTTTAAAGGTCATCTAGTCCACCTCACCCCCCTTGCAGTGAGTAGGGGCATCTTCAACTAGATTAGGTTGCTCAGAGCCATGTCCAACCTGACCTGGAATGTTTCCAGGGATGGTGCAACTACCACCTCTCTGGGCAACCTGTGCCAGTGTTTCACCACCTTGATAATAAAGAATTTCTTCCTGATACCTAGTCTAAATCTCTCTTCTTTGAATTTAAAAACATCACTCCTTTTTCTGTTGCAACAGGCCCTGCTAAAAAGCCTGTCCCCATCTTTCTTTTAGGCCCCTTTAAGTACTGAAAGCTGCAAGAAGGTTTCCTTGGAGCCTTCTCTTCTCCAGGCTGAGCAACTCCAACTCTCTCAGTCTTGTTGGTGACATTAACAAAGGCTAGGCTGGACCAAGAAACATCTCATTATGTTGCTTAACATAATTTTGGGGTGACCTCTGCTCCCTCTCTGCAGCCTCCTCGTTGCAGCCCAGCTCTTTGTTCCTCTGCTTGTGAGACTCCCAGGGCCAGATCAGCAAAAGGATTTCTCTGAGCTCCATTCATCCTGCAGTTCCCTCCTTCTGCCAGCCCCAATGCCAGAGGCAGAGCCCACACAGACTGCCAGACTAACTGTGCTTCCAAAGCCAGCACTTGAAACCAAGGTCGGGATGCTGGGAACTGACTCTGAATATGCCCTTCTATGGCTATAGTGTCCAAAGAAGATCCCACGGGCCGTAATCTGTGGTCTCTTTTTTGTTTTACACTGACTCTTCAGCATGAGCCTTTAGGGTATGTTCATGGCCAGCTTGTTGGGTGGGAAACAGGGAGTTCATATGCTTGTCTGCCAGAGTTCCCAGTTGGCAATGCAGTGGTGCTCCACAAAGCAAAGATCATGATCCCTTTTCAACACCAGTACTGCTGGAGGGTTGCACAAGCCTGTCATGAGGCAGGGATGGGTCCTCAAGATGGTTTTGTTACATGAGTATGCCAGGACAATAGAGCTCAACTGACTTTATCCAAAAATAAAGCCATCTTTTCCCCAGCATGGCCCAAGGAATGCAAGACTTGAAAGGCTTCAGTGTCTCCTACAAAGCTCCTGGCTCTGTTAAACAGCATGTCTCTGATGCTGAGGAGAGACCAAAGCCACCAGGAACTGCAGAAACTCTCCATGTCATAGGGACAGCCCAAGGACAATATGTCTTGGTGTGCCCAAGAAAGCCTGGTGCTTTGGGACACCAAATTTCCTCGGGCAATGAGGACTTGAGAGTGGCCACCCCAGAGCTGCCTTCCTGGTACATCAGAGACCTTTATGCACTGAGGATTTCAGCTGGTTGGTACCCTGCAAACCACTCCCCAAGGAGCCCCCATGGCCCCTCCAGACCACCTTCCCCATACTAGCTCTGCTAACGTGGGGTTGGAGCTGATTGCAAAAGGGGAAAATATGTAATGCAGGCAGGGAAACAGGCACCAAGAGCAGAAATCTGGTCAAGGGTGGTCACTTCCTCCATTTGTATGAGGGTTCAGGAAGTCCATTACAAAGTACTCCATCACTGTCACTTAATTCCAGCTAGATTACAGAAGATGAATAGTTTGGCTCCTTCTACCCCTTGCCAGCGTGTTGCAGAGGGTGTTGTTATCAGCCCCTTGGTGTGTCCCAGGTGGAGTCTCCCTGGACTTTGAGAAGCTTTCTTTTACTCTCTAATACCTTAATAATCCAAGCCAAATCATCACAGGAGCCATTTGTGTCCTTCTAGGCGTGTCGATGGAGAAAACATACAGTGGAAAGAGCAGCTGACCAGACTTTGGGAGGCAGGGAGCAGGGAGCTTCTTCTTATTAGGTTGTTCTTCAAGTGGTGTTGCTGTCACTGCACACCAGAGGCCATTAATAAGTCTGGGATACAGCACCCAGGTGATAAGCAGGGCCATCACACCCTGCATTCACATCTTTGGCCTCAATCTTATGGTCTTGAGCCTGATTTACAGCCTCTTCTTTTGTTTTGTTTTGTTGGTTCTTTTTCCTTTAATCTTTTCCCAGGTAATGTGACTCTGATGTGAATTAACTTGGAGTAAGGGAAGCCAGAAGAGCAGCCACGAGCAAAAGTGGCCATTTGCCAGAGTCTTCACACTTCCACTCCTATAGTGGAACAGCACTGCTATGGTGTTATTAGTCAGGCATCTTGTTACTGTTCATATGACCACTGTAATTTCAGCAGCTCCTCCATTTTCCCCCAGGACCATGATGTCCTCTGCACATGGCTACCCAACATGTAAAATTCAGAGTGATCTGGGGTTGGTTCATGGAGGAAAAGTAGAGCAGACCCAAGTAGCTCAGCCACATCTCCCTGTCTGGGGTAGTTATAAATATAGAGGTGGACAGGGGGGCTTACTACTGTAAGTTCACCCCTCAAAATTGAGTTTTGGGAAGAATGAATAATCTCTGTGAAAAGAGGGAATGCTGGTCCTGGGGTATATCCCTATTTTTGTATCAGTGTTTCTTGAATGTAAAGATTGGCCAAGGAAATACTGCAGCGTTTCATTTTGTTGTTTTGGGAATGCTCATGTGCTTTTCGTAGTGCTTCAGTTTCAAACATTCACTTGAACCCAAGGAAAAGGTTATCCAAAAAGATTATATAGCCCCCAAATGAAGTAAAAAAACTTTATCTCATATTGAGCCAGAAGTTTCAGATTGATCCACTAAGGAAAGTTTCTTGAGCTGTTTCTTCCATTTCAGTGCTAAAACAAGTAAGGCATTGGGCTAGACACAAACTAATATTCTCTCCCCAGTGGTCAGTGGACTCTAACAACTAAAGGAGAAGAAATATAAGCTGAGAAGATTTATTATTAGTAAAATTTTTAATACTGCTGCTGTAGTCCTTGACCTTATGGGCAAATCTTGCTGGTAGAGGTGGTGGTACTTCCCTGGCCTGGGGTCCAATGGCATGGACCTATTTCTAACTTTTCCTTCAGAGCTAGTCTGAGATGCCAAAATATCTGGTGGCCCCTTCTGCTCCATCTGCTTGGCTTCTGCACAGAGCAGCAAGCAGATAGATAATAAAGAAAAGGGTCAGAGAGCTGGGAGAACAAAATGTCAGAGCAGAGATCTTGGACAGAAAGGTGCAGGTTGTTCTGATCAACTCCCTTTGAGAAATTGTCTGCTGAAAGACTTGGGAGCTTCTGTACCTTATGGTTCACACATCATAATTTATGGATGTTGTCCAGTATTTTTCATAGTTGTGATAAAGGGTCTAGGTTCACCAGGGAATCTGGATTTTGTGGTCATAGCAAATGCAAGGGTAAGCCCTGCACTTTAACAGAAGAAAAGCATGGTCCTAGAGCCATGTTTCCCATATGCTTCTTCAGGGCTCACCCTTACTTCACCACTAGCCAAAAAAAAAAACCCATAAAGACTTTTCTTTCTTTCTTTCTTTCTTCTTCCAGAGTTTCTTATTCCTCTAAGGACATACTTTTATTTTAATCTTAATGGGAATTTAATCAGAAAGGAGTGACGCAGTGACTAGTCACCAGCTGATCTCTGCAGAGCCCTGACAGATGGGGCCAAGCTCCAGCCCAGCTTGCCAGAGCTCTCTTTTGGGTTTGGAAATCATTCCTGCTGCCTCCCACCGAAGGTTCTGTGGTCATGGCAGTTGACTATGGTAACAAAGGAATTAAAACCCTTCACCTGATGTGGCTCTTGCTCAGCTTCCCTCCTTGCCAAGTGCTATCTTTGCTGGTAACAGCCCGCAAAAGCTTCAAGCATCCTGAAGCTGTAGCAGATGTTTTGCTTTAATAGGGGGAAGGGAGGAAAGGGAATTGGTGACAGGCAGTGAAGAAGAAAGGTGGGAGGAAAAAAAAACAGCAAAATGAAACTGTCCCATCTGCTTTTATCCCTCCATTAGCTAACACAGTAAATGAGGGTGGTGCAGACTGGTTTATCTGGGAGGGATGCTATGCTGTCGAGTGGTGAACAAGCTGAAGGTGTCCACCGAGTACTTCTTGTTGAGTTAGAACACTTCCAAAAAAACCCCCAAAATATTATCCAGAAAAGCCAGGAAGGTCCCAAAATTTGACCTCAAATTAAACTCAGATCCTTGTGGTGCCTCATTAATATCAGCCTAATTTTCTATCCTGTTCTCATGCCTCTGAGTTCAGGCTGAGATTTTGTTTTAAATGTCTCCAAAATGTGCAGTTGTTCAGGTCAAGGGTTTTGCTTTGGCACTCACTTAACTATTCCTGGCCATTCCTATTCCATGGGAGGTCTGAGAGTATTTCCAGGTTTATCAGCAACATTTCTTCTGAAAGTTGCTCCTCTAACCCTGCATTTTTGTGTGCATTGCTGATAACCCATGTCTGAAATAATGGTGAGACTGTGTGCTTGGCTGAGATCCACCTGGAGGTAACTGAAAGTACATGCCAGAGAGGTCCATTTTTGCCAACCCTATTCCCACTGAGGAGGCTTCTGAGCTAATGAAGACATTCAGAAGTAATGAAGTAAATCCTTAGTGAAATCCCAGGGACATTCAGACCCAGAGTCCTGCAGCAGCAATTATTTTGTTGAGCCTTTCTCCTCACTCTCACATTCTGCACTTCTCAGGTGTCTCTCTTAAACAAAAAACAAGCCTCACTTCTTCTCCCTCATCCCCATCAACATCTCTGAAGATGTCCTCTGTTTCCTTCTTCAGCTTTGATACTCCCAAGTCAACAGTAACATCAAAAAGATCTGCAGAACTTCCCAAGTCAGCAGTGATGGAAAGGAAAGGTGAGATGCCAAGGTTGCTATGGTACAGTACAAAAGTAGGAAAGTTCTGTCAATCCAGTTAGAAGGAACTGTAGACACATACAGCTAGCACAGGTGCCAAACTCCACTTCCAACAGACCTCCAGCTCACAGGAGTCTTTATGAAGACACACTGCTTATGGCTGTTTTTAAACAGGGATGTAGTCCATTTGTTCTTGTATAGAAGAAGAAACTTGTTGCAGAGAAAATCAACTTGCTTTCTTTTCTTAGGGCATTCATCCATTCTTGGGAAAGACTGTGGACGATTGTGTAATGATATAAAAGCTGTTTTATTTTGCCTCCATTAGAAAAAAATATATGCAGGATTCGTAAGTGTTCTGAGGACAAAACCTGTGACAAGGATGAATGACTCTTTTTCATTAGTATGTATGTCTCTTAGCTAAGCTTTTTGTGGAAAAATTGTTCTAAAGAAGCCTAAATGTGACTTGAAGTCTGATGCTCTGCTAACTTGGCAAATACCTGAGGATGAAGTATGGAGAAGAGCTAACCTATAAAGTATTCTGTATTTTAACAGCCTGTTTCTCCATTAAGCTTTCTTAGACATCAATAGAACAAATTGTCCTGTATTGTATGTTACCTGTCTATGTGCTGTAAAAACACTAAGGCTTCTGTCAGCTTGCTCCTTTAACCCTTAAAGATGTTACTGATGGCTGGTGCTCCAGCAAAGACCTGGTCCTCTGGCTTTTGTTGGAAAGCTGCTGTTGATTTTATGGCTGTGCAGCCACATCATCATTTGTTTTCACCCTCAGGAAGATCCAGATGCCAGTGGTGATTTTATTACTGTTGCTGTTGTTATTTGCTTTTGAGTTCCTCCATGGACCAGGATGTTTTCAGATGAAGCAATACACATAAATGTCAAGCAAAAAGACACCAAAGACTTTTGTAATTTTGGTTCTACAAGGCAGGGACACTCCTGCAAAATGTGGGCAATAAAACATCTGCAGACCATTAGTTATATGCCTGTCCTTGGGTTTTTCCACATGAAAAAGTTAATTCTAGCTTCAACAGCTGAAGGTACAGGAGAGGTATAGGGGCAGGTGTGATGAGCCTGTGTCCAGTGATGAGAAAAAGAGTGGGGTTTTGGGATTTGTGCAAGGACAAGCTCCAGATGGACATTGCTGTAGTTCAGGTCACCCTCTGTTGACATGGATTGGTTGCCCTGGCCAGACTTTGAACCTTCTCACCAGGATTTTTGGCACCATCTTTACATCTTCCTTGCTTCTTCCCGGGGCTGGGTGACTCCCTGAATGTCCTGCCTGACCTGGGAAGCACCGATAGCCCTGCCAGCAGCTCCCACTCACACAATATTCACATCATCCTGGTTGCTTCCTGCACGTGTGACCTCCAGATAACCACCACCCACCCTTTCTGTGGGTATGGCTTCTCAAGCAGGTTCCCACCAGGCAGGGACAACACTAACTGCTGGAGCAGTGCTTGCCCACATGTTCACCTTAAACCACCAGAAATGCAAGGTGATTTGCTCCAGTTTCATTGAGTCAGAAGGACCCCCAAGTCCTATTGCTGTTACTCTGAGACCAGGGCAAGGGGTTGCCACACTGTGAAGCCTCTCAAGCTCAATCCTACAACTACATTAGTCTCACAATGTGCCTCTGAAGTACATATTGTCAGGTCATCATTCAGTGTGGTCTCATGGTAGCTCTGCTTGGAAAAAGAAACAAAGAAACTCCTTCTAGCCCTTTCCCAGGGCCTAGAGCTTGCCTGTTCTTCACAACTGCACAATGATCCTCATTGAAATGATTGCTCTCTTTCTCCCCCTAAAAATATTGTTTATAGCACAGATTGTCTCCAAGACTTGCCTCACACCCTGGCTTTATGATTTGGGCAAGGGGGATGGTGGAGGCAACACCACTGTAAAGAAGCAGAAAACATTTTAACTGCTCTTGTATTACAACAAATTATTCACTTTAATGACTCAATCATTCATGACAACCTGCTGGGGTGAGCACAGAAGGCAAAAGCCCTCGACTGCTCACAGGAACCATCGACCCAACGGTCCTCAGGCTTCAGCTGTGGATCACCAGGGTTGTAAGACATGGAGAGAAGGTGAAATGATTGCCAACTTTCCTCCCTGTGCTGGAGAACGAAGCACTAAATCCTCTCGATGTGTGTGTTCTCAAGAGTGCAAGCAAAGAGAAATAGGAAGAAAAACAGCACAAGAAGAAAACAAATAGCATTTGGGGAAAACGGTGCAACAAGTCAATATGCATTTCAGCTGTATTTTTTTACCAGCCTTATTAAAAAAAAAGGAAATGTGATGGCACGTGCATAAGGTAGACTCTGGGTCCTCCTCAGAAAGGCTGCGTGAGCCTTTAGTTGAAGAAAAAACATTGAGGCAAACTGAACTATGCCAAACTTTTAATAAGTGAGGGGTAGCAGCTGCAAGACTAACCAGGAAATAACTGAGTAGCTGGTGCTTGACCAGCTTGTGGAAGGTGTTTGTGAGGAACTGGTGACTGAGCCCCGTGATGTAGGTGGTCCCTTCCAGCCCTCCATGCCTGGGAATGGCCACAGCTCTCTCCCAAGCACCAGGGGCACTGATGTATTTACATTCCTTGCCATGGTATGTGAAGATTTGGGAAACCAACAGGTTTTATACCTGCAAGTCCTGTAAGTGACTCCCACACAAAGCTAAAGGCTTCACCTAAGAGTAGAGACGGTGGCGGCAGCAGCAGGGTCTACAAACCTTTCCATCATGTTGTTTGGTGAGGAGAAACCCAGCACCACAACGTGCCAAAAGCTTACATCTCCCTCTCCTCCACCTTTTTCTTTTGGTGTTTTACTCCTGAACACATGGAAATCTCTCTGTCTGCTGGCAAGCATCGAGTAAAAGAGTAAACAGGTCCTCCTCTCTCTCTCTCTTTGTGTTCAAACATGGGAGTTCACATCCTCCACTTCTTCCTCTCCTGCTGGCCCCCTGGAAGAGCAGAAGCACACCCCAGGGACAGCACAGGGACGGCGAGAACAAAGAGCCCTTCAGCCCTGTGAAAAACCTTGTCCTGGAAAAGGGAGTCAATCTCAAGGTACAGGGATTTAAAAAGCTCCAGGAAAGCAGAACAAAAGGGATGATAACAAGGCTTCAATGGTCTTCTCTCATGCATGTCTTAGACTTCATGCATATGTGGGTTTCCAGAAGGGAAATATGAGCCTTGTTTATAAAAATTACAGGCTTGCTTCTGAGTTTAACCTCTACCCTTTAAAGAGCAGCCTAAGCCTAGGGATTGTCTTCTGCAGGGCAAACTGCTCCTCTGGCCCAATTTGGTTTTGAAAGGAGTAAGAAGACTTTCTCACTTATCTGCCATCTGCTTTTGTCTCCCAGGCTCCCAGTGAAAGGCCAGAGCTTTGCAAAGAGCTTCAGGCCTTGCTGTGATTGCATCATTCCCATCCTGGCATCCATACACCAACTCCTCTTTCTGTGCTGTTCACACATCCAGTGCCAAGAGCTTTGTACCTACCTTTTATAGTTTCCCTTGCAACTACCTCTTGTAGCTCTTCCTTGTACTTAGGCTTTTAACTACAGCCTGGAGTTATTTCTTGTTAAGTACACTTTGCCTGCAGTCCTTACTGGCTGTAGACAGAGCTCCCAAGAACTATGTGATACCTATGATAAATATATGTATCTCTACATGCCTAAACCATGCAGTGTAAATTAGCAGAAGAGTTAGGTATTTATCTATATATATATATATATTAGGTTAATATGAGTGTATATATATGGATTTTAATGGTGCTGTCTCTCCTTAAGCCTGGGACAGGCTCTAATATATATACACACACATATAAGATCAACACCTAATCCTTCCACTCATTCACACTGCATGGTTTAAGCATGTAGCCACACATAGTGGTAGAGAGGAATTCAACCCAAAGAGAACTGCCTTTGCAATTGTTGACTTTCACAGGGAAAGCATACATTGGAAGAAGTGGGCAGGGAGCTAACAGAAGTTGCTGCCCATAAGGATGTCCTTGGGATGTCACAAGCAAACACAACTGCTCCAGTCAGAAGAGGTGGTGAAGGACTACAGTTAGGTGTGAGCTGTTGGCCTCTTGTCCTAAGGAAAAACAAAAATTGGGTTCTTTTTTAATAGCTGAGATGGTAAGCACACCAAGGTGTGAGGATTCAAATTTCTGATTTGCATTTAGTTTTTGGATATCACAGGGCGATGTAAATTAACACTGGATTATGCTTGGGATGGGAGCCCTCACCCAGAAGTTCTTACTTGCTACCTACTCTTGAGGATCCACCCAAGGCTTAAGAGGGACAACACTATAAAAATCCATTAAAACTCTTAATTGAAAGAAAATGTAATATTGATTGTTGCCCTTCTTTCAGGCAAAACTCCTGCTAGGAGCTCCCAAAGTTTGCCTCATCTTGCATTGCTGCCTCAGAGCACACAGTAACCAAAAAAATGAAACCAGACAGTTACATAAATGTGAATTTTCTTGCCTTGTATCTGTTGTTTCTGTTTGCATGATTCATTGAACGATTCCATTGGAGGCCATAAATAAATTCCCCCCCTCCAATTATTACCATAATAATTCTCCTGAGATTGAAGATGTGTTTATTTTGACTCAGAGATTGTAAAACCACAGGAATAAAACAAGTTTATGCTGCCAGTGCTTTATTTAATTTCTTGTTCTTTTGCTGAAGCTCTGAGAATAACTTCTGTTTCCTGCCCAAGAAGGAAACTGTGTTTTCCTTGACTTATGTAAATATGACTTCCCCGCTCATACATTTTCCCACTGCTGGAAATAGGCAGAAACCTTGTGAGAGCCTGAAGTTTGCAGCTTTGTAGAAGATTTTCCCCTCCACTCAGTTCACCTTGGGCTGGCTTGGAGTTTCCCTGGATGGGGGTTAAGCTTGGGCAGAGCAAGGTGCCCACCACCTCTCAGCAAGGACTTACCTCCCAACTCTGACTTCATTTTGACCTCAAGGCAACACTCCTCTATGTTCTTTCTTGCTTTTTTTCCCCCCCCCTATGATTTAAGTTCTTTGGCTGTAACATATAATCAAGACTTCCCTTACCAAGAAGAGCTGCAGCAAGAATAGAGGGAGCAAAATATAGGCTAGCCATGTAATGGAAGCGTGTGAATGTGGGATGGGAAACACAACAGGGACACCGTGGAGGCAGAGATGCAGTGTGTAAAAGCAGCACTGACATCAGGAGCTGTTCCTCTGGCATGTATATAATCATATGATAATAACCCAGTTGGGAGAACGTGGTAGAGCATTTCAAACAAAGGAAACAGCCAGTGCCTGGAGCTTCTCTGCATATTTATTACATCAACATAATGATACAGAGAAATAAAAGAGAGGCAGAAGCTTGTGTTACAAGTGGTTGAGTGTCGCTGCTACTGTGTGGAGCACTACTGGGAATGTGCCTGGCTCAGGCTTGGTGTGGAGGCTGGACTTTGGAGAGGATGTCTGTGAATTATTGAGGCTTCAGGAAAGCACATCTGAAAACCTGGCCAGGGTGAGCATCTCAGGAGTTCAACCCACTGAGCTCCTCAAGGAGGAGGGCAAGAGGTAGCTCCATCACAGCTGGGGGAGTCCCCACAGCAGGGAAAGGGTTGCTGATGGCACATCAATCTTTCACTGATGGAGCAGAAATCATGGCAGGACTGGAAACTCAACCTGGATAAGATCACTCTGAATAGGATGTGGAAATGTTAAATGATTTCTAGTCCTGACTCTGCTCAGGGTGGCAAGATGCTTCTCAGGGCTTTTAGGTTGGGGCTTTTTCTCAAAGACACGCTCTAATGCAATCAAGGAATTATAGGCTTGATGCAGTGATTATAAAACTTCATTATCTAGCCCCTGTTATGCAAGAGGCCAGGAAAGATAACACTCCTGCCAGGCCTTTAATCAATGATCTGCCTGTCTGAAAGAGCACTGAGTGATTTGGGGCTCCCTCAGTTTCCAGGGGTCCTGCTGCAAGAAGCCTGGCATTCCCAGAGGAGGTACCAGATGCCCCTGGCAAATCCAGCATCTCCATCTATCTACCCAGAAATTAGGCCACTGAAAATTGCTCTTCACATCTGAAAATGGTGTTCCCACCACTTCCCCAACAAACAAGCTCCAGATCTAGAAAGTAAACCCCTAGGAACCCCTAAACCTCTACCTTTCCCATGAAGACAGATACTTTCCTATAACTGGGCTCTTTCATTTTCCTATAACTGGGCTCTTTCATACAAAGATTTCCCAGAATGCTGTCACCATAAATGAAGGTCTCCACCTGAGGAAGACATCTATCTGATTCCCTACCAGGGCCATTTCTTTCTTCTCACTGCACTCCCAGCTATCCTGCAGTTATTTCTCTATTTCTCTTTTTTTTTTTCCTTTTCTTTCTATTGCTGCTGAGGTGATGGCAATTCCCTGTAACAATATAATCCTATACAATTTATCATGATAAGTCCATTCCACTAATGCAATGGAGTCCCTGTTAGCTAGGAAAAAAATAAATTACAGGCAGAACAAATCATTGTTAACCATATAGACCTTGCACACTACAGCAGCTAAAGAGCTGAAGGGGAAGAGCTTGCCTGCTGCTGGCAATCAGTGCAGCAGATTGCTGCTGTGGTCTACTCATAACCCTTGAAATGAGGTTTTAATTCCTGAAGTCTTGCACAAACACGAGAGTTGCAGAAAGAGAGAGCCACCAGAGTGGGGGGGAGAGGAGCAGTGTGACCTTTGCAAGTGAACTCACAAGGAAATAACAATGTGCCTCAGCCTTAGCCTGACTTGTTAAATATGTTTTTTCTCTGAACCAAGAAACCCAGAAGCACTGGCTGTCAGACACCAGCCAGATCCTGTGTGCTTTCTTATTCCAGTGTTTAAGCCCAGATGAGGCCAAGTCACACTCAGGTTTTAGATATGGTAATTATATTGAGGTCCTCATTGCTCTGGACTGTATTTCTGGCTGATCAGCAGCTCAAGAAGCTCTTATCCCAGAAAATCAGCATAGAATTATCATCATAGAAACATTATGGCTGGAAAAGACCTCTGAGATCACAGAGTCCAACTACCCACCCAACACTACCATGCTCACCACTAAACCTTGTCCCTAAGCACCACAGCTACACAATTTTTGAACACATTCAGGGATGGTGATTAAATGTAAGGAGTTGGCCAATGTGATGAGCAGGTTTTATTGCTGGACTAAACCTCACTCATACTCTGGGCCTGGCACCTTTGTGCTCCAAGTTCTTTGCAGGATCTCCTTTGTCCAGAAGGCTACAGATTAAAACATCTAGAAGGAATAACATCAAATATAGAACATAGAACAACCCAAGTTGGAAGGGACCCCCAAGTATCATCAAATCCAACTCCTATTAGGCATAGGACAAAACCCCAAGATCACACGAGGTGACTAAGGGCATTGTCCAAGCATCTCTTAAACTCCACAAGATTTGGAGCCATGACCCCATCCCTGGGAGCCAGTTCCAATGCTCCACCACCTTCTGGGTGAAAAACTTTTTCCTAACATCCAGCCTGAATTTCCCCCAGGAAAGAGGGGGAAAGAGGCCCATTATCCCATATATTTTTTCTATATTACATATCATATTACATTACATATCATATATCATGCCTGCACTATTATGATAGCTACTTTTCTTTTGGATGGTGATGATCCATGAGAAATAACTTAAATAACTCAATGATTCCTCTTTTCCTTCTTGCTCAGGAAAATGTGCAACACTGTGGAAGGCCAAGACTCCATTCTGGGCATTGTTTTCCCATCATTTTGCTTTTGCCATCCCCTAAAGAGTCATTTATTTCCTCCTTGCTCCTTTTTGTCTAGGCTGCTTGTCACGAGTGCTATTGCCCAACACCTCCTCACCTCCGCAGCAGAAACCACCGTTTGCTGCTGTTGTTATTGTCTGAGATCAGAGAACCAGAGAATCATTTTGGTTGGAAAAGATCACTTTGGAGGGCAAACACAAAAACACCCAAGTTGCCTTCTCTGGCTCCAAGCTTTTCCTCCATCAGCTCCCTGTCTCCGCCGAGAGGACTCCAATTTCAGCCCTCACTGGAGCTCCTCAGGGTGAGATTGCAAGAGCCAGGGAAAGACACATGTTTCCCATTAGGTGTCTAAGCCTTCTCCCAGCCCTGGTGACAGGAGATCTTACCAAACAGGACCCGCTGGAGAGGGGCCACAGGTTGGGGAGGGACTCCCTCCTTAGAGGGGCAGATTCAGAGGGGGCACTCTGTGATTAACAACACTGGGGAGATGGAGAGAGGATAACAGAAAAAACTTGCAGGGGTTCATTTCAGCTGAAACAAACAAAAATAGAAATAATGAAGGGGTTTTGCCAAGAAAGATTGGGCCAGACAATCCTTGAGCTCCCTTCCAACCTGGTATTCTATGCTTCTGTAATAATGTACTTTATAAAATGCTCTCTGTGGATATGCTGTTCACAGCTTTTATTCAAATGTGCGCTGCGTGGTATGAAGCTGCTGCAAGAAAACAATAAAACTCCATAACCCACCCAACACCTCTGTTGATAGAAACTACTTGATTTAACCCAAGAGCCATTCTCATATGCCTCTGCCCTCTTCCCTCGCTCCACTTGGAAGCACTCTCTTGTTTCCAGGGTTGTGTTATGATCCCATTTGTTTCTCCCTCTAAAACTAGCTCATTACGTGGCTCTTCCCATCCCTGCTGTGACATTGCAGTGTGCAATTTTGCATTTGCTCATGACACACCACAATCCAAGCAATATAAATATCATGGCTGATCTGGTGTTAATCATCTCAGCCCCAGTCTGAGGGGAGGGCAGTTGAAACTACACTGTAGCTCTGCAGGTTATTCAGAGCATTAGCTCACTAATTTTTACTGGAGTACATTGGCATTTGAATGACATGTTTATTGGAACTTCTTTTGCAGTCAAAGAGAGTTATTGTGGGCATTATATTCTGCACGCCCGCAGTTAAATGCCAGACCAGGGTTGAGTTGGGTTTGCATAGCCTATCTGTAAAATCTCCTTCACTTGTCACCAGAAGAGACAGGATGAAGAGTCTACAGGCTACCAGCTTAATAGATTAGCCTAATATATTAGCTCTTAGCCTAATATTAAAATAACAGTAATTGTCAGAGGTACGAGTGTTGTGGCCAAGCAGAAAGTACTTGGAAAACACAGCCCTCAAAGGGAGCAGCTCATCAGCCAAGAGAAATAAATTACTTGCAGCTCCCAGCACACCAGTTATATCTAAATCAGCTTAAAGGTATGCTGTCTGCAGGCTGGTTTTATCTCCTTGGAAGCAGAGGAGGGTTTGTGGTGCCACTCAATGGTAGGCAGCTACTGAGGGGAGGGAGAACAACAGCTCCACGGACAGCTGCTGTGCTCCCAGGTCAGCTATGGAGGATATTCCTTTGGGAAATGAAGTCAAGGCAAAGATCCTTTCCTTTGCTAGTTTTTAGAATCTAAACATGGAATATTAGTATATAGATGGAGTCCATTGGAAAAGAGACTCCTGACACTTTCCCACTGTGATGGTTTTATTAGGCACATTAGCACCTCCATGCTGGATTCTCCTTCACTGAGGGCAAGCAGCACTACTGGGGTGGGATTTAATTCCTCCCTCTGCCCTTGGGAGCTGGGTAAAACAGAAAAGAATACCCATTTCAGGTTGGCTGGGGACGTGAAACTTGGCAAGTCTTGCACAAAATTCAGTGGAGACACAAATCTGCCCTGGGAGCTGCCAGCAAGGCCAGGCCTGGCCCCTCAAATAATCACTGCTGGGCCTCACAATGGAACGCTCCATTACTTCTGTAGGACATGACACCTTTTAGCCTTCAGTTTGGGATTTTGGTTTGAGTTTGTGGCTCTGCAACTGTTTGCCTTGCAGTAGGCCAGCTGGGTTGTTCTTTTTGGGGGGGAGAGAAAAAGAAAATCAATTTGGTGCAAAGCACAGAAGTCAACAGAGCTGATAATTCAGCTTTTGTTGTGAACTTGCCCCTCCTCAAATGCAAAACTGAATGAATAGAAACTGATCTAAAGCTACTAAAGTTTCAAAGTGCACCTTTCATTTGAAAGAATCTGAGATGCCAGGCTTGCTTTTGTCCCTAATTTGCAAATTCCTCATTTTTTTTAGAGAGTATGCTTGCTCTAGTGAAGGAGGCCAGGACAATAATAGCAATAAGAGCTTTCATGGAATTGATTCAGACAACTCTGAAATGAAGTGTAGGCTTGCAAAATGATGAGAAATCACTTCTTTCCATCTTTGAGATCTCAGTTCCTTGCTGACACCAAAATGTGAATCAAAACTGAAATAACTCTCACTAGGTTATTTTTTGCTGAAACTTTGCACAACGACAGGCAAAAGCCCAAAGCATTGCTGAATGAAAAACCCAAATAACTTTATGCATTATAAACCACTCCAGCTCCAGTACCTAAGGACTGCTCAGAAAGAATCAAGAGGAGATTTTTTTTTTTACTCTTCTGGGGATTTTTTTTTTCAAGAAGGCAACATTTCTTATATTAAAAATTACTATTTTCCCCAGATTTGGGGTTTGGAATGAAACTGGAGTCTGATTAAAAGTGATATGAAATGAAAACATACAATTGGATAGTACAATATTAATGCTGTCTTAAAGAGTATAAGGCTGCTCATCTTTTTTGGTTTTACTCTTCTTTTTGCCACTCCTTTGTTGGAGGGAGTGACAGCAGAAAGATGCTGTAGAAGGCTATGATTTCTCCTTTGAGTAAGGTCCCACAAGGCTCTTAATTCTTACCACTCCCCTCACCTGACCCTAGTTTGGGACAAACAAAATGTTTGCCTTCCCTGCACCTCATGTTCTGTGCTGGTAATAATGGGAAGTGATTATTGCTGCCTGCTTTGATGAAGTCTCCTGTGATCTGCAAATGAAAAATGCAGTGTAAATGCAAGGAATGTAATTATTATTATCACTAAAGAAGCTGCCTGGTGACCTTGGAGCTGGTCTATAGATTCATCATTGGTTTACAACAAAACGGTGATGAGGCAACATGTCATCATGTTCTCAGTATACCCAATCCAGTCTTGAGTCTTGGGGCCTGTAAATATTGCAGGTGTGGTTAACCTGTGTTTCTAGACACTATGATGCCTTCACCTTTGATAACCTTCTGAGCACCAGCTGTCCCAGTGATGCTGTGATTTGGAAATTCCCAGCTGACACTGTTTCTGTCACACAAGTCAGGTTAGTTTTCAGCCTATGTTTTGCTACAACAAATCATGTACAGGCCTCAGGAATGAGAACCAAATACTCTTGGACATTTACAAGGAGTATTTAATTTCAGATAGAGCCTTTGTGTACAGCAGAATCAGACAGCAACCAAAAGCCCTTTCCAGCCTGAAACCCAGCTGCTATTTAATATTATATAATCACTTTATGCTGCCCTCCAAAATAAAGGGTGAGGATTCAAATGCTGCATCCTGTTAAAATTACAGGAGAAGCCCCTAGAGACTTAAAGCCATTTTCCATTTGTGAGCTTAGCTGTAATTAGGGGTCAAACAACTCCTCTGAAGTTAAATAGTCCCCTTATGTAATGATGTGACACAGCATCACTGCAGGGGCTTTGCTTTTCAGCAGGACTTTTTTCCTTACCCCTCATTTATTAAACTAATCTGACCAGAAGAGGAAAACAACACAAGCATGGGGAGGGCTATAAATCTTCCTGCTTTTGAGAAGAACTCAAGTCCTAAGTACAGAGAGGTGGGGAAGCCACTTCCTCCATCAACAGGTTATTCCATAATTATCCTCTCCCAGGCTCTCTCCACCTTCCCCTGCAGCCTGTAGCTACCCAGATCTTGGGCAGAGTGGACACACCACTAAAGCCCCTGATTCCCAGCCTTGTGCAATTCAGTTTCTGTTATCAGGTGTTCTCAGGATCATCCCACAGCTGAGACAAAAGGTCTGGGGTTATTTGTAGCTGTCTATAATTTACAAGGTCCTCCCTTGGTTTGATTTGCTCTTAAATATAGGACTGGGAACTCCTGTGCAGAGTTGTTCCTCTTACTGCCTGATGTTTCCTGTGTACTGAGAGTGCTGTCAAAACAAATATTCCCCTACCCTTGTTTACTGCATTCAAGCCTTTGGCATCTCACATATCAGGCCTGGCTTCCTCCCAGCTCCTTATAATCAAGATTGCCTGAATAGGAGCTATTAAAGGCTTTTAGCAGCCCTTTTGCTCGCAAGAAAATGAACCCAATCTCTAGGATGTAACATTCAGCTTCTTTTTGTGAAAAGGGTGGTCAGGAATCCACTTGGTAAAATCGGGATCATCTGTCATTAGCTTCCAGCCCATCCCCTTGTAGCCAAACTGGCTCCTGGCTGGTTTCCTCTGTGGATATTTAAAGACAATCGTAGTATTTATCTCTCCTTCCTTTGCTATTTGTGTGCTAGATCCTTGGGCTTGTGTTTCATCACTGTTTTTATCCTTTTTCCCATGTTCCAGCAATAGATAGTGCTTGCTCCCAAGCGTGTGGACAGAGGAGGAGACCCATGGATGAGCTAGGCATGGCAGGACTGGGACTGTCACATCCTGCAACTGCTCCCAAGGTCCCACTTAAGGTGGGGTTGGGTTTTCCCACGGGTCCAGCCTGTGGATGAGCCATTTCACACCAGAGCACAACCTCTGTGGTGGAAACTATTGAGCTTGAGCTGAGTTTTTTCTCCTTTAAGGACCAGAGGCTATTCTGGACTTGTGAGCTGCAAGGGGACAAAGCTGATGATTTATCCACTAAGCCACATAGGCCTCTCAAACAGCTTCTTAATGTGAAACACGTGCTGGCAAGCCCCAGCAGTTAGTTCTCACTTCAGCTTAGCCCCTGTTTGCTCAAACATCAAGCCCCTTTGGACAACAGGGATTTTTTGGTAAGGAAAGCATCATTCCTGGAAATCCCATTGCTCTCTCTGCTGGCACTTATCTTGACTCTGCCCTGAGTTATTTAAGAGAGTTCTTTATTCACCTGAGAAGGTGAAGGATGTTTCAGGTGACTTTTATCTAATGATGATGAGTTTCTGCAAATAAAGCATTATATGACCTAGGCTCTCTATGGCTGGCACAATGCATCTGTAGCAGAGCATGAGTACAGAGTGCAGGGCTCATGCTCAGGGCTTAAAGACCTCACATCAAAGTTTATTTAGACCCCTTGCTTCCAGTTAGCACCAGCTCCTGTCAAAATCTGCACCGAAATAACCTCACGAGGCAACAAGGAGATTCGCAGAGACCTTTAGGTGCTTGGCAGGTGCCACACAGCAAACTGCTCTGGAAACCAGAGCTGGGTCAACTCAGCTTGGTGGGCTCATTTTAATCCCCATCACTTCATTATCGTTGGCATATTGACTCCCACTTCACCTCCCCGCATTGTTCTAGGGTGAGGAAATGGGTCGTTACAACAAGTATCACCTTCCCCTGAGGAGGTTTTAGCACAGGAATGACTGCATCATGTCTAGCATCCGCTAAGCCCTCCGGAGGGATTAGCTCAAGGTGTCTGCACAGCTGGGGCAGGGAAGGAGACAGGTAAACTCTGCTGAAGAACCCAGCAGCTATGCCAGGAGGACAACATTTTACTGAGCTCAGGAGCAAGGCTCCAGGCAATATCTCACAGGCTTGTAAGCAAATGGACTAGCACAGATGATGCCTCAGTGAATAGAAGCTGAGCTCATCACACTTCTCCTGACACCTCAGCTGGTGGGCTGGCCAAGAGCAGGCCTTGCCACTACACTTATGTAACAATAATGAATCTGCTTTTGCTGCTTGTACCACATCTTGAAGTGCTAAAGAGAAGAAAAACTCACTCCTTGAATGCTGTGAGATTGTTAGTGATGCTGGAGTCAAGGAAGCTTTTTTTGTGCATAGTGCCTCCAACTGTGTGCAGCTGCACTGTAGATGGGCAAGTAGATCTGCACAAAAATGTTTAACATTTCCTAACAGGGTTTGCTTGGAATTTCCCATTCCCTGGAAGAAAAAAAAAAACAACAACCAACAAAAGGTTAATATTTTGATTTTCTGTCTCAATTCAGAAGGAAAATACACAGCAAAATATTGGAATTTCTCAAGGGAAACTCCAAACTCAAAGCTGCCTTAATAAAGCCAGGAATGGCTAGGAGAAACCCCAAACATTTTTGGTAACTAGAAATACCAGCAGATCAGCTTCCTCTGCATCAGATTACCTACCTTGGTTGATACTGTAGATAGGGAGAAATACCATAGGGATGTTCCTTGAGGATACACTTCCTTTCTGACTCCTGACACTCACCCTGGGTTTCCTGAAGGACCTAAATCCAACCATGAAAGGTTTTCCATGAGCAGACAAGGGTGACTACTTCAGAGCCAAATCCATCTCCATGCCCCACCCTCACCCCATTCCTGTCCACTTTGGTATCATATAACTAGTTTTGCCTCTCTGTGCCCTTAAACTCATTTTCTGTTTAATAAAATTGCTGATTGCCTGGCTTTCATCTGCAAAAATGTGTATATTTTCCCCATAACAAAAAGTAAAATGCAGCAGCTGATGTACAGACATGAAGCATCCAAAAAAGGTCTCCCCTTCCCCATTGCAGTAGTAGGTGCAGGGGCAAGTGGAGCTCAACCCATACCATCTTTTTTTCCACCCCTTGTGTACTTAAGCAAAACTAACTGCTCATAAATACAACCAAATTGGGAGAAAAAGGTCCTGAGGCATACTAGAAGCTCATTACAGGTCCCGTGCTAGAAATGTTTGTGTTAGCTTTCCATTAAAGCACAATGTGTATGTTGGGAGGTTGGCTAGAGGCAGCCTGTTCTCTCCCCTGCCCTCTGGCTCCTTGCAGAGGTGCCAGCCTGTCGAAGGCTGTACCGCTATGTGCTAATATCTTCTCCCAGAGAGGTCTGACGAGTGGTTCATTAGCTTAAGCACTAATCCATGCTGCCTCGGACTTATTTGTATGGGAAGTTGCTCTGCAAGAAAGCTGCTTTCCATGCCCTTTCCTCTGAACAGTTAATCCACCTGCTGGGTGCCTAGCCTGGCCCACTTCCCCAGGAGCTGCTCCCTTCATTGCAAGATAAGACATGCATGGCTGAACACCTCTAGTAAGCTTGCCTACTTTAGTCAAATCTTCCTGCAAGAGCTTAGAAAGGCAATTGCCTTCCTCTTTCCAGTGCCAGTTCAGACAAGGAGCAGGCAAAGAGTCATTTGAATATTTTGTCCTTAATAAATACGACTCTGCCTAGCATCCTTCTCCTTACCCCTCTAGCCTGTTAGCATATGGTGGGTGGAAAGTCTTCTGCAGCCTTTTGTTCTGCTCCCGTTTGCTGGTGTCTGTGCAGTTCTTCATTATCAAGCCCATGTGCTGCTGTTTGATTTCAGCAAGGTCAAATCTGCATTTGGCTTCGCTCTGGCTCTGCTGGCACGTCAGCTGCAGTGCAAGACTCCAGAGTAAAGGTAACTTCTGGTTCTTTCGCAGCTCCTTTGGAAAGCTGAAATGATTTTAGGTAGTTGTGCTGTGTGAATTTTAAGGCACACATCAACTCATGACAAAATCATCTCTCCAAGACTTCTTTAACCTCCAGCTTCACATCACCCCAAGGCTTCCTTTCCAAACCTCCAAGACATTTGCCCTATGTACCCTAGCTGATAGTGGCCCAGTTCATCTGCCTAACTATATTTACACCAAGTATCAAGTGACTTATCCTCCCTGCTCCAAGCTTGGAAATGTTGCCCACCCATCAACATTGCTTGAAGAAATGCATCCTAGACACTGGCTCGGAAGTCATTAACGTTCCTTTTGGGAAAAGGCCTCTTCTGCAGCTACAGACAACCCCATGGGAGAGGGCTATCTGGTTTTCAGAAGTACCCTGAGGTCTAGCAGATTAGATGCCTGACTGAAGAAGGCATGAAGGAGGGCAAATGTTATCAAGCTGTTATTCTCCCAGGGCCTGGAAGGTGGAGGGGTTAAGACCTGATAAGGAATCTCTCCTCTTGGAGAGCATCCGATTAAATCTGACCTACAAGCAGAAAGTGCTCCTATCTAATTGCTCATACAAAGAAAAACTGGTCCCCAGCTAGTCCCTTCCCTGCTAGTTTTATGTTAACTTGCAGCCTTTATGTTCTTATAGGGGAAGCAAAAACCTGAGCAAGATTTAAACTTACAAGCATTATTTATGAGGAAACTCTATGGAAAGCTAACAGCTGTGGCTGAAGGATATGGGGCATAGGAACACAGTTAGTAAGGAAAAACATGGGAATTATTAACAACATATTTTTAATGGTGAGGCAAATGAGCTGGTGGGACACTTGGCTTAGAGATGGGGCAAATCTGACATAATTTAGCACCTTTACATCAAGCCTGGATGTCTCTCTAAAGGAGCTGCAGTAGCTTAGCCATAGGCTCCAAGGCTCATCATGAGAGCTGCCCCATGATTTGGGAGTATGGGATGGAGCATCCCATTGGCCTCAGCACTGATTCATCTGCTTATATTGTTGGTGATGGTGAGTTTCAGAAAGGGGTGGCTTGGAAAGGCTACATCTGACCAGCCCAGGCTAACACCACCCATTCTAGGGGATGCTTAGGTTGGCTTCATGGAAAATGTTTAGCTCTCTTGAATTAAGCTCTGTTTTTTCAGCTGCAATTTCATCATTTACAAGCAAAATTTCATAGACCTTTTTCTAGTTCTTATTGTTTTCCCACAGAAAGAAATACATTGTAAATAAAAAGAAGTCAAAGCAAACCTCATGTTTTGTTTTAAAGAAAAGCTTCAATAGGCTTTATTTTCCCCCTCTCCTCCAAAGCCTTGGTAGCTCTTCTTCTTTTAATTTAAGCAAGGCTTATATCAGTTGAAGTTATACTTGTGCTTACTTGACTTGAGGTAAGCAGGACTAATCCTGCTTCAACTGAGCTAAGAATATCTACACAGTTTAATGAAATGGATTAAAATTTTACCTCATATTAAACATTAACAACTTTTCTTGTTCAGACAAGCCCAGGGAGGCTGGAGCAGTGTTATTTATTTGCCTTCAACATCACTAAAATTTCTTTGAAAATAAGCAAATGATGCACTTGTGCAGAAGGAAGGTCTCCTTTGAAATGATGGTGCTCACGGGAGATCTGGCTCCCTTCCTCCTTCAGGGAAAAAGTAGGTTTCTTTTTTATACTTTATTTTATTTTATATTTTATTCTAATTGTATTTTAATTTTCTTTTATATTTTATTATTTTACTGTATTTTTTTAGATTTTATTTTATTTCAGAGTTCCTTATTAAAACAGCACAGTTCTTCCTGTTCCACTCATGATGTTTCTCCAGGGGAACGATCAGCCTAGCACAAATTAAAGGCTGCTTTCTTTAATTTATATCTCAGGCTGACCTCAGCTCACACACACTCACACCACACACCTGGAAATGGAGATGTCAAAGCAGGGCTGCAGAGCCAAGCTTTTCACACCAGTTCCTGTACAAATGAAGTGATGGCTTTGTTTCATTCTATTCATTTTTCAGGTGGGAAAGACAAGTGCCATTATTTCAAGTTTTGGTACCATTTTAATCACTTCCAAGCCCTCAAGAGCAGGCTGAATTCCCCTCAATTCCCATTTCTCCCATCCACAGAGGTGTGTGTACACATCTTTTGGTGATTCTTTTTCTCCACTTTCTGCTGACACGTGGAAACACTAAAAGGTGTTTTCCTTCAATCCTAGCCCCATTGTTCCTGCTGGTTATGAACCCTTAGCATAAGGTGAGATCCAACCCCGAAGAGTTCATGCCTTCCAACACCGCAGCTGCTGATGCCTTTGCCACCAGCACTGAATTACCTGGCAGCCTCACGCTTCACGTGTCCTGAAACACAGAGCTGAGAGTCACCTGATGAGAGATGATGAAAAAAAAAGAGTAAATTAAAAAATAAGCCAAGAAGGTTATTTTCTGGGGTAAAGACAAAGCCCAAGTGCTGCGTGAGGCTGCGCCACTATATATTAAAAGCAGCGTTGCCCGCGAGCTGCCGCCGCCGCGGCTCTAGAGCAGGGCAGGGACTTACCCAACAAGACTTTCTAAGGAAAGCAGGAGGTTTTCCTGGTGACTTCGCTCCCTTCTAGCTACAGATAGGATGGGGCGGGGACTCATCACATCCAGTCTGAGCACTGCTACCCAAACACACACAGAGGTGTAGTCTGTGCCCCGAGGAAATTATAACTCACGACAAGCTAACGCAGGCACTCCCGCGCCCCGGCTGGTGCCAGCGGGGGTGGTGAGCAAAGGTGATAATTGAAAGTTGTTGGGTTTGGGGGTTTTTTGGGGCTTGTTGGTTTGTTGGTTTTTTTTGTACCCTCCCCACTGAGTCAACAGGAGGTTGTTTTCCACCTCCTGCTTCCTTCAGTGAAGGTGACAGCTGCCGTGCAACCTTGATGTAGCTTGGTAAGACAAGCAGTTGCCCACCGGGGTTGTGCCAGGACCATCACCTAGTACCCAGGGAACAAGGGTAGGAAAGTCTGGAGGAGACAGGGAGGAGCTTGTGTCTGTGGGCAGCTATATAGACCCTGTTAGCAGAAGCCAGCAGGCAAGTGATTCACTTCATTCATAAAATCTGAACCTCTGATCTGCTCTCCAGAGGTAAACACACAGGAGGAATCCCTTGCGTTTTAGGAGGAGAATGGTGGATGAAGGTAGAGGGTGTGTCAAGAGAATGAGAAGATGGGGAGGAGAATGGAGGTGCTGGCTCCAGGGACAGCTGTGCTGCATCCCAACCACTGAAGTGGGATTGACACCAGCCCTCTGGTGCTGCAGGACTTCAGCTCGAGATGTCCTCTGGCTCCATGGCTGAGTGTTAGTTTTATCTTTACAAACAGCTGAAAGAAACCTTCAGACATCCAAAACAAGGCAGGCTTGGAGAAAAACAGGTCTCTGCTTGTGGGACGAGTCTCCTCCCTCCCCCTCCCTTGATTGAGAACTTCATAACCAAAAATCATTGAGCAGAAATACAAGAGCTTCAGCCTCTGAAGGCTGCCAAAGATTCTTGCTGAGTGAAGCTGTTTAGGTGCACCGAAACACGGCTGAACCTGGGGCTTGCGTAAACCTTCCTTAGCCTGGAACAAAAGACCTGCTCCCATGGCACTCAGGTGCATGCACCAATCCCTGCCTGTGAAAACATGCTGAACCGGTCCCTGTGCAAAAAAAAAAGACAGGTTTGACCAGAATGGCCTCTTGTGCAGAAAGGATCTGCCAGCCAGACCTAAGCATCAAAGGCAGATGGCTGCACCGAGGTGCTCCACAGCCTCTGATTAGCATCTGCATGAGTAAAGCTCAGATTTTGCAGCACTAAAGGCCACAACCAGCATCCAGCCTCTGGCTCCAGCACACACCTTGTTTGCATGAACACAGATCTGAGTTTGTCCATCCATCTCCCTCACTGGGATAGCTGCAGAGAGCTGCAGCGTGCAGAGCAGCATGCAAAGCACCAGCCCCAAAGTCTCCTGGCTGCTCACCATCCCTGCTGACACGCCTTTGCACGAAGGTCCAGACATCACAAGTGGCATGAGGGGCAAGCTCCAGCTGCACATGCAGACACTGCTCGGGGAGCACCTGCAGAAGCAGTTTCCTTGGGATCCTACAGCTTGTATGGTTTTGGGTTTGGTTGTTTTTTCCATCTCACCCCTTTCTCTTTCACTTCCTTCCTGCCCCGTAGGAAGCGATGGCAATAGATACACCCATCACTGTGCTCATGGCTTGTGGTACTTACAACCTCACTCTTTGGCTTTCACTTCTCTATGGGGTTTCATTGAAATGCTCATTTAGAACAGTGCTCACTCCTCCTAGAGCACCTGAACTCTAGGCTCAGATAACCCAGAAAGGTCTCAGTGGACCATGCCACCACCTATTGCCTTCTCCCATCCACACCTCCAGCAGTCATCACTTCTCTTTACTTATTTCCCAAGCATTTGCCAGAAGTGAGCCCTGGAAAGCTGCACCCCCTGAGCATAGGCTGCCCTGCAAAGCTGCTCTTACCCTCCTAGTCTGAGGGCATGGAAGGGAGCTGACAGCACTGAGGAAGCAGATGGGAAGTGGAGGAGGAAACAACTATCACTCAGCCAGAAATAGGACTTGGCACTGCTGATGCTCAGCCCTGCCACTGTAACATTCAAGCCTGTTCCTTTCCATAAATTTATCTGTGGCCTTTTCTCCCTCTCCTCAACCTGACCCATACATCCTGAGTGAGGTCCCACAACTCACTGTCCCTGCAGCCACCAGCTCTGCCCCAGCTCTTATCGCCTCACGTGCTGCTTCCCCTCTGACACTTCTCCAAGCCCTCCTCTTTCACCCAGACATCTGCATTCCTGTTTTCCTCTAAGTATTCTTGTTTTCCTCTAAGTAGCTGGGGCTTAAGATGCAAAGCAAACAATTTTCTCAGCCCACTGCTTGCTGTCCCTGAGCCAGCCCCACACGTGAAGGGGTACACGGGCCAAGCTCCTACCAGGAGCAAGCAGACGTGGCAGGGTTTCCTTCTCCCACCTAGGTTACTTAGACCCAGGCAGCATATTTTGGAGATAAACTGAGGATTAAGAGTCTGTCCTCACAGCCATTGCCCTGAAGCTGAAGTCTCACCTCTACACCACACTCAACCCCCAAATGCTTTCAAATCCCATGCAGCACCACGAAAACTTCCTTTGCATTTCGGACAGGTGTGAGTTTACAGAGTTTTTCCATGCATAATAAAATCCTACTACTAATTAGGATAATAATAGCAAGTGCTAGCTGAGTTCTGCTTGCTTAATTTCCACCTGCTACTTATTTGCAGTTTGATGTGGTATTTGCTTCCTGTCATGCATTCTTGCAAATTATTTCTGTGCCGCGTTATCTTGTCGATGTGGTTCACCCAAGGAGTGGCCGAAACGCAGCTCTGACCGTGTGTCACTGCCAAGAACTTCATTTTCTTCTGGAGGAGGAGGGAAAAAAAAATTATAATAAAAAAATATCAAGGCTGCCTTGTAACTCTATGCTGTGTACATGTGTGTATCTGAGCACACATTGTTGGCTTCTTATTCTTCTTTGCCCCTTCCACCCACATCTTTGCAACCCAGTGAGCTGCAAGGGTTTTTTTTGTTCAGCTGCAGAGTGACTGGTTTTTCCTGGAAAAGGTGTTGGTGCAAAGCATAGTTGTCAACCCTCCTAGAGCACTGTGCCTCTTGAAACTCTTTTATTTCAATAGTATTTATTTAAAGTTTATAACATCACTGAAGAAAAAGAGATGTCCTTGATAAAAAGAGATTTGCTTAAAGACTGGGCAGAGCCACGAGTAGTTCAATGCAAACCCACGAGTGTCCCCATCACACCCTCCCTCAGCCAGGAGCTGGTGGAAACTTTTCACCTGCCTATCAAGAGCACAGTATCCACAGTATGTCAGGGGTTGGAAGGGACCTAGAAAGATCATCTAGTGCAACCCCCCTGCCAGAGCAGGATCAACTAGACCAGCTCACACAGGAATGCATCCAGGCACTATCAGGTCCTTTTTTATCCAGGTGCCCTCATGTATCATCACATCCCAAATTGTCACCCCTAGTCAGCCCTATTTTTCTGACATGGGAAGGTCAACCCAAAGGCAGAATGCAACTTGCACTGGTATGTTTAGTTGTGTTATGAGCTTTTATTTAAAAAGCACATTTATACAGCAATAATTTCGCAGATACAAACTTCAATTTTGTATTCTACAAAAGTCTTTGAATATTCTTCTCTTTACAAAATGGAACATTACAAAAATACAGACAATTTAATATGTTTTTTTTTTATACAAATGTCTCTAATTGTAGTTATTTTCATTAAAATATTACTACCACAGAACTACAATATTTTAGTCGACTATAAAAAAAAATTAATTCAATGCTTTTTTAAGCAGCAAAAATGTAAATAACACAGGTCAGGACACAGTTTATAGTCATAGTGGATATATCTAAAATTGTTTCAGAAATAATATTTTACATAGTTAATTTTTAAGGTTTTATACATTATTTATATAATATTTATATATAAAAAAAATCATAGCTTGCTATAGTTGAAATGATAGGACGGATTCTGTAAGAAGGATGTGCAAATGGCCGTTCTGCATGCTTTGCGGGATCCCTTTGCAAATGTGCTCTGGGAAAGGGCTGCAAACCAAGAACCTGTGGTTTCTGGGCAAAAAAAAACAACAACAAAACAAACCAAAAGAAAAGAAAAAAATAACAACAATAAAGAAGAATAATCATTATCACACTCAATATAGGCACAACTGATTTACCACTGGCATCACCGAGCGGAGCACAAGACCACTGGTACCTGCCATGGCGCACACGGAGGTGCCCGAGGGAGGAGGAGGAGGAGGAGGGGAAGAGGATGCATAAACCAACTGACACCCAGGCTGGGACGTGCTGCCCAGCAGCCCGTCCCGAAACTGCAGAATAAAAGTTTCCCCAGGACTCAGCCCCGAGGTCATAGTGCGAACGCGTCTTCAGTGGAGCCGCTTCTACCCACGTGCAAACCGCCAGCTCCTGTGGGCGCACGGAGAATCTGCTGTGATTTGTTTCTTTTTTTGGGGAGGGGGATGGCCAAGAAGCAGAGGATGCTCTTTTCATGAAGGGCCATTTGTGGGTGGCTGCAAGTGTCCTGGGAGAGAGCAGAGAGGAAGAAGTGTGGCTTCTCTGCGCAGAGGATGGAGTTATTCAGCCTCAGTGAGCGTCTCAAGACCGCTGGTTAAAGGCGTGTAGTGTGAGCAGAGACCCTTCGGAGATCTTTGACTGGGCAAGCTGCTTCTAAACTAAGTCACAGTATGGAACAGAGATGGTGAAAATAAACTAGTATCAAAAGGAGGAAAAAAAAAAAAGCAACTCTTACAAACCAATCCCAGATCTTGTCTCAGTGCTCTTCCTTGTATATAGTGCTACGCAATTTAGTCACAAGTTGTTTTTTTGGTTGGCTTTTTTTTTTTCCCCTCGCAGGCATTGGAAATCTTCATGGTAAAAAAAACAACCAAAAACCCTAAGATGGCCAGCTCTCCAAAAAGCCCTTAGTGTTCATCAGGCTATGAACAATTTGGCGTTCACTACAACATGAACACTCAAACCAATTGCACATCCAGAACTCCGGCACCTCTCTTTGTTTGTTCGGCTTTTGTGTTTTGTTTGTGTTTTCTTTCTCATTGTTGCTTTTTAGTTGACCACCACACCCCTTTCATCCAAGTGTTGCAAGTTGAAAAGACCACAGAGTAAGACTTTACTGGTCGGGTAAGAAAGTCTCTCCCTACATTCTACTGTCTGATGAGATTTGAGAGCAGCAGGTAGTTGCTGTCAGCAGTCATTTTTTGCAAAAAAAAATAAAAAAAATTAAAAAAAAAAAATTTAAAATAAAATACAACACCCATCCAACTTTTCCAAGGTCTACACCATGTTGTGATGGTTATTCCGCTCAATGATGTCCACAGGTGAAAGGATCTCCTTCCGGATGGGTGGTGGAGGCAGGCAAGTCTTTGTCTTGGGCTTGAAGAGATCTGAGACGTAAAACACCTGTAGGAATAAGTAAGACAAAAAGGCAAACTTAGCCATATCAGGTGATGCTTTGCTCAAAAATGTCATTTACAGAACAAATAGACATTTAAGCTGCAGAAATAGCACTTTTCATGCTATTGAATGACTGCCTGATAACACCAATAGCCATGAAGTGGCAAGTGCCTGCTACCCCCTTTCTGTACAACACTGAAAAAGGTTGAGACCTCACAGAACACAGTGTAAAACAACCACAGGACAATGTCATTTCTCACTGTGTAATCAGCAAGTGCAATACCCAAACCTCTGCTGAGCGGGTTGAAAAGCCAGGAAACAGATACACATCCCACACTCCAGTAAAATAACAAAGGTCTCCAAAGGGCTGCCCTGACTCATGGTGAGTGGTTTTAGGGATGGAGATGGTGTGAAACAATTCATTCAGCCAGACACCAGGTAGTTAATTAAAAGCTTTCAAACCAAAGCTGTGTTAAAATCACCAGCAATGAGTCAACATCTCTGTGTGATGCTCTCCTTGTGACCCACTAAGGCATCAGCACAGAGCTAGAGTCTGGTCCTGAAGCCAAAAGTGCAAGGAGAAGAGGCTATTCCTGAGTACCTCTTGCTAAATATCCCGTGATGTAACCCCTCATCCGGATGTGAAAAAGTCAGTGCTTGGTAATTTTGGGAGGTAACAACACAATAAGAAACAAAATGCTGGAAGGAAACTTCCACATCCTCCCTTGGCAGCTGCTGCACAAAGCTTATCAGTCCTCCAGGACCGGGGTACTTTCTCCCTTGCCAAACCTCAGCCCTGTGCCAGAAGGGAAAAGAGTCAGACAGCATGGATCCTCTGGATGGAGCAAAAAGCGGCGAGGAGCAAAAAGGACTCATCATTTTGTTAGCTGGCACCAAAGCCTAACACTTCAATCCTGTCACTGACCGCCACTCCCAGCCCAAATTTGCCAGCTCATCCCAGACATCCTTAAGCACCAATAATTCAGAACAAGCTGTGGGTTTGCTGAGCCAAAGGCCTGGGAAGAGTAGCATGGGGTGTAGGAATTAGCCAGCAGATCTTGAGTTTTCTCTCACAGGACTTGAATGCAACACTTAAGCAATAACATAAATTGGGGAAAATATGGGGGGAAAAAAATCATTCCAAGGTGCTCAGAGTAATAATACTCAATTAGTATATCGAGGCTGGGTAACACAGGGAGGGAGCAAAAGTCTTCCCCACATCCATCTCCACATTTTCTAGCTACCCAGAGCCCTATGCAGCAAGTTTAATCTGTCCTTGGACACAACCTCTTCAAGTCTCTATCCGCATGGGCAGTTAAGGAATTGAGCTGAACAGAGAGCAAACCTGCCCTAAGTGGCAATTTACTCTTACAGTTATAACCAGGGGTGCAGGAAGCTGAGCTGTTGTCACCTCAGCTTGTATTGCTTTGTGGAAAAGCTGGGAAGGAGGTGACATATAAAACAGCTCTTTCTTTTTTCTTCAGTGTGTCTGCTGGTGTCTGACTGGCTCGTTGTGTAACAGAGCTGATAAAGTTGTTTACAGGGCATGCAAGTGGCAGTGTTTGTACCTTTGCTTAAACAACAGGATCCAGCTGATTCCACTGAGGATCACAAGCTGGAGCCTGGCCTCTTGCTGCAGCATTGCAGTGTGAAAGCATGTTGAACTGCTCTTGCAATGGTTTTCTTTTGGGTCATTACTAACTGTAAGCCCACTGTTCAGATGGCTCAGGGCATTTTTGATGCCATCTCACTTGCTTGCCCACCTTGGAGAGCTGGATTCAATCAAAAAGATGTCCAATTCCTGCCCCAAGATAGCCATGGCAAATCAATTTATGGCAGGAGATTGCAGAGTGCAAGAAGCATATGGGGATTCCACTGAGTCTGGTCCTTGTTTTGGACAGGAATGAGTTATGGGGGAGTGTCATCTTGCATATTTTTGCTTCTACTGTGCTGCTCACTGCTTTTCAGGGTTTAATTCAGGGAGTGGGTAAGAGGTGTCATTTCTCTTTAAAATGTATTTCACTTTAACATGGCTGGAGGTTATATAAACACTTACAGGAATCATGAAACGTGATCTTTGGGGGTTAAAACAGTGTGTTAAATCCTCCTAATGCTTGAACTGTTTAACACAAAAAAGGACTAATAAACGTGCAAAGTTTTTCACTTGGATTAGCTCCATTTCCTGTAGAAGGTGCTCTCCACCCATAAAGAAAACTTGATGGCAGAAGACTAAGCACATGTTATACACAGCAAGCCAATATATTGCCACTTGACAATTCCTATTCCTTTACATTGCATTGGAGAAATCTTTAATCATGTAGAGAGGTTAAAACAACTCATCTAAGCTAACCAGAGCAACACCAGGAGCATGTCCTTCTGACATCTCCCCTTTTCTCACTCCATCAGAGGAGACAAGCTACATGGCTCATAGCAGGCCATAAAACTGATTTCCATTTAAGAAATCCTCAGTGTATTTTTCACCCTAGATCTGAATCTGAATGTTTCAGCAGCTGGAAGTGCTTGACACTAATGTCTTCTGCTTATTTCAGGCACTGAGGGGCAAACATGTCTGTTGCAGCACGACCTGGATTTACACTCTGGCAGCCCTTGGAGATGAAATCCAGAATTGGTTTCTCCTGAAAATTACAGTCTGACAACTATGGTACTTTAATGGGCTTTGACTATCATCAGAGTGGGCTCTTGAAGGTTTTGCTGGGGGAATGGGTGTCTGGGAGCACCAAAGGTGAGTTGGAAGTGATGAGTCTCCAGGTCCTTCCCTCTACTTCAGAGCATCCCCATGCACAAGAGCTGGATCCCAGAGCTGAGCAAGAACCCCCAGGATATACCAGTAACTGCTCTAATAGACCAGTAATTCTAGCAAAAAGCTGCAGAACTACACATTCAATGCAAATTCCAGGGAGTCTTGGGGTAACTCTTGCTCTTGTTCCTTGCTACCATCTCCCAAAATAGAGGTAGGACTGCTGGCCCCTCCTGGGCAACAGCTCACACTAGCAAAGCCACACTCAGGAGAACAACATATTGACAGTTCTTTGCAAGCTGATGAAATGGGACAAGGGTTAGATGTAAAGTCTGCCCTCAGTCCTAAGCTGCTGTCTAAGATGTCCTCAGCCACCAAGCCATGGCTGCAAATCCTTTGGAGACAACTGTCCCCTCCACAAGCTGGCTGGGAAGAACAGTTCAGGTTGCCCTGAGCTCACAGGCAAATCCAAGCCTGCCTGTGAAATTCCAGGCAGCTGCTTCCTATGTCAGTTTACCTCGACACAGGAAAACCAGCCCAGCACCAGCACAGCCTCCCCTTCCCAGTACAGCATCCAGCTGCTGGAGGGCCGGGAGGGAATGGCCAGCCCTGCCGCTCATCCCAGCCAGGAAGCATCCGGACACTCATCCAGAGCATCCGGAGAGCTATTGTCTTTCTGAAAGCACTGCTGGGATCCAGGGATGGATCGCCTGGTCTCTGCTCCCTCTATATACTGCTGTTAGCCCACCTCTCAAACAGAGAGGCACACAAAGAGGTAAATCCTCCCTTGTAAAATCCTCCTGGTGATGTTTGGTGTCACAGCAAATCCACATGATACAAATTCAGGAACCTGGACTGAGACAGGCTCCTTCAGTGCTCCCTGTGTTGGCCCATGAGACACTGGCATCAGGCAACAGCAAAATCCAACAGCTACTGCTCAGAGAGTTAATAATACTTCATAAAAACTTCCTGACAATGACATTTTTGTCTTGGCTCTGGAATATTATCAATGAGTGGAAAGTACATAAATAACCTATTTTCTCTCCTCACAAAATACAACATTAGCAAACTTAATTCCTTGCCTCCAGGGCTGCTTGACTTTTAGATCAGTTAAAAAAAAAAACCAACAACCAAAAAACCCCCAAACAACCCAAGGGAGTGGTAAACTGTTCAAATCTTGCTTTCAGAAGTTCACACAGGCGCAGGAACAACTACAACCCCCAGCCCCTTTTTTTCTATGTGAAGCACTGGCCGAGCCAGTGCCCCCCACCCTGCCCACTTTAAACATCTACCACATGTCACTTCGAGTTACAGGACTGTGCAATCAGGTCACTCTTTGGAAAGCAAATTGCATGAGAACAAGCCCAGCAGCAGAAGACAAAGCAGGCATGGCTTTTGTTCACCATTTTCTCATGAGTCCTTTTAGCTACATTAAAAACCCACCACCAGCCAGGGCACCCTGCCTCTCCTCCCTGGGCAGGCACCACCTCCCTCTCCCAGGGGATGGATTTGGCTGGATTGAGCATGGAAGAGCCACGATCCCAATCATCCCAGATTCCTTGCTTGGATACTTGGATCCTTGCAAACAAGCTGGTGCTTGTTCCCCAAGAGCAGTTGCAGAAATGAATGCTGCTGGAGGAGAGGAAAATGCCTTTCCCTTGTCTGACCACATTTCAGCAAGCCAAGATGCCTGGGTAAAGGGGCCCTTTGCCCAGGAGCCACCAGGAACTCAAAGCTGATAGGGAAAGCCCCTAAATGTTGCATTTTTTGCTGAATATGCAGTTTGTTTGGGTGATGGGAAAGAGGAATTTTTTCACCCCTCCAGCACAACACTGATGTTCGCTCACGGGGAGGGAAAAGCACCAGCAGGTGCACCCTCTTCTGCTGGGTACCCATCACAGCACCAACCATCATGTGCTCTTGAGCCAAACTCCATCTAGCAGATGAAGTCTACACACACTCTCACACAGGGATGACACCAGACTGAGCCCCCGGAGCACATCCCTGGCTGTAAGAGGTGGTTACATGAGCTCACAGCACCATGGGCTGGGGAGGTACCCACTATATCCCTAGGACTCCCATCACCAGCATCTCCACTGCCATTTCTTGTGCTGATTGCTGTACTCACCACGCAGTAAGCCACCAGGGCTCCCTGTGCAAAGCCTGCCAGCACGTCGGTGGGGTGATGCTTGTGGTCTGACACCCGGGACAGGCCAGTGTAAAAGGCCATCATGATGAGGGTGAACTGGAGGAGGGGACGGAGCAGGCGGGCTCCCTTCCACGTGAATCTGGCCTGCAGATAAAACTGTGGGGAAGAGAGGAAAACAAACAAAAAAAAAAGGTTGCGTTCAATTGGAGGGCAGCAAAGGAGAAGTTGTGCCCAAAACATGTATGCACGGCAGCAACCACTCTGTGGGGCTGGCTGTGGGGCACCTGCACCCCTGTGGCTCAAGGAGGATGCCCTTTGCAAATGGATGGCCTCCCTAGGGCTGAGGGAAGTGAAGCTGGAGGGATTTTAACCCAAGGAGGGGATGTGGGCAGAGGCGGATGGATACAGCCCTTCCTTGGTGAGCCAGGGTCAGGGGCCTGGGACCTACTACACACCCCAACTCATGCCACGGCCCTGCTTCAGCCTCCACATTAACATTTCATCAGGCTGAGTAAGGAAATTCCTCTCCACTGCTATTTAATGTGTAACAGGTCTCAAATTTGGGGCACACAGGACCCACAGCATCTCTCAGAGGAAAAATAGGAATCAATGCAGCACATCCCATAAATTTCCAGACACAACCACAACCACTGATGATGTGGAGGCAAAATACAACCCTCTAACATTGCCATCCTGTTTCCCAGCCCAAGCCCTGGGATTTGCAGGGGCATAGGACCAGCTTCCCCACCACATGCCACGAGAAGTCAGTCCTACCCAGCAAGCAAAAAGCAAGGTCCTGGCTTGACCCAAAAAGATGAAGCTGATGTGACGTCAAATAGACATTGTCCCCCCCAGCAACTCCCGGGTCTGTTTCCGTTTTGGATGGTGGGCATGGCCAGTTCCTGTGGGAACCGGGAAGCCAGGCGGGAAGAGAGGACAGGAAAAAGGCAACTCACTGCCCGCAGATGAGTGGAGAGGAAGGCTGTGGGAAGGGAGGGACACCACAGCAACCTTTGGGCTTGGGGATGAGAGAGGCACTCAATGGCTCAATGAGTGTAAAAGCGCCTGGAAAATGCTGCTCAGCTCCTGCAGCTTGGCTCTGCTGCCCATGGGCTCAGCCACAGGGGGAATTTTCTGCTTATTCCTAAATGAAGCACTGGAAGTCAGACCCAGCGTGCTTCATGGGACTCTGCAACATCAGAGGGCTGGAAAGAGGTTTTAATACCCATTTACGATCCCTTTTACACACAGGGAGCAGTTTACACTGCCTTGATATAAAAGGGAATGAAGCTCTCACTGGGCTCCCTGAAACCACAAATAACTTAATTGCACCATTTACCTATAAAAGCAGAATTAATTGGAAAGCTGATAAGGGGGGAAGCATCATTTTGGTCAATTTAGTATGCTTGGCTGTTGCATAAACATTACATTTACTCCTTTTTGGAAAGGACACACACTGGGCTCTTTAGAGGAAATGAAACATCATGTCATTTGAATGGAGCAGATGCTCCAAATTATCCAAATTGTTAGCCAATTAACATGGAAGAGAGCAGCACCAAAACAGCTCGGCGCTGGCTAACGCACGTTACGTTCCTGGGGAATAGATCTGCAAACCAGCCCAATTCTGGGAACAGAGCCACATCACCACAGCACACACCCCACACCATGAAAACTTGTGCATGTGATGCTACAGGATGAGTTACAGCTCTTCAGAGCCCCAGAGCAAACCCATGCTGCTGTATAGCCCAGCAAATGGACCACTGGGCTGGTTCTCTAGTTTCACAGAATCACAGATTCTGATGATGATTTCTATGCTCAGGAGAAAGATATGTCAACAATCAATATAGCAAAATTAGGAGGCATGATCTGCCCAGAAAGACCTAAAAAAAAAAACCCACACACCACCATCAATGAGGAGGTGGTTTACCCCTAGGTAAAAATGCAGCCACCGCTCAGCTGGACAACTGGAGATGTAGAATAGCACAACCCCATCCTGCCCAGTGACTTGCAGTGATTTAACAGCCAACACTTCATCCTGCAAGCAAGTATCTCTGCAGTTCATCAGCAGGGAACCACATTTTTAGTTTGCAATGCTCAGGGGCTGGCTGAATTTTCCTTGCCATGATATTTGTGCATCCAGTGATCTGCCCCTGAGAATAAACAGTGCACATAGGACACTCCTAGGAGGTATTCAGAAGAGAGAGGTGGGCACCCTGATATCTTTAAATACAACTTCTCAGTGTAAAGACAATGTCCCTTGAAACAAACATAGAGCATTTGTGGAGAGTAACATTTTAAAAGCACACAAAAAATATAAAAATATGCTTCTATTGCCATGGTTCAGCCTCAGGATTATTTTCATGCTTAATAGTCTCAGACTAGCCCAGGTGATACTGCAAAACTCAGGTTGCAGGTATTAAATCTTATAAACTATTACTCTTAGATCTACCAGGGAGACTTGAAACCTAATGTCTTTCTTTAGTCTTCAGGCTCTGTCATGTCAAACTCCTTAAGAAAAATTTGCTACTGGATAATATGGTATTTGTCCCTTGACATCCCTTCAAACCATTCCATCCCATAAGCTTGGACAAAACATGTTATCTATAGGAAAGAAAACAACGTATCAATGAGGAACAAAAAGCCAACTCCAAGTTTGAGCACACAATAAAGCAGACACTTCTGGAGCTGAAGCCCAGCTCTGAACTTTGTGTCTAACCTACATGCTTTCACCCTAGAAAAAGGAGTAAAAGGCAGCATGGTACCATACAGGGTGTGCTGGGTGCCACCTGAGTCCCCAGCACCCAATTCACCCACACCTAGAGGAGTGAAATCTTCCCAAATACAAGCACCTCAGACACCACACTGTTAGTGGTGTCTCTTGACTGAGCAACTTCGACTGCTGCAATAAAAGTCTTAGAGAAATTGCTCTTTAGTTTACCATTCATAAATAAAATTAAAAAAGGGGGGAAAAAGAGGCTAACAGCACTTCTCATAATCCACAGGCATATTTTGAGCATGCAGTATGTCAGAAACTGGGTTCAAACACCAGAGAGCTGAGGATCCCCTAAGTACTTTAGGGGCAAGCCTCAAGGTGCTTAGACTTCACCTCTGCCCTCACTATGAAAGGAAAAGCCAGTTAATAAGAGAAACTCAGTCAAAAAGTGAAAGGGGAGTTTGGGGGCTGAAAGGATCAGAATTTCCCTAAAAGAGGAATCAGTGCTATTACCAACAAATGGGAAATTCCTGGCAACTTGTCTGAAAATCTGCTTTTGGAAGGGTGTTTTGTTGTTGGTTTTTGGTTTTTCTTTGAAAGCTGGGAGCAAATGAAGTATTGCCTGCTAAGGATTGCCAGGTTTGGATGGGAATGTGGGGCTGGATGGAATACTTCCTGAGTGGGGATGGATGAGCAAGACTACAACTGGGGTTATTTCCACCACAGACCATCACAGGGCAGTGAAAGTCAGAAGGAGCTTCAACAGGAGCATGGGTGGATGGAATGAAATGGGATCACATAGAGTAGGAGTTATTTGGAGCTCCCATCCACTGTCTCCTGGCAGAGGCCAAGTTACCACAAAGCAGATGGCTTGAAGGACATCATATTGCTCTTTTTCTGCCAGGGGACTTCCACAGTGCTGGTGGGGACAGCCCATGGCCACACACAACCCTTGAGTAAACCCACTGAGGAGGAGCTGGCAGGGGACATGGGCTAAAAGAGTCACCTCCAGCCTCCTGGGGCTTTCTGCACCCAGAAATCCCATCTTCTTCACGCTCTCCTCACCACAAGGCTGAACTCCATCAACCACATCCCTTAGTCACAGCTAAGGTTTCCTTCTGGGAAATGGCTGGTCTTGTTTCTGACTGACTGACCTGAAGTTACCTCCATCTCCAATCTCAGTGGCAAACACAGTGGTACCCCAAGTAGTATGGGGCCAAATCCCCTCAACACCAACCCACTCTGGTGTAACACACTGCCCTGGCTGGGCAAAGCTAGCTGGAAGAACACAGACTGCAAATTTGGCTTTTAGCACTGAGCTATCCAGAAAAAAAGGACAGCAGAAGGGCAAAGCCTTCCTGGCACCAAAGGCATGCTCTGTCTGCCTCTTCCCTGCCTCTGCTGGGTCTAGAGCATCCTCCCATCCCACTGGCAATATCCCCATCAGCACAACAATGCAGTTCACCCCTCAGCCCTGGCCCCTGATGTAATTCCAGTTCATTTGCTTACTTAGGTCACCACTAAACTTGACTCCAAGTCCACAACCACCATGGAGTTTCCTTCACACAGACACATCATCACTCAGCAGCATGAGGGCACTGGAATCTTCTCCACTAAGAAACCCCAGTGCAAAGTTTCATGCTCACCCAGATACACAAAAACATGAAGCATCTCTAATTTTTCATATAAGTGAGTAGAACACACTAAAAGCCATTGTGATCTGAAGCCTTCGGCCTCATTATGGTCTCATGTGCTTCAGAGGAGTGGAAAGCCTTCAGCACTCCCTGCAAAGACTCCCCACACATCCAGCAAAACAAACCCAAGAGGTGTGGGTCAGGTCCAGAGGGCTGCATGGAATAAGCCATTACATACCTCCTCTTTCCTCAGCCTGCTATAAATATGTATTACAGGCTCACTCAGCCAAGGAGTAACAAAGCAAGGAAAATTCAGACAAAGAGGATTACCCAAGCGTAATTTCCCCTTTTCAATTTTTTTATACAAAGGCCTGATGCTAATTGAGCATTCTTGGGGACAAGAAGGCTGCGAGAAACTGAGCCCTGAAGCCTCAGCATTTAGAGATTTTACTGTGTTGCAAGAGCTTTTGCCTGGGACTTTTCCCCCCTGAATCCCTCCAGGCCTTGGCATCTGTCTGCATTTTCCCACCAGGAACCTGCTTCTCCTTGATGAATACTGCAGGTGACTGCTGCTGTGCTCGATGATGGGGAAGCCAAGCCATGGTCACCCATCCCCTGGGCAAATCCAGCCCTGTGGTGCAGGCAAAGCCCCATGGGATGCCTGGGAATCCAAGTATCTTTTAATAGACCCACTACAGCTTTCTGGCACCCATCTCCATCAGGTGAGGCAAACTTGAAAACATTGCAATTCAGAATGGGCTCCGAGAGTGAAGCCAGAAAAGACGGGAAGTGACTTATCCTTGAAATATGAAGTATTGTTCAATAGGGAATGCTCTCAGGACATGGCTGATCAGCCAAGACTCTGCAGCACATGCTCAGCCCCACAAATATCCTCACTCTGCAGAGGCTCCTGCCACCCAAAGCACTGGCAGCAACCTGCTACAGCACAGCCCTTGCTTCTCAGGAACTGGAGAACATCAATTTTCTTTTGAATGAGATGATACCCTGCTTAAATCCATCAAACCCACCTCCTGCAGGTGCTGGCATTATGGATGCCAATTTCTAACCTGGCTTCCAAAACACTACTCATTCATTGAGCTGGGCAAGGCAGTGGGGTTTATTCTGCATTAAATAAAATCCCTGTGGGTTATTATAACCTCATTTTATTCTATTTTATTAAATTATCTTTGGATATTACCAGCCTCTCCAACATGACAGATTTTCTGCCTCCATTTTTCTATGAGTTTTCTCATTCAGGCTCTGGTTAGAGAGCTGGAGGGCAGGGTGCTACTAGTCAAGTTACAATCACAGAATCATTTAGGTAGATAAAGGTCCTTAAGATCACTGTTTCTGATACATATCATGTCACATTGTCCTTTCATTTTATGACTAAGCACTTGGTGTAATTTATCCCCTAACTTCAAGGCACAAAGCAACTGAGCAGCCTGTCAGACAGAGTCTGCTCCCAACCATATCCCAGTTTTGGGACAAGGAAAAAAATAAAAATCATTCTTACAGGACTGGGCATTAAAATCCCTCCTTGGAGAGGGATAAGTGGAAGAGGCTGTTGTCCCAGATCAGTGAGGAGAGGGGCAGAGGCTGCTGAATGTGAACAACTCGAGTGTTCCCATATGGGTTCAGAGAAGGGCAGTCAAGAGAGACCAGAGGCAGCTTTCTGCTCTCAAGTGTTACACAGGAGCTAAACATCACTTTTGAAGCCTGCTGTAGAGTTAAAAAGAAAATCAAGATGCAGGCATTGGTGCAAAGCAGTGCTGGAAAATGAGCTGTGTAGGTTTTCCATGCATCCCATGGGAACGTTGCATGCATGCTGCAGTTTTGGGGTCTCCAGTGCACCCCCTGCCACCAGCATTCCCATTTCTTTCTCCTCTGCTTTGTAACTGATGGATTTTTCAGAAAAACATGGAAAAAACTGGCACAGTAACATGGTCTGCCTGGTGGCCTGGAGAAGCAGGGTCAAGCCCTGGTGACTTTGGGCAGCCACTGCCAAGGTGAGTGGGAAGGACAAGTGAGCACTTGTCCCTAGGTTTGTTCCCTATCCTGAAGGATGCTGCAGGGCATGATCCTGTGCAGAAGGGAAAGCATCAGGTTTGCTTGCAAAACACCTCTGGAACAGCATCTCCTAAAAAATACCTGGAAGGACAATTGAGTATTTGGAGAGAAACCACCACCAACTTATAGGGACTGGCAGTCCTCACTGCATCTGGGTGCTAGGCTCAAAAGCATCTCAGGGTTGATTTCTGTGACTCCCTGCAGATCTCCTCAGAAATAAATAAATGCCAGTGTGATAGTTTCCATGCTCAGCTCAGAAAGTTTTGTGATGGCAGAAGTGAAGGGCTGAGCCTCGTGGGCAGCACTGCCAAGGATAGTTCTGCACTGTAACACAGTTGGAAGGAAATGGCCAAAACATTTACTCAAGATATGCAGAAGTTCTCCAAGAACAAAGAAAAAGAAGGGAGAAAAATGAAAATTAATACACTGTCCCCAAGAGCCTGAAAAGCTCAGCAAGTAAATTACAGAAATTGCTCACAAGGGGAGGGGGGGGTAATCCAGGGCTGAAAAGGCAGAGGTAGCAGTAGTCACTTATTTCAGAAGGTAAAGGGATGGAGGAGAAGCACTGCTCATAGATAAAACCTCATGTTTAACGTTTTTATCAGTGCCATGCTGTTCCTTGCCTTACTAATCTGAGCTTACAGAAGATGGGGAGGAGGGACACAAATCTTGAAAGGAATCCAAAATCTTTTTCATGATTTTCTTTTTTGAAGTTTTTTGGGTTTTTTTAAGGAAAAAAAAAAGAAAACCAAGCACAAATCACTACCCCAGATCCCCCCAAAACTTTGTGTGTGGATGCAGGCAGCATGCATCCCACAGGCCTGGCAGGAAGCACCTTGGCAGCCACCCCAGCCCCAGCCCCAGCACAGGAAGGGTAGAGCCATTTCTCACTGACAAAGAAAAACAAGTCTCAGCCCTTTGCTCTGGATCCGGGTGGGCAGAGGCTGCTCCACCTGCTCTGCTGGCACAGTTAGGAACCAGCCTTTCTCCCCCACTAACAGAGCTGTGATGGCACATCTTCCCTCTCCATCAATACAGCATTTTGGCTCACTCCAAACTTTCCCCATTGGAAACCACAAGATAGGGTGAACAAAATTGCACAGGTCATACACAGATTTAGTAGGATTTGGTTTTATTTACACCCTTGGCTACATCCTGAAGCTGCACAGCTCAGCTCTCATAGAATGGTTTAGGTTGGAAGGGACCTTTAAATGTCATCTAGTCCAATCCTCTCTGCAATGAGCAGAGACATCTGCAACTAGTTCAGGTCACTCAGAGACCCACACAACCTGACCTGGAATGTTTCCAGGAATGGAGCATCTACCAGCTCTCTGGGCAACCTTCATCACTCTCATTGTAAAATATTCTTCTTTGTATCCAGTCTAAACCTCCTCTCTTTTAGTATAGAATCATCATCACATATCCTGTCACAACAGGCTCTGCTAAAAAGTCTCTCCCCATCTTTCTTTATACGCTCTTTTAAGTACATTGTCTCCTCAGAGTGTTCTCTTTTCCAGGCTGAACAACTCCAGCTCTCTCAGCTTTTCACCCCAGGAGTCTCCATCCCAAATAACACCCCAGGTGCTGCATGTGGATCTTTCCATCACCAGCTTTTTCAGGCTCTTTTTCACAACAGAGCCCCTATCTCTGATGCTCATCATCTTGTTACTGCTAATAAAGGCAGGTGAGTGCCTTGAGGAAGGAGGACAAGGGGATAAATCAGCTCAATCTCAAGCAAGGTTGAGGCTACTTACCACCAAATACAGCATGGTGTAGAGGGAGAAGGATGCGTGCCCGGAGAAGAAGGACTTTCTGCAAAACAAAGCAGGTGCTAAGAACCAGCCCCTATAATCACAGAGCCACAGAATGGTTTGGGTTGGAAGGGATCTTAAAGATCATCTAGTTCCAACTCCCCTACCAAGCACAGGGACACTTTCCACTAGACCAAATATTATAATCTTCAGTATTATAACTTCACATGTAATATGGTGATTTTCCTGCTCCTACCAAGAGGGTTCCAAAGCAGAGGGACACACAACCCCCAATCTTTTGGGTTATAAACCCCCACTATGTGCCCTACTTGCTCGCAAGGCAGAAAGCGAACAGAGGGACAGGATGCTTGCATTGTTCGTCCCTTCCTGGTCTCCTCATGGGACAGGAGGTATTTCCAGGATAGCTCTCATCTCTCCTCAAATAACCAGGAAACCCTAAAGAAATCACAAGTGAGCAACTTCTCTGGTGGCTTAATTACAGCATGTGAGACAAACCCCTGCAAATGTCAAAATTGAGTATGTGATAGATGTGATAAAGAGCTCAAAGGGGAGGTGCTGCCAGCCCTGTCCGTGTGGAACCTCCCTGGAGGAGAAACCCTTTGCTCTGCCACATGGGACAGCTCAAGCTGCTTCACCATGTGCTCAGCTCTTACGGTGAATTCCCACATTGAGCAACTGCTTGGGGAAACAATAGTGTAGGAGTAAAGAGAAAGGAAAAGAAATATTATTCAGCCAAGTCCTGCAATTCCCAAGAGAAATTGCCTGTCGCTGGCAGAGAGAGTTACAGGCCTCACAGAGAAAGCAGAGTTTGAATCATCTATTGCTGGCAGAGAAACCTTGAGATGTATTTAGCATGAAACACCATTGCTGGTAGTGGCAACCCATCTCTTTGATGCCAACAGGCTCTTACCTGGCTTCCTGAACCTTGCTGTCACTTCCCCTGCAGGTGTAGTTTTGGATGTAAACTCCCTTTGCACAGTTGATAGTGGAGAAATCCAAATTACAAACTTCCAGGAAATGTGGCCGCAAGCGCCCGACAGACACTTTGGCAATGTCTGTGAAGGACTGGCTGATGGCACAGCCAAAAATGAAGCAGCCCACTTGCTTGTAGAGAGCAGCCACGTAGGGGTTCTGGATAAAGGAGTGTGACTTCTCCTTCAGGTAGTGGATGCGGTAGAGCTCTCCCGTTATAATCTGGAGGGGGAAAACACAACAGAGAGGTTAGAGAGAAAGGAAGATGCTGTGCAAAACCAGTGAGAGGTGGCAAATGTAGGACTGAGATAGCTTTTTGTGCTTTGAGCATCTCAAATCAGAAATCTGTTTCCACAGGGAAGGAGAGCACATAGCCCAGTATCTATCCATCCTCCTCCTCTTCCTTCCCATGAAGAGACTGCAGTGCGTATGGAAAAATTCAATAAACAAGAAAGAAAGAAAAAAAGCTGGATTTTGGTTTAGCATGTTGATATATCTTCCAAGAAACAGAACAGGACCTCAGTTCTACACCAGCATGGTGGAAAAAAAAAAAGTTCAAAATAAACCAGATAAAGAGTCAGTGTGTGTTTGGGAAGGAGAAACTAGATCCACTACCCTCTTACTATAACTATTTTAAAGGAAAACAAATAAGCCACCTGCTTATCTTCCTCTCTGAAAACCACGAATGCAATAGATGACGACTCAGAAATCCCCAAGCTTTTCAGATTCTGGCCCAAAATTTGCCACCACCAGACCAAATTCAACCCACTCAAAACCTCTATAACCATCAGCTATTTCTGGGCATTTTCAAAGGGTCTTGCCATTGTGTGGCAGCAAATTATGTTTTTCTAGTGTCAGGGGTGCTGAAGTTTGACAATATCACCAATAAATCACTGTCAGGGAGCATAGGACCTGGCTTCTCATAATCCCAACACTTAAAAGGTGGGTTTATGAAAATCATGAAATGAAGCCCAATTATCTCACCTTCCCAAAGAGGTAAAGACTTAAATTGTTCTCCATCACATTACACACCTAGGTTCTGAGCTCCAGATTTACAGCTTTCGGATTTGATTCATTACTTTAAATCTTTTTACACCTGAGTAATAAATCCAAGCAGGTTTGGTTTCTTTCAGCCCTTCTCCCTGCCCCTCTCTAGTCACGAGGACTGTGATATGTAAAACTAACTGTCAGGGAAAATGCCTTTATGTTAATCCCCTTCTGGAGCAGCCAGCAGTATTCCTCCCAGTATGGCAGCCTGCCAGCAGCATGCAGGAGACAAGGCCCCTGCCTACCTCTTTTAAAAGCTTGGCACAACCTTTGGAAAGTAATAAACCAGAAAAATATGGCAATTAGACTAGGAGAAGATGAAGCTGTATCATTGTTTGAACTCAGTCGTACCGTGGCTTAAAAAAAACCCAACAACTAAGGTTGACCTAAGGCAACTCCAATTGCAGCTAAGCAGGTTTTATCTCCTGTAGAGAGATACAACTATAATAAATAAAAAATACAGGCCAAGCTAGAGCACTCTGCTACCAAGCACAGGAATACTTCGGGTGGCTGCACTATCATTCAGGGTTTACATGTCACTGCTGAGATTTACTCTTGGAAATCTGGTCAGTGACCAAGAATTGTCTGGGGAGCTGGAAATAACCAGCTCTAGCATCATTTTACTCCTCTCAGACTCCAAAGACCATAGTTTATCTCCATTTTGGAGCATTTTCCAGTACAAAGTGGCACCCAGAAAACTAACTGGCCTGAGAAACTCAGTGGAAGGTTGGAGCATCTCCTGCTGCTCTGGCAGGAGGCAACTCGAGGTTGTCCTGGATGGACACAAACGGTAACAGCCACCACCTGCAGCCTCCCAAAAGCCTAAAATCATAAGAAGGGGAGCTAAAAGGCTCAAAACTCACAGCTTTTGCAGAGGCAAGATGAGATGAATTAAGGATGACATCCAGTAGATGTGCTACTACTCCAAACTCATAAATAGATGCACGTAAACCCAAGGCTCTTGGCCTGGGAAAGGCATGTGACCATTTTAAACAGGGAGCAACAAAAGTCTAGGGATTAATATTTTTTTCTCTCACTGTTGGTGGCCTGGATAATTGCACACATATAGCAGATTGTAAACTGGAGACTTCATTCCCTCACTAACACACTGCTGGGCAGCCCTGAACCTTCCTTGCTTAGTTAAAAGCCAAGGCTCAACCTTAATGAGAAGCTAAAAATTGGGTATACTTGGTTTTCTGGCAGTGCTGTCCCAGATAAAGCAGGACAGTGAAAAACTAATGCAGCACAGATGTGCACAAACTGAAAGGACAGCCTGAAAAGAAAACAAGTCTTAAAGATGTTGAGCTTTTCTGGTGAGCCATACACATGGGACACATGAATACAGCTCCCAGGGGACTGACACAGACATTTAAGAAAGGGGGTCTCTAGAAAGAAGCTAGTATCAAACTTCTCTGCCTGTGAATACCTTTTTCAGACCTTTGGTTGTCCTGCCCATTTTATCATTACTATAAAGGTATCACGAGTAATCCAATTAGCCTGTAATTACTTTTCTAATCACTTATGTCTCTGGTGTAACACTCTCCATGTCTAATCACATTGAAGCATATCACCTTCAGCTGTAAACCAACCAGCTAATCCAGCTCTGTAACTCACATCATCTAGGAAATTAATTTTGTTAGGTGTTTTTCCATAGGCTTTCCAGACCTATCAGGTGTGGGGACCACAGGGCACCACAGCAGCAGTACCCAAAGAAGGCTCAGGAAGAAGAAAATGTCACCTTCCCCTGGCTACCCCAAAGACCATCAGCATGCTTTTGTGCTGATCAAATGAACCACCTTCCAGCAAGAAAAGCAGTCAGGCGAGATGTGAGAGCACACAGCCCAGGGGCATGAGCCTCTCCAGGGTCATCTGCATGGAAATATATAGGTATTAAAACCAAATGCATATCCTCTCACATCCTGATGGAAGCAAAGGTCTTCCCCTCTGCCATTTACTTAATGAGCATTCTGGGTGTCCTCAAGCCATTGAAAACATGACCTGGACCTTTTTACCCCAGGCTAGACTACCCATGATGCCACGTAAAGCAAGGGCGTGAAATTTTGGCTGCACCATCCCAAACACCAGCTCCCTGGAAGTCTTCAGAACCACTGTCCTGCCTTCCAAAGGCAAACATCGCAAGCAAAAGGAGCGGAGTCAGTGCTTTGTGGATTTGGAAGGAATTCCTATTATGCTACAGTAATGCTGGTATCTGGGTTACATCTGAAAAAGGAGAAAGAGGTCAGGCTGACTTGAATTTTCCATGCACGCTGCCATCGCAAAGAAATCTGTTGCTTCAATTCCTCGTTAGCCATTTGTATCACTTAACAGCAAATAACTGAGCTTCTGAATTTACCTTATTAAGTTACATTTGTTGTGGGCACAGCAAAGCCAGGGCAGAAACATCTAATTCTTTGGGGGATTTTCTTTCTCTTTCAATTGACCTGCTGTTTCATGGTAGAAAGCTGATGGATCACATTGGCAGCTGATTATGTTTCCAGGTTCTGTTCCAACTCCTGTATTTGCCACTACCTCATTACTGATCAGAAGCACACTCCACATGGAGCCAGCGTGCCGATAGCTCAGACAGTAATGTGAAAATGAGAGGCTTTTTCATTTTGTTTTTATGGCTTTTCCACACTGGAGGCTGATTCACCTGCAGGGTAAAATTCTGCTGTGTTTATAGAATTGGGGGTCTGGCACCTTTCAGGTTTGTTTTGAGGAGGGAGGGGGCAAAGAAATATGGCAGTTTTGGGGACCTATTTTGCTAAGTGAGTAGATGCAGTCAGGAAACAGCACAAAACAGGAAAGCTAGGGATGGGACATTACCCAAGCAGGCACCATGCCATGCTAAAATACCTATTGCCCGTGACATTACTCCTAGTAGGAAAGTGAAAGCCAAGAGAACAAGTGCTCTCCCTCTCTCCCAGCAGAAGGAACAAGGGCAGCAACTCTGGGAAAGCACCTGAGCTCTGCTGGCAGCAGGTGAGATAGAAAATGTAGGTACTTTTCATAGGGGAATTTCATCTTCAGTTGGAAGCATTTTACCAACAACTAGTAGACAACTCTTGCCTCCCGTCCCCAGCACCAGATACATGGAGGTTTAGCTCCATGGGCTGAATTCAGCTTTTTGGCTGACATATGAAAGCTCTCACCCTGCAATCACTTCCTAGCACAGCTCTAGGAAAACTGGCAGAAAAAAGAGAAATGAGGAGGCATTGGGAAAGTGGTTCATTAACTACTTTTTTTACAGTGAGGACTCTGGGAATATGCTCCCTGTGGAAGGTTTTAATTGTCTTTTTTAAATGGCTGTAATACACAATCTCTTAAAAATCTAATACTAACATGTGAAACTTTCCAGGCACTGGTTAGCTGAAAAGATATATCCCTTCTAGTCTTTTTATAAAAGCCTTACAAAACAGGCAAATACCAAGAGTTATTTGAATAGGGGCAAACCATGCCAAGTCCTTACTGACAGACACTCAAGTCTTTTCGCTTCCATTCTGAACTCCTACTGGAGGGTGAAAAAGCTCTTGTGGAGCTCATAGACTTGCCCAAACAGCTTTGGGCCTGTTTACAGGCTTCAAGAGTAATTTCATTCCTCCTATTACAAGCTTTCATTTACAAATATATATTGCTTCATGCTTACATGGAAGTCAAATAATCACAGAGGAGATGTTCACCTCAATAGATAGCATGGACACACTGGCAAGATTGCCTCGAACTCCCAATGTTGATGGTATGGTGGTTCCATCAGCTAAAGTGGTGACCAAAAGCCATGATGCCAAGGGAGGGGAGGTTTCAGAGGCAGTACTTACAGCAAGGATGGCAATGAGGATGCCTGCAGCACACAGCACTGCGTCGTTGATCGTCTCCATCGATTTCAGCGGGTACCTGATGCTGTCGTCATCGCAGTAGAAGCCTCGCTGGTAGGGCTGGATTGTGCTTGTTTCAATGATGAGGAAGGGCAACCCAGCTAGAAAGAAGGGGAGACAATAACCAAACCCATCAGCAATGCAAGCAAACACAAGCAGCTCACCAAAAAAAAAACCCCTTGCAAACCATGCAGCACCATCCCTGAAGCTTTTCTTTCTATCTTGCTATCTTTCCAAAGGGGATAGCACTGGGATTTGTTTTCCCCAGTGGGTCTTATGGGGAAAGAGCATCTCCTCTGTTATGGTTATCAGATGTCTGCACTGCCTGGTTTCAGTTAAGCCTTGTGCACTGCAAATATTAACTTACAGGAATGGACCCCTAAAGCAATCCCACTGCAAAAAGCCATGAAAATGAATCTGGCAACTTTTCTCCAGGGAGGACCTGATGCTCTGCTGTGTGCCCCAGGGCAAGGCAGCCCTGAGCTGTGCAAACAAACACTGGAGGATTGAATATCAGCACAGCTTCTCTTACCTGGGCAGCCCAACTACACTCCATCCCCATTACTTTTACACCTTTGAAGCCTTCCTTGGCTCCATCCTCTCTGTATTTACAGGGTATATATGTGTTTGTACCTACAAATGCCCCAAAACCACATGCAACTGTGGGACACCCATCCATGCAAGGAGCAGCTGAACATGCACCTGACCAACCCATCCACAATAGCTGCTGAACTCCCATCAGAGCCCATTTGCCTTCTATCAATCACATTAAAGTCACAGGAAATCTGGTTTTAAACACTGGTTGTGAACCCTCTGTGCAGGAGACCTGAGTCTGCACAGCTAGGCTGGACCTTTGCTGGACCTTCTAAGTCTTTCAGAGAAATGCAGTGTTGCCTCAAACCTAGAAGGAGATTTCCCAGTCATTATGCTACCTGGGGCAGGGCAGCCTCCTTCCCTTCGCCTCAGTTTCCCCATCCATCACTGCTATTAAGCCCATCACCAAGAGGAGTAGTATCTCCCCACCAAAACAAGCCTCAGATTCCATGAAACCCATAGTCAGAGTAAATCCCAAACCACAAGGTACGGGAAACTCTCCTCCCACTCGCAGAGTGAAACCCAGGTAAGGGGAAAACAAATGCATAGTGGTTCAAGCTGTCCTTGGGCCAAGACAACAGGTCTCACACCCTGATCCTACAGAAAGCACTAGGGAATACTTGTCAACCACTAACTTGCTTAAGTATCTGTGGGTTTATTTACACAGCTAGTTGTCTAAGACATCAGAGAGTTTTTCCTTCTAAAATTAAAAAGATAAATAAAAAATGAAGTACTGTTGGGTTTGACCTAAATTTGCACAAGGCACATTTGCAGTGATCATGATCTGCTAGATGTGATTAATAAAGGTACCATCCATGAAAGAGTCATCAAAAAAACATTCCTCCTTCTCCACATGAACCACCTTTTGCACTTCACTTTGCACAATCCAGTTTGGCTCTTTTTCCTAGATGTTAATAGGTTTGCCTAATCCAGGATTATTAGGGGGTTTTGTTAAGTGTTAAGAGAAAAGAAAATCTCCATCCTCGGTGAGCAGGGACGACCACACACAGACCGTAAACCTCTCAAGTACAGCCAATGCCACTGCTTGACCCTTTTCAGCTCCTCTCTAAAAAACTCTGGAAATGGATTAACTGCAAGCACTGGGGCCCGAGGTGCTTGGCAGGGCAGGACAGTTTCCACCACACGTGTGAACCAGGCAAAGAAAGGTTTCAGAATCACCTGCCCAGCTCAGATTTGGTAAATAAAAACTGGACATCTTATGTGAATCCAGTTGATCCTTATTCCACTATTAACCATTTTGATGCCCAGCCAGCTTGGCCCCCAAAGATGCCTCTGATGCCAGCAATCTGATATTAAGAGGCCACTTAAAAAATAAAATCATTAAGTTTCCCAATGAAAAATGGCAGGAGAAGAGCTAATGTCACTCGGCATGATCCAATTTCACATGCACTTGAAGCAGCAGCATAACAGTTGAACTCAAGGAGTAGACATGCCACAGTTACGTGGCTTATTGTTATTTCTCCAGTTCCTCTTGTTAATAGCTTTCACATGACAGGTCTGTAAAACACATGTTCCCACAGACAATAAAATACATCTGAAAGCTAAAACTGGCTTAAAAAAAAGACAATAGTGTTCCTATATATTATGTGAACCCAGGAATAATAAAGATTTGTTTTCCCTTCATTCATTGAACAGCATGGGGTAGTATTTCCAGGTTTCAATTATACCTATGCTTGCCACAGCTATAATAAGAGCATAACTGACCTTGCTGGGATATATTTTCTTAAGGCACACATAGGCATAGTTCAGAAAATCCAATGGTTTTGTTTTCTCTCCTACAAACTTGTGGTTTAGTGGGATATTGCCAATCAAGTCTTGACATTTTTCCAGCAAAACAGTAACCTCAGATTCCCTTTTTTCCCTCTTACCCCTTTTTTTTTTATAAAAAAAAAAACAACACCCAAAAAACCATGAGAAACACAAACATACTCTCCATAGCTGAACGGATATTACTTAGAAGACACAACATGCCTTTGACTTCAAGGGCTGGGTGAGAGGCTGCTCTTTCAGCTGTAATTACCCAAGGCAAAGAAGACCCCAGCCCATGGCAAACAGTAAATCATGCTCAAGATGGCTCTTCCTTCACAAGGTTATTTCTTGGAGGATGGGTCATCTAAGTGACTAGGTCACCACCCACATTCTCTTTTTTTTTGGCAAGGAGGTTCCAGCACAGGGAAGCCTGTAGAAGTGCCAAAAGGCAGCCAGACAATGAGTTCTGCAGAAAAAAACACTAGAGAGGGAAGTCTGGAAGAAGACAGAAAACTAAATGCAGAGGGAGATGCCTTTGGGATCTCTCAGCAAAACACCAGAGACATTATTCACATGAGGAGACTGCCAGAGGCAGAGGTATCCAGAAGTGGGGCTACAGCCTACACACCTTTAGAAATGGAAGGCAAGGAGAGTAGAGTTGTATCATGAAGATACAACTTCAACCTCATCACCTCTTCTGCCCCAGTTTGTCTCTCCAGTTCAGTGTTTTAATCAGAAATTCAGATGATGTATCCTTAGCTGCAGTGATTTGCAGCTCCAGATACAATAGCTGGACCCCATAAAGGTGCTAAGTTTTCAACTTCCACCACTGCCCATCCCTAAGCAAGGTACAAAACTACAGAGAATACAAGAGGCACATTTCAGAAAATGGTAACAAATGGTGACTTGCATTGAAGTGAGTGACAGACATATACAGCAAGCAATAAATTACACTGATTTTGGGGATGGTCACTCTTCTCCAAAACTGGTCCTATTTGGCTATTCTGTTTGTGACTGCAACTCAGACCTACTGTAACACTGCAGAAGGGCCTCACATCTTCCTTAATACTGGTATGTAGGTGCTGAGAAATTACACAGCAGCCTGTGAACCATACCCCCTAAGGCATGGAGGCAACCTTGGCCCATCCATAGAGGATTGTGCAACCAGAGAAGTACTGTTATCCCCATCTCACAGAGGAAACCAAAGCACCAAACAACAAAGGGATTTGCTTATTCCAATGCAAAAGAGGTAAATGGAGCTGCAACTCCTTTCTGAATTGTAACATTCTTCACAAGGTGAAGGAAAGGGATTTTTTTCTTACATAAAGGGGAATTTTTGCTTTAATAAGAGAACACAGAAATCCCAACCACATGCATTTATCTAACTATGCTGCAGGAGATCAAACAGGGCTCCAAACCATAAGCATAGCAGAAATCTCCTGGGGACTGATCCTGCCCCATCCAAATGGGCTCAGCTCCACTCTAAGAGGCATAAGAGCAGGTGTGGACACTAATGAATTGTGTGAGGCACCACAGGATGCTGTGGGGCTGGACATTGAAAAATGATGTTGCTTTGGTTGGGAGGAAGTCCAAGTGACTTGGTGACCTCTAACCGCTGGTGTCCTACACTAAGATATTCCAGGGCAGGATTTGCATTTATTTGTCTTTTCATTTAATAAAGCCAATCAAGTCTGGAAATCTAAGCACCAAGGGAAAAAAATATTACTTTCTTTGGTCAGCACCTTTATTATGAGGCAATTAATATGCCATAATCCTGGGAAAACTGGCAGCATGAAAGCTAAAACCCCACCACCAGGCCTAAACAAAAACCCTTGCAAAAAAAATTCCATGTACTCTCTGACCAGCTTGAAATGTGCATAAAATCAAAGGCAGAAGAAAGGGCTCTGTGTTGGGCACAGCACTTTGAATCTCAGACTCTTTGAAAAGCTAAGGCTTGTGCAGATTTAATGGGGGGAAAACATTAAGGAAGGGGATAAGCTTTCCTTGGCCACCCATTGGAAAAGCCGCAGAGGGAGCAGGAGGGGAAGAGATGGTTCTGCAGTGACCCACCCATGCAGCTCTCATCTGCCCAGCCCAGCCTTCACCTTTGCACTAAATTAAACACCATCACAGTCTTTTTTTTTTTTTTATGTTTGGTTTTGATGGAGGTTGGGTTTTTTCCACTAATTCTTTCTTCTTTCAACCCTGCAGGTCAGTGGGATGCTGCTGGCTAATCTCACCAAAGCAATGGTAATTTCTAGTAAGCACTCTTGTGATGTGTTTGGCTGCCAGTGTCCAGGTCCTGGGTGTGGTGTTAAGGTTTCGGTAGATTAGATGTCTAGCTTAATAAGTGAAAATAATTTGGCAGGGCTGAGCAGGCTATCTAATTCCTCATTCAAGACACACTCTGTAAATATTTGGGTACCTGTAAGAGGCAGGGATTTCTATTTGAAGTACTTAGTGGCTGATCTTGGGTACATACAAACCTTATTTGGTTTATGATATTTGTACATATTTTAAAAGGCATAAAATCTAGATTAGTCTACAGCAGGCTTTTATTTGGGTTTTAGAACAGGCTTGCCTAATGTTTAGAGGAGAACTGCAGCACTGATGAGCAGCCTTGGCTGCTGCTGCAAGAGTTGTTCACTCTTGCAGCCAGTTGACACTAAATATATATACATAGATAAAATTTAGTAACACCAAGAATAGAAGTATTTCCACACTTCCATTACCAGGCATACACTGCAAATCACAATAGAGTCTGATTCTGCACCAGCACCAACAAAATGGGTGGCTGAAAGAGCAGTAGGAGCTTGGTCAACCCTCAAAAAATAATCTGAAGGGATCTAATTGACAGCCCAGTGATAGTCAATAGAAGGATCCCACTGCAGACTGCACTGGGCCATTATGTTAGGACTTCCAAAGGTCTTACAAGTGTCACTGATTTGCCTTCTTCCCAATGTTTTTTGACTGAATCAGGATATTTAAGAGCCATACAGTCACAAGAGACAACTAGGCTAACAACAGACATGCAAAGTACCATCAACTCTCTTATTTTGTTACCTGTTCAGTCTTACTTGTTTCTTCACCTTGGTTCCACCAGTCCAGAAGATTGCTCTGTACATCTGCCTGTATTTTGGAAACACATCTAATATCTTTGTTTGCAAAACAGATTCCCATTCAAGTCTATTACAGTACCACTACTCTCAGCTACTCATACACATGAGGATAGAAAATTCTCTAAACACACAAACAAACCCTAGACTTTACCATAGAACAGGTACCTGCTTTAGAGTACTAAAGAACCTATAAACAATGATCAGCATATGTTGCATTTCTCTAATTGGACCTGTTTGAAAAAGTCCTACAAAATAAGAGGTTGATTTCCAGAAAAAAAACAATATACTGGTTCATTTCCTACTTGCTGTAGATTCTCACACTAACCTCTGTGCCCACCCATGTCAACCTGTCTTGTGTACTTCCTACCAAGAAGGTGACATTTCATTCTACTTTATTATTAGTTATATTTCAGCTAAATCATAGAGACTTCCACGTAAACCTCATCATTTTTAGGCCCACCAGCTGCTACAGAGTCCAGGAGACTTCCTAGTGGGCAGATAAAGGTTCATTTTGATCTAGATCATATTATTTTTCCTGAGTTCTTTGGGGTTTTTTATTTGTTTATTTTTTAATAGAAACTGGTTATTCAGGAACACTAGGCAAAATGCCTTCTCATGCCTGCTAGCGTAACAGCAAACAAGAAGAATGTCAAATATACTCATTTTTCTATATGGACAACCCTGTAACACTGATGATCCCAAGCTGCAGAGGTGCTTCTCAAAGGAACTGGTGGTGGTGGCAAGAATGATAAGTATCTCTACCTGCTGCCCAAACTCATCACCCAGAGACATACCCATCCACTGCAGTAAATACAGCCCTGTGCAACCTGAAGTATGCTTATTGACCCAACCATCCTGGGAGAATATTACTGTAGAAAGGCTCTTGGTCATAGATACTTTAAACCACATGTCAAATTATTCTCACACACTGCAAATTCCTCTGGATTTGAAACCTTGGTAGAAACACTTCCTCATCCAGCTGGAGCATAACCCTGCACTCCAAGAGATCCAGGTGAGCACAAGTGCTGCCTCTGGTTTTGCCAGGTGAAATACTGCTTTTATATAGTACCTGTCACCTAACCTATTTCCAGAGGTAACCACCACATACAAAGGAAAAAAGAGGAGAAAGGAATTCTAACAAGTCTGTTAAGTTATTCCTCCTGGGAGTTTGGCATGAGCTGATGCATTAAAAGAGCTTTATATTAAAGTACACATAGGTCTTTAATACCTAAAAAATGCATTAATAAGAAGAAAAGGTCTTATCCAAGCCACAATATCTAGATTCATATAAAATTGTTCATTTGTGGGATAGAACAGATTTAAGGCACACTGACCAACCAACAAAAGCTGGAGAGGGTGAATATAAAAGACATCATCTATGAGAATCCAGAACCAGCTGCAGTCAAATATGATGGAAACAAAACCATCATTTCACATGGTCTACAACAAGGAAAAAAAAACACAATACACCGTGAAAATCCCAATGTGTCAGCATCTTTTCAGGCATCTATAGAAGGTCTTGCAGTTATGACAAGTCTCACCTAGGATGACCCAGGGGAGAAAAAAAAATAGAATTAAAAATTAAAGATGTTCCTGTGAACTCTGCAATTCTGAGGGCAAACGGATCGTGTGAAAAATACACTGCGGCGACTATTATGTTTTCAATTACAAACGAAGCGAACAAGGTTTACTCTGCTCGTCAGCAGGGTTTGGAATGAGCTCTGCCTCACCACCAGTCCTCCAGGCTTTGCCTTCGAGGAAGGGCTCACACCACTGCCTGGCCCTGGCAGTGCTCATGCTGTGGGAAAGAGCCATAACATCCTAGTTCTTTGGGGGAAATCTAGGAGCCTTCTTCCAAACCAATAGAAGGATGAGTAGAACTGTTGCTCCGCTTCATCTGTGTCATTCCACTGACACACACACTGGCTGTATGAACCCTAAAATTTCCCCATATAGTAACAAATCTGCTTTACTCCATCAACCCCTATTCAAGAGGAAAGCTCTGTGGGCTGTAGGCTTTGTTTTAATATATAAAATATCAAGCAGAGCCTCCTTATCTGAGCTTACTGCCCCCAGACACCACCACATATAAGCCCTGGCTCCTTCTCTTTCCACAGCTATGCTGAACCTGAACAAGAACAAGTGAAAATATACAACTGCAGCCAACAGGATGTAGCTGACCGAGTTCTCTCTGAAACATCTCTCCTGTGAGGATAGGCTGAGAGAATTGGGGTTGTTCAGCCTGGAGAAGAGAAGGCTCCAGTGACACTTTATTGCAGCCTTCCAGTACTTCAAGGACCCCATAAGAAAGATGCAGCTGTAATTAAGTCTGTTTTGGGGAGCAACTGCCCCTGTGCAGGAGGCAGCAGAGCCCACACCTGCAGTGCTGAAGCTTTGCCATGAGTAGCTTTCTGACCCAGTTCTGTCAATGTACCTATTGTAAAGGCAAAATTCTTCTTCAGATTGGAAGCAGCAGCCACCTGCACAAATAAGGACGGGTTATAACTCTGTAACCCAATACAAGCACTGAAAGCTTAAAAAGTTTGTAGTCCAAAAAGCACTTCTGACCTCTTCCTTAAAAGTTCACTAATCACTTTTAATTCATAATTTATTTCCTCTTAATATACTTGCTTTATATAATACCCTCCCCCTTTTTTTATCCCCCTCCCTCTCCTCCTTTCTTTTTTCTGGAAGTTCCCCAGGAGAAAATGGTATTACACAACTCCCTTGATTAACTGGAAATGAAACTTTTCCCCCTCAGTAGTTGAGATTTGGTAGAGTTTCCAGGATATAACACACTGTACACAGTGCTGAGAGGCAAAAAAACCCCTGAGCACAGGTGGAAATGTTCCAAAGGCCCTTCAAGCAATGGGGGGGCTTGATCTCAGTGGTCCCCAGAGCAGAGCTACAATAAAGCTTTGCCTATTCACCAATGGGTTAAAAAGGTGTAAGTTTACCTTTTTTCTCCTTCCTCTGTGTTTTGACTGAACAGAGTGGCACCTTAATGTATAACAACAAATGATACAACTGAGATGCCACTAGCACTCAGGCAATATTTAAAAAAAAAAAAGATTTAAAACTCATGTTCCTAATTGAAACAGCTTTGTATCATAGTGGAGAGAGACTGCTGGGCATGACAGCTTCTGCCTTGGCCATGCTGCCACCTCGCTGCCCGCAGACGTTTGAGTTACTTTGGTGGCAAGCAGCTGGGAATTGGATACTTTGGTGGCAAGCCATCACCTGCAATGACAAGTTCCCCCCCTACACACACACTGCTCACAAGGTCTTACCTACCCCTAACCCATCTATCCCCCCTGGACAAGACCCTATGAAATATTTGGGTCCCTGAAAGTCCAAGAGATTTTTGGGGGACAGCATGGTTCCACACAGCACATCTTGGACTTCTGGGTGCTTTTTATCCTCCTAAGAAACTGCATATTCTGCCCATCCAGGTGATGCAGCAGCATCACAGCAACACCTAAAATTCCACCACCCTCTTCTGCAAGCACAAGGGCCAGCCACAGTGGGCATGTCCACCTTGTCATACCCAGTGTCACAGCAACCCCTTTCCTACACACAGCCCAAACCTTCCAACGATGGCTGTGTTCTCCAGCCAGGTGACATTTCACAGTCCTGTTTCCTTAGGGGACACTGGAAATAAGATCACATCCAAACAGCACAGGCAATGGCCAAGTCTCTATTCACACTGGCTTAAGGGACACAAGAAGTACCATGCTTTTTAAAACCAAAAATGGATGATTCTTAATGCATAACTTTCCAGCCTCCCTGTAACAATGTTGTGCCCTGCTGTTAAGGAACGTGTGAATAAATCGGGGAAAAAAGGTTAAAGAAGCCCAAGGGAATAGCAGTCTCTTTTTCTTTATTGCAGTTAATTTTGACAAAGACTCTTCTGTTTCCCGTTTTTTGTGGTGGGGTTTGGGGGGTTTTTTATTTGTTTTGGGGTGGGTTTTGGGGGGTTTTTTTTGGAAGAGCTTAAGGGCTTTGTGCCAAGTTGCATTATTTCTCTTCACCATGGCACTGCCATGAAACTCGCCTGGTATGTTTGCCTGAAAAAAATCACAGGTTTTCATGGAAATTGTTTTTATCTCAACAAGAACTCCCTTTGTCACCTCAGACATGAAAAGAGGATGAGAAGGGCTTGGGCTCAAATCCAATCCCAGTAACAAAGCATCCACAAAAAAAAGCACCACAGCCTTCCAAATCCAGCATCACCAAAACCTACCCTCCTCATGGGGCCGAAACTCTCCAAAAACCCTTTTACCACCTCCTCTGTACCACCAATGCAACCACAGACCCATGTGACATGCTGCAACCTACTCTGCACAGCCTCCATTCTAACCCTTGGAGGCTTGGGAATAAGGCCATACCATCAGTGGGGCTGTTTTGAAGGATTTTTAAATGGAAATAGTTTCTTTTCTTGCAGCCCATCGTGGCAACCGGAGCCCTCTGGCTCCTGTCAGCGAGGCAGAAGCTCAGCAGCTCCTAGGGGGTGTCCTCTATTTCCAGCCTGTTTACTGCTCCATGGAGAAAGGAGCCTATAGATGCTCTAGTTCTCAGATGGGAGTTTGGAGGGACTCAGTTATTCAACAAGCCAACCCTTTCTAGGCACTGTCAAAGGAGTGATTTGATGCCTTTCAGTGCTTACTATACAAAATGCTCAAAGACCAGTGAACTTCAAAAGCCGCAGAAGCGGAGCTGGAGTTTGGCAGGAGTTCATTAGCTGCCTGTGTCCTTCTGTGTGTGGCTTGTAATTACATGCAGACCTGATGCCAAATCCTCATCTACCAAGGGGTACCAATTAACGTGCTGCTGGATTGCTGGATGACTCACAGGTAGCTAATGTTGAGATTTAGACAACTGGCATGCCAAATATCCCATGCTTTATTATGAGATATATATATTTTTTTTTTTTTAAGCTGTCCTTTTTTTTTTTTTCCTCTTTTCAAGTTACTGCATAAGTGAGGTTTTGGCAGTAAAATTGGGATTGTCCAGACTGTTCCCAGGCCACACACTGGTGGGTCTGATTCTGCTGTCACTGTGCACTAGCATCTGCAGGGACATGAGAATCCCTTTGTGTATGGGCCAAGGGCTTGCACAATGAACCACCTACTGTATCTTCTCCTCAAATAGCACACACTTTTCTGCTCCAAGAAGAAAAAACAACACTGAAATCGAGGCACAATTTGGACTCCATACTTGCCCTTCCTGCTGTAGGTACCCTTTTATTCCTATAGGCAGTAAAATAGTAACAGCAGGAGCTTTAACAGTAGCCGGAGACACTGAGGAAGCAGATACCTGAAAATGATAATTCACCTTTAGAGAGGAAAACTTATATAAAGCTGCATTTCCTACAGGAAAATACTACAGTTATTAGATTCTCACATCAGAAAAAGCCCTTCTCTTACTTGAGATCTGCATCCCTTTGCAGCCAGCTGGCTGCCAGTGCAGCCCTTGGCAATTAAAGCCCTGGGAAGTCAAACACAACAGCACGGAAGCAAGCCTTTTGTCTCCCTGCTTTTTCATTCTTGTCTTGTGTTTGATCCCCAAACCGATTTCTCAAGCTACAGGGAAACCATGGGCCCACTGGAGCTTCTTGGCACTGACTTCGAGCAGATCTCCAAGCACACTGGTTTGCCACCACTTTTGGTTTTCCCATGGAGAAAGAGAGACCTAACCCTCAGTTCTTCCGCTTGACTTTCTACCTTCCAGAAGCCAAGGCGAGTCCACTCAACCTCTCCTGTCCCCAGTGTGCACCACCTCAGTGGCCTCCTCTCCCCAAAGCCACCATGAAACAAGTGGCACATAAGACAGGCACGATTTCAGGTTTACTGAAGGTTTGATGCTCCTAGGCAGAAACAAGACTGGATACAGGAGCCACAAGAGGGAATTTGCAGATACAATCAGCCTTGATGTAACACTGCTCACAAAGGTACCAGCCACAAGAAAACCATGCCCATGCACTCAAAAAAAAAAAACCAACACGAGTGTTGGATGCAATATGGATATACATAACACCCAGAGACTCTCATGCCTTTGTCACACAGCCAGTGTTTATGTTAATTTTTCTGACAGTTGTTCAACATGCAGACACTCATGTTTCCCACCCTCCCATCCAGAAACCCTCAGTTTCTCCATCGTTCTTCTTGCTCCCTTATCATTGCAAAATGCCTTCAGCTCTGGGGGACAACTCAGCGCCAGCAGGGCTGCGAGCACAACCCAACGCTCACACCACTTTATCCTTCTAATAAACCTTTCACTGTATTTGACATGATACAGGTCTTGTCCAGCCATGAAAGCTTTCTTGCTTATCAGGAGAAATTTTAATCAACTAGAAGGGAAAACACAGCCTGACATTTTATTGCTTCCTTGCGCTTTGCTTTTAGATGTTGCACTTCTGTCTAATTTGTACTCTTGCTAATCTCTTTAACCAGGGATTGGTGGAAAGCTTTGAGTCTTTCATGCCCAGCAGCTTCCCCCAGATAATTTGGAGGCAGAGAAGGCAGTGGTGTGTGGGGGAAGCAGTGGTGGGGGGACTCATGGTGGGGTGGGAGAAGGCAGCACCAGGCAACAAGCTCTCACACTCAGTGCAGGTTCTGGGACATGGTTTTGTCCTGGCCACAATTACAAAACAACAAACAACGTCTGTGGGGAAGGGTCATAAGAAGTTCAGCTTTCCTCTATTAAAACCATCTGGTGCCTATAAAAAAAAAAAAACAACAAACCCCAACTGGTTGGTTGGGATGGTTGGTAGCACCTCCTCCCTGCTCAACCCTTTCTGGCACTTCTCAAGAGTGTGGTGGCACTTCAAGGTGCCACCACAAGCAACAGAGTTGCTATAGGAACATGCAGCCTGGTGGACACATGCCCCGCTTTGCATCCCTCTTGATATGAAGAAGGTGGCCCAGCATACCTCTCGTATCATTTCTTATCTGAGCCAGACCCTTTTCTACAAGGTGTCCATCCCCTGAGCAATGCAGGCTCCTACCAGGGTGCCCACAGTGAGCCTGGAAGAGGCCTGTGCTTTGAGCACAATAAAATGTCCCTATGAGGCCAGTGGGGAACCCAGTAAAGGGTTTCTAGGTTGAAGACACTGATGAGTCCCCCTCCAGCATCAACAGCAAGAGGCATCGCCAAACCTGTGGGAGATGGGAACCTTTATTTAAAAAAAAAAAAAAAAAGCCTAAACCTCTCCTTTGTTTCCAACAGAAATAAAAGGAGTTTAAAAAGCCTAAAGAAAAGTGAGGAGTGCTTAGAGCCAGTTCCCCAGCCAGTAACACAAAACCGCGCTGTGCTGGGAAACCTTACACCGCGCAGCATCCAGCTCATGGACTCCTGCTCCACTCGCTGCCTCCCGGATGCTTCCCCAAGCCCAAACTGCCCTTGAGAGAAGCCAAGCCTCAGCCTTTGCTGAAAAGCCTCTTTGTTTGGATTCCCTTTCCAAATCAGCGTATCCTGAGATTGAACTCCCTCCCACCCCTCTGCAGGGCTTTTTAATGTTCAGATGCCTTTGGTGGCAGCCAGATTTGCCAGCAGGTTTGTGGTCCTGTAATAGCATTCAAAACCTCGGTGCTGGGGCACGTACAGTGCTAGGAACTTTCTTCATGTTAAAGGAGAGAGAGAAAAAGAGAGGGGGGAGAAAAAAAAGAAGTATTGCAGAATTACTTCAAACAATCCTTTAATCGTGAATTGTGAACAGAGGAGCTAAGTTCTCCTTAATTGAACAAGTTTTAATCAGCCTTCAATAGCTTATATTAAGGCACACCAGTGAGCTGAGAGGCAATTTTTTTTCTCTCTGAAACTGGCATAACTGAAAGAAAAACACACAAGGCATCAGAGAAACCCAAGTATGAGGTCTGGTCTATACATGCACCATCAAGAGGGTTTCACTCTAACTACTGCCATGAGCTTTCCATGCAACCCCAAGTCCATCACTCATTGCACCCAGAAATTAAATGCATTTTCCCATCTGCAAGCTCAGGGATACACATGTGGTATATCCACACAGCCTCTGGCATGCAACTGGGTCTCTCATCTCCCTTGGGGAGAAGATAAGGCATTCCCATGCTAGGGATACCTTACTGCAGCCTTTCAGTACTTAAAGGGGCCCAGAAGAAAGATGGGGACAAATCTTTTAGCAGGTCCTGTTGTGACTGGATAAGGAGTGATGGTTCTAAACTAAAAGAGAAGAGATTTAGGCTACATAAAAGGAAGAAATTGTTTACACTGAGGGTGGTGGCACACTGGCCTAGGTTGTCCNCGACCTCTGGTCTAGCCTAGACCCATCCAAGATGCACAGACAGAACCAAGGCAATAATTTCAGTTACCATTGGGACTGACACACAGCAGATCGTGCAACCAGGCACTCTATAGGGAGCATCACCTCTGCACCTTGCCCTGACACCAACAGAAAAAAAAAATAATAAAAAAATCAAACCCTCTTCTCTGAAACCAGCCTTAGGCCCAGGACTTGAAGCAATTTTGCTGGGAAAAAGCTGTTTTTTCCACTTGCAGTTAGCTTTAATCAACCTCAGCGTTACATCTTTCTCTGTGAAAACAAAAGTTGAGCATTTAAGCAGGTGGATTTTTAGACTGTGGACCCAATCCTGTGTTTGTAAAGCTATATCCAGTTCTGCAGACAACTTCAGTAAGAGTTAAAGCAAAGTTCCTGTCATTATATCCACAATCCAGATGCATCCCAAACTCTGTCCCACTTCTCTGACTGTTTAAAAGATACTGCATCTCTCAACCCTGCAGCAGCTCTGTGTGCTGGTGCACAAAGTGATTTATCAAAACAGGGTTTCTCCAAAATACTATTTGACTTTTCCATGGGTTTTGCATTTGACAGAGATTCATACCAGCTCAGTCAGAAACATAAATGCCACAAAAACTTTTCCTTTAAGGAAAAAAAAAGCCTGACAACAAAAACCACCCAACCCTCCCAGCCCGATGCTTTAGAAATGCTTCCACATGCTAATCAGCCTCCTATTCAGCTCCAGACTGAATAGGACTCCAACAATGACAAAGAAATACGCTGAACCTATTCCACATTTCATCCCCTTCACTCAAAATGTTGCTGTTACCTTGGTTTTCAGGCGCTTTGTGGGAGCTGCAGCAGAATGACAGCTGCATGCTAAAGCTGCAGGGATGGTCAAGAAACAAGGAGTGCTAGATGAAAAAGTATCCATCTCAGATTATGGGGGAAAAAAACATGGAATTATTTGGTGAGATAGTCACTGATGCTGCAAACTTTGATAAGAATAAGTAAGGAAAAAAAAAATCCAACAAAAGAACCTTGGTAAGGCTTCTGCTAAAAACAGGCTCTTGTGGTCAGGCAGCAAAGGAAATTTTTTCTTAGCTTGGCAAGCATGAGTAGGCTAAAGCCCCCTCTGAGCCCTCCCTTTGAGAAACAGCCATTTGCATTATGTATTATCAACTGGCAGATGTCTTAGTCCACTCTTCCCTTCATATCCCTAACCAGAAAAACTTCAGCTCTTATTTTAGGAACAGACAAGCCAGTTCCTGCTGCAATGGGTGATGCAAGGTCATTTTGCTTTTCTGCAGAACATGGAAGCATGGGAACAGAGCCACCTGAGGATGCTTTCACAGGAATCGAGGTGGGATGGGTGGGACAGGTGCACACATGTCCTAGGGACACGCTTTGGCCTGAGCTCTGGGNCCTTACTGCAGCCTTTCAGTACTTAAAGGGGCCCAGAAGAAAGATGGGGACAAATCTTTTAGCAGGTCCTGTTGTGACTGGATAAGGAGTGATGGTTCTAAACTAAAAGAGAAGAGATTTAGGCTACATAAAAGGAAGAAATTGTTTACACTGAGGGTGGTGGCACACTGGCCCAGGTTGTCCAGAGAGATGGTAGCTGCTCCATCCCTGGAACCATTCCAGGTCAGGTTGTTCAGAGCTCAGAGCAACCTTATCTAGTTGCAGATGTCCCTGCTCACTGCTGGGGG